>CM062653.1:64668083-65215662 GCA_031772095.1 Zeugodacus tau | reverse complement strand
GGTCTTGCCTAAAACACTTATTTTTTTTTTTTCATTTTGGATGATCCTGTCTGGAGTTATGCTGACAACGCGGACGCACCTTTTTTCCGAGGGGTCACCGGAAATGACGACACAATGGAGGAATTTTAATTTTGTTTTTTATTTCAGAAATTATTCCTTAAATATGTATTTATAAAAAAAATATTGAAAATAGGCCCTTTTTAACCGACAAAACCCATGTAACACCTTAATTAGTTACGGGAGTACAAAATGCTCCGTAACACCCGAACCTAGCACTTTCAAGTATGAAAATTTTAATTTTTAGTATTTAATGTATCTATAAAAAAATACAAAATGAAAAATCTCTTCCTAAAGTGATCTTAAATAAATTCAATAATCAAAAATTTATTATTGTCTATTTACTTAAAAGTCCAAAACTTTGACTTCTGCGGAAATTGTATTTAAAATTCAAATTTCTTACCAAATTAAACACCCTCTAACTGACCGTACACCTCCATATAAACCTCAATATTTACTATTTAAATCGATGATGTTTTACAATAATTCACATGTCTAAAGCAAATTTTTAAAATTCAGCAATAATATGAATGATCTAATAAATAAAGATGTATATTTGTGTATGAATATGAAAATTCCTGAGAAATGTTTGTGTGTGTTATCTCGCAATCATTTTGTCCACGGGCCACGTAGTCAGCATCCCAAAAAAACGCCCCTAATATGGTTCAAGTACTCAATGTGGACACTGTTTATAGCTATGTATATAACAACAAGTGTATATATTTGCAGGCCGAAATGATAGTATAAATCTTTGCTATTTCAATACATATTCTTATCTGCAGCAATGTATGTAACACAGACATGCATGCATAAATAATTCATAGAAACTGTACATACTTATCAGTGAAATTATATTAGTATTTGCAATGACGTGCATACTTATTTATATGTACTAATAAATATATGAATATGTTTGTATGTGTATATTGGTATATTGGTATATGAAGCCTAGAACGTAAGAGGCGCTTGAAATGATAATCTTAGCTCATTGGCGGCAAAGACGATGAGTACTAAAATAAAGAAACAAATAAAAGATTTTTTTTATTATTGATTAATTTTAAATAATGGATTTTATAAATATTTGGTGATAATTAAATACCTACAAGTATTTTTATAAGTAAGTAGCTTGGAAAAAAAATTATAAAAATTGTTAAATTAATTTTTTTGACGAAAAAATTTTAAAATATATTTTATAATTTATAAATAAAATAAATTTAAAATTAATTTTTTTTATTTAATTATAAACATTAATATATATGTAAACATAAATGTATAAAAAATTATGCTAACTATTTATATATATCATATCAGTTCACTTTATCGAGTGCCTACTGTCACTGTTAGTTACTCACATATATGTACACATATATATATGTACATTTATTTATGCAAAATCCAAGTTTATAACGGAAACTGGGATAGAAATTCGCATCGCCAGTGAGAACATTTCAGCCGACGCCGCACAAACAGTCGACTAAGAGATTCCGTGACAGACAGTTTGCAACGCCAGCAGAATTTACATAATTGCTGTGTATAATAATTAAAAATTTTATTTCCATAAACAATAACAGCGCGTTTTTTTATTAAATTGTAGTCAGAATGAAAACCACAATTACAAAAGTGTCTTTTATCTGTTTGCTAATGGGTAAATATTGAATGGAATTATATAATTTATATTTAAATGTTAAACAAGTACTAAATATATTTTATTGCTAATTTTAGTACTCGCGCTTGTCACATTGGCTAGCGCAGATTCACAATCGAAGCCGAAACAATGCAACGAAGAATGTCCCACGACACGCGATCTCGTTTGTGGCTATGACAGTAATTGTTATGCTAGATTTGACAACAAATGCCTATACGATCGATTAAAATGTAACACGAAGCACAGTAAGTAGGAACTCAACATAATATTTTTTTGTGTATAATATTTCGAAAATAATTTAATTATTTTTGATAAGTGTGCGTTAAAAAGAAAAGCTTTGAAGGACCGTCTTCAGTTTAAAGTTAGTTGATCAAACTGGAAAGTGTTTTTAAAGCCTTTGAGTGAAGTCTTGTTGTAGTTCAAACGAAATGTTGTGTGTTTAAAAATATATACAAAGTGTTCTTCCACATTGTATAGATTAATAACGATTTTCAATTAGTTTTACTATGCAGTACTAATATTCGGGGAATAACATTATATCAGCGAACAGAACTGGCAATAAGTCGTGAGCTCAAGTCGTGACTACAACAAAATTAAAAACTTTAGAAACAAATTCCTCAGCTTTTTGTGACATAAAAACACATTCTACTTTAGTATTGTGCTTTTTTCGTGTCAAAAATTGCTAATTGAGGCCTGTAAATAACATTTAACATAGAAATACTTATTCATCATAAGTTCTAATATTCCAATAAAATAAAAAGGACGGAGGAGCAGAGGAATGGAAATTTTATTCTAATTATAACTGAGAACAAATTTCGAATTATTATCAGTGAGACTCCGTTTTATAAAGACCCATCACCTCGGTCTAATATTACACCACTTTCTCGCCGATCATGTATGTATGTGATTGGCGTTGGAACCGTTAGGCGGTTATAGCCTAATCGCCAGTTGGAGATCCCAAGTGTAATCAGGTAGCTAACTCTCCACCTGGTCCCTCCACGGGAGTGGAGGCCATCCCCTTCCTCGGCTTCCTCCGGCGGGTACTGCAGCGAACACTTTCAAAGCCGGAGTGTTTTCGTCTATTCGGACAACATGACCTAGCTATCTTTTTATTCGCTGCTTGTCAATGTCGTCGTATAACTCGTACAGCTCATTGTTCCATCGTCTGCGGTATTCGCCGTTTGCCAATGTTCTGAGGACCATAAATCTTGCGCAAAATTTTCCTCTCGAAAACTCCTAGTGATCCTAGAACATTGTTTATTTCCACGAGACACTCCTAGCAGGTAGAACTGTATAGGTAATACAACTCCAGGACTTAGGTCATCAAAAGTTCTTGCCAATAAAATAATGTTTTCTCTTGCTGTATGTAGAAGAAGAACTGTGCTTCTGGAACCTTTAGTTCTGCAACAATTCATTTCGGGAGCCAAACAATGGAAAATAATTTCTTTGCAGCAGAAGAATAATGTAAAAGAAAGTATGGACCAATAAAGACTTGGAATGAAACCATATAGAACACACCAGACACTAACTTTTTCTGATTGCAAGGAAAACCTAAAAAACTTTCTTCAAGATGGGTAGAACTCCAAATACTACAATTTTCCTTATTGCTAAGACAAAAACTTGCCATATAAGTTCCTCCGAAAATAAAGTTACACGAATATCAAACGCATTACTTTGACAGCTCTTTGAAACCCCCCTATACCTTTAATAATAGTCATTAATAAATTAACCTCCAAAAAATAACACCACAATTGCAGTAATATCCATTATTAAATTCAAATGATCTATTTTTCATTCCAGATCTCGAAACGGTTGACATGTCACTGTGTGATTTAGCTGAACGTAAAACCCATCCAGCTTATAGGCTTTGCTAAGGACTAAGGACACTCGCCTACTCTAATATGTATTTTAATAAATTATTTGCAATGTCATTACCAAACTAAATGTTAAACAAATGTACTCAAAATATCACTGCACTAGTTTTAGATACATCTATTAAGACATGTTTTCTGTAATTTTGTTTGTTGCAGTTTGCTATTGTTTGGCTCTTGACGTCTGTATCCCAAGACTTTGTTACATGATTTATGCAATCCATAAGTGTAATTTCATATTTTTTGTTCGCCTCCATAAGGTATAGACTCTGGAAAATTCTTCCTCGATAGTAAAATTTTAAATATACTGTCCTAACCAAAAATTTCGATTTACGGAAGGAAATTTGTATGAAATTTGATTTCTAAACGCTATTGCCAATTAAAAAGTTCGAGTTATGGGGATCTTCGAGTTATAGAAGTTTGAGTTATGGAAGTTCCACTGTATTTTAATAAAAACACATTTTTAAATAGCTCCTTGAGAAGTCATGAGCTGCTCACAAAATCTCAATAAGAATTCCATTTGTAAGTTAGCGTCAAGATTAGAAGAAGAAAGTCTGTGACATAACGTTTAATTATGATTAAAATTAAAATAATTATTTTTTATATTTTTTTCATATATTCATATTTCGTGATACTTTTCTTAATAACATTTTTTTAATATTTCCCTCTAGTTTTTCCCGATAAATATCGACATTTATGTTCACTTCCACCTTTCGATTTTTTCCATTTATATCGATTATATTTGGAGGAATTACAGATGCTGGTTTTAGATCAGTGATGAGAAATCGATTCGTATTGTTATCGATAATTATACTTTGTATTGCAAATAGCTATTAAAATACAAGCTACAATAAAAAAATGTATTTTTTTAAATTCAGAAAATCAATTAATTATAAATATATGCTTATAATTGACGATTTTTACTCATTTAACTTACACGTGCTCCGCTTGCGCTTTAATGCTCTCAAGCAATTAATTTGATATATAATATATTTAGTTCATATAACAATCATTAAACAGCTTCTAATTGCTGTTGCGGAAACTTCCATTATCTTTTGTTTTTTTTTTCTAGAATTGTTTGTAGAAATCTTGCAAATCTTGATATCAATAACAACTGATTGATCGTACCTTTGCACCTACAAATGTTTGTTTTATCATATTTGTTTTTTGTTTACCAATGAATCATCAGCGATACCTGCCGAAACTTCGAGTAGCATATGTAGATAAGTACAAAATGCATTTCGAATACTAATTTCAGCTATTTTTTTTTCGCACAAAATTTTCGAGTGCTTTTTTTTTGATGATAATAAAATTGCTCTCCTCTAATTGTTTAGAATGAAATATCTTATCGAGAATGGGTCAGCATTTGACTATAATTTTATGATTTTAAAAATTTAATTCATTTTTTTACAATTTCGACGATCTACATCTGAAGTGTGTACTTCAAAACATGGAAGCATTTTTAACTTTTTTGTTAGAGTTTGGACTCATTGGCATTGCGAACTCATTTCACATTAAAAATTATGTTAGATAGATCATTGCACTTAACTCTCTAGCCATGATAACTATAGTATATATAAGACCACGAGTGAAACGCTTTGACTTAAGTAGTTTTAGGTTTCAAAAGAATTGGTGTGACTGGTAAATCAATCCCTATCAGAAACATGCTTTTGAACCTTAAGCTTGGTAATTGAGTTTTCAATCTATGATACCTAAGGACCAACTTTTTTGCATGACACTGGAAGAATCAAGATTATCCGAATAATTAACTAACTAAATTCAGATGACTTAGACAATAATTATTCCATTAGTTGGATCAAGCTAAAAGTAATATACATATATCAGAACCTGATACCTAGTTAACAAGATGCTATATAATTGAAATAATGTTCCATAAATAAAGAAAAAGTTTTCTCTTTCGAAAATATCAATAATATGCTAATCATGTTACATAGATATTTAGGAAGAAACTACTAGATGGTCCAACCAGTACTTTTGAATAAAAAGAAAACTAGAACTTACCGATCCAGAAAGGTCTGGGTCGCCGAAATAAACGTCCTTGTTCGAATCCGAAAATCAGAGTCAATCCCGGTGTAACGTAGTACCGGCTGTTGTGGGGATTGTAATGTAAAACACTCATCTAACACCCCTTTCCCTTTGTCCCAGCCCCATCAAAACAGCTCGTTTCCTGGGCCTCCCGTTAGATGGCTTCGATGACAATTAGGCTAGGATTGTCGTTTCAGGCAGGCCTGGGTAACCGCTACAACAACAATAAAAAGAAAGCAGGAAAAATACAAATTTTTTCAAGTAGAGAGGACAGTTCCGGTATATTATGTACTATAATATACAACTATAGAAATTTATTTTTCCCCATTTAATTAAAATCACTTGGCATTGCACCTGACGTTGGGTATAAGCAAATGACTTTCCAAAACACTTGCTTTGTATAAATAACAAATTTATAATTATTTTAATTTTAACCCAATTATACAAAGTTTGCTGATTAAAAACAAAAGCTTGTGCCTTTGTCATTTATTTGTTGCCTAATATTTATACTAAAAATCAATCTAACAACAAATACATGTATAATATATTAAACTGCCGTTGTTGCTATGGGATTTTTTTGAACAAGTCAACACTCGTGCGGAAGACAACCCTAACTAGCTAAAAGCAAGGCACGTGTATATAGCAAGGCTAAGATTTTACGAAGATGGGCTTACAAACACACATACATACATATACAGAGGTAGTCAAAATTATTTACACATCGGACGTTTTTTTCCATGTTTCACACAAAAAGCTTTCGCATGTTGTTGTTGTTGTCGCAGGGTAACAAAATGCTATGTTGTTGTAAACCTTGATCTATTCCCGAGCGAATGAAGTCGGTTTAGCAAGAATAGCTAGAAATATGGCGGAGAAATAAGCAAATGAACTGAAGACTCGCAGTAGTCAAAAGTATTTACACACATTTTTTTTGCGTCAAAAGTATTTACACATGGCGATTTAGCCTTTATCCTTGGATTTGGTTTGAGCAAATGTAGTAATTTGATTCTATTGCATTCTTAACAACCTAACTCAGCCTTAAAATATAAAAATTGGTAAATAAAATATCGAAAACAAGGAATTATCGATTATAACTAGATTGGAGACTGTTACTAAGTTTAAGACTCGGGTTTAGGCTTCGGAGTTAGTTAAAATTTATAGAATTTGATGGAATACTGTTTATAATATTATTAAAAAGAAGGAAACTAAGTATTGCAAGGACAATTTAAAGATAATTGAGCGGAAACCTGTGATAACTCAAAGAGAATGCAGAAGATTAGTAGGAACTGTCATACAAAATCCCACAATTAGTCCTCTTAATATTGCAGCATCATCGAATCAGCATATTGCATGAACAGCCAATGATGCTACACTGCTAAGGATATTTTAAAATAGAACCATAAATACATACGTTGTGTATAAAGTTGACCACTTCCGAAACCAAAAAAGCTTTATTTCCGAAACCAAAAAAGCGATATGCCTCTCATTTGCCTTAAAATGCATCCTAAAGCCTGTCGTGGACAGATAAGGCTGATTTTTTGTTCCAGGGCTTCTTTAGTAAACGCTTTATGCATTTACCACGTGAGAAGAAGAATAATGCAGCTTAGACGCTAAATAGAGTCGGGAGTAAGGATCTTTGATTTTTTTTTATTCTTTGGGGAAATTTTCCTTACTTCTGTTTTGGAGATTTGGTACTAATTTAGTGACCCTAAATCATCCGGATATATCAGAATTCACATGACCATGTCATTGTAGTGGTCCGTCGGCCTTTTCCAACTATTGACTACATTTTACAACAGGACAGTGCTCCATTTCATGAAGGATCTTTACCTTCAAAAGTTTTAAATGAAGCAAATCAAGTTGACCTCCGCACAGCCCTGACCAAAACTTTAGACAAAATGTTTGGCCTTTCGTTAAATATCAGAGGACAATTGATATAATAACTGAAAACGCCGAAATTAGCGAAATTTGGTCTAAATTAACTGTTAACTTAGCGCACAATTGTGTTGAATCAATTCGGACCATAAAGCAGGCTGTTATTGATGCCAAAGGTGGTGTAACCAATTATGAATTTAGCGCCTTAGAATAGTAACTTAGACTAAACATTAGTATTAAAAAAATTATCATCAAAACCTAACAGGATAATCCATTTCATGTTGTGTGTAAATACTTTTGACGCAAAAAAAATGTGTGTAAATACTTTTGACTACTCCGAGTCTTCAGTTCATTTGCTTATTTCTCCGCCATATTTCTAGCTATTCTAGCCAAACCGATTTCATTCTCTCGGGAATAGATCAAGGTTTACAACAACATAGCATTTTGTTACCCTGCGACAACAACAACAACAAGCGAAAGCTTTTTGTGTGAAACTTGGAAAAAAACGTCCGATGTGTAAATAATTTTGACTACCTCTGTATATATGCTTACTTACATAAACGTAAACGTAAATATTTATGTCATCTCTTACCTATATCAATATTTCAAAAATCGAAAAATAACATTTTACATACTTACATACATATACATATATTTCTGTGTGCGTGTGTCAATAGCGACCCTTGGAAAAGCATCACATACATACTCGTCCATCTCGTCCATTATCATAAGAAAGCGCTTGCTATGTATGAACGCCGCACACAAGTTTCCCCCCCAGTGTAAGCAGGTTATCAACAACTATCGTGTGTTGTTTATTTGCAAAATTTGTATTCTATTTTTACTCTTTTTTTATTTGTTTTCATTTTGTCGCTTCTGTCGTACCTTATCGCTATTGAACATTGACAATAAAAGGTGAACATCTGGCAGTCGAAGATTCATTCTCAACTCGTCGTTTGAAGTGAACTGACAATTTGTTCGAAAACAAAAACAAACACAATGAAATTCATCGCTTTAATCGTTTCAGGTAAATAAATAAGGGTTTCCACGATGGTTCGTGATTAACGTTAATTGATTTGTTAGTGTGCGCGCATTGTTGTTGTTGTAATTATTTTCTTATACAATGTTAACTAATTATAATTTGTTGTTTTTGTTTTTTTTTTTTGATTAGCTTTGATGATGCTCGTCGTAGTGTCCGCTCAACGCAACTGCAACACCAACTGCCCACAGAATTTCGATCCCATTTGCGGTTATAACGGTGAATGCTACGAGCGTTTCGGCAACGACTGTGAATTGCAATCGGGCATCTGCACAAGTGGAAAGAGTGAGTTTTCGTTTTGTTTTTATAAACTTATATAGTTAATATATTTTTTATTTTCTTAAATTAATTTCACTCCTTTTCTTCTTTATAGACTACGAAATCGTCGACTTGAACAAGTGCGAAGCACCCGGTGCACGTCTCTGCCCCAGAGGCGGTCTCACCATTGGTTAAACTGTAAATGCAATAAAACGCGTTTAAGTTTTATGTTGGAGTTTTTTATTTAAATGTTAATTTTTGTTTTTCAATCTCGTAATTTTTAATAAATGTAAAAAATAGTATTAAACTAATTTGTAGTGTTTCATTGATTTGAAATTTTTGAAAATTTTCAGGATTGAATATCAAGATTTTGTGATTTTTTGGCTAGGTTATCACTTCAAAAGTAGCTGCACAGGGTAAAAACATGTAATTTCGAGCCGAGCAGATCATTTAGAAACCAAATTTTAGCCTAGCATCTCATACAGGAAAATCGGAGCTAACATATTGAATGGAATATAAGTACATTCTTTATAACTCCAAACCCCGCTGTATTTTCTGAGAACCGAGCCGGTTGTATTTTCTGAGAAAAACATAACTTAAAAGCTGTTTTATTAACAAAAATATTTATAACTTAGAAAAAGGATATAGTATGAATACACACCAGATTAAATCCTTCATTCTATCTTTGAGTCGAAAACATTTCACGATTTCTAAGACATTAAGGATATTATTGTATTTCTAGATTTGATCCCTTGTAAGCAAAAAACGTAATTATGTATATTGATTTTGAATATATAGAAAGTACAGTAAACACTATAATAAAATCATATTCCACAAACGTCATCGCTTCAAGAATCTATACTACTATTATAAAGAGGAAAGATTTGTATGTATATTTGTAATGAATAAACTCAAAAACTACTGTGCCGTTTCCAAAACTCTTTCACCATTGGAAATCTACATTCACCACGAGAAACATAGACTATATTTATTGCTAGAATCTCAACTTTCTGGAAATAGTTCCCAGGTGAGGGTATCCTTGATGGCGAATCTTAATCAGAAACTCAAAATCGTCTTGCAGGTAATACCTTCTCTTCTCTTCGCATTGCAATCGCATGCAAGAGAGTCGAGTAACGAGTGCTCGTAGCTACTTACCTCAAAACCTTCCAAGTACGCGCTTAAGAGTCGAGTACGGGCGCCGAACTCTGGCCGTTCCCAACGTCTTCATAATCAGAGAGAAAGACAACGGACACCAAAGACTAGAGATCGCAATCAAGTTTTTGCTCATTGCAAATAATATATAATGTCATGATCGAATTTTCCTCATTTTACTTTTTTAAAATGAACCCACGCAAGAAACGGGAAAGTATATACATATGTATGGGAGAATGTGAAAAATCTTATAACTTTTGAAATGTATGTTTAAACCCATGCGAAGCCGGAACGGTCTGCTAGTGTACGTATATAGAGCAAGAATTAGCGAATTCAAGTAGAGTGAGAATTACAGAAAATATCCAAAGGAGTCAAAAAGATATATTATTATCGATCTATAGAAAAAAGGCATGTGGCCTATGCTCCCTTTTCCAATTTGTGTCAATGGTGATCAATATACAACAAGGACTTGAAAAAAACGTTTGCCTTCGATTAGAAGTTATTGGTCTGAATGTGTCGATACCACTGTAATTTTGGTCAACAATGAAAAGAAGATAATTTCGTGTTTGTGAACATTGTTTCAAGGATAGATCGTTCTCAAGATATATCATATTATTAATCAGAGCCCTACCAAAGATTTCGGATAAAGTTACTTAGAGTTTCTTGAGGCTGGGTTGATCTACCCGAAACTCTTATGGACGTTAGAAAGGGATTTTACTCAAACGGTCAAGGCTTCTCCAATATTTATATCTTTCTCTCTCATGGGATGAAGCCTATTTCTTTTTTTTTTGTATTCTAATGACTATGCATCAGAGTTTCGTATAGTAGCGATTTCTGGATTTTCGAACAAAACTATTATACTCTGTACAACATGCTGCGAGGGTATAAAGAATTCGTATGAACTATTAGATTTTGTGGAAAATTTCCATTCAATAAATTTTATGTTTTGCTATGCATGTCATTCAGTGACGTAAAACGTGAAGCGGTGAAGAGGAACGGTAAGGTAAGCATATCAACGAACTATATTTTTAGTTTTTTAACAAAATATTGTTGTTTATATAATGAACACATATATATCTATATATGTATGAAACGCGATATTTTTGTGAAAAAGAAAGCATAAATTGAGCATAATCATTTTAGTTTATTTATTTTATTATAAGTGACTTTTAAATATAATTGATGTAATATGAATTCAAGAGTTTCTATAAAAAACTCATTTAGCCATATAATGTAATTAATTTTACTTGACTTTTTTCTATATTAAGTATTAACTTTTTTATGTAATTTACGAAAAAATCCCCACAGAAAACAAGTTTAATAATAAAATTCTAACTGCAAGCAACTTAATAAAAAGCCAAGCCATACAAGTGCTAAAAACAGAAACGTTAGAAAGTCCAGAGTCATTTGTTGTTTCCTAAACTAAGCATGAAGTTCTTAGCTATAATCATCTCAGGTGAGTGGCATAATTATAAATGAATAAAAATGTATATGGAATTAATGCTTCGCCACTACAGTTCTGCTGTTGCTCGCATTCGTCGATGCACAATGTCCGCAAATCTGTCCGGCCATCTATACACCCACCTGTGGCTTCAATGGGCGTTGCTATAAGGACTACGGCAGCCCCTGTTCGTTGAAAGCAGAGGCCTGCACTCGAAGACAAAGTGAGTATACGTTTTATTATTGAAAATATATTCTACATATGGAGCTAACGAAAGAGATGCTTAGCCGTGCGCCATTTCTCATTATGGTGTACGACAAAAAGGGCACGTCCGACTCTGAACGGTTTAAAGAAAGTGGTTCGAGCGCACCACTACCATGAAAAAAGTTTCTTAAGCATTCGGCTGTCAGAAGAGAGATTGTGTGTTCGTATTTACAGTTATTTTTGATATCAGTGTATAATATTATTTTATATAATTATAAATTCTAATAATTCATATTTGTTGTCATTTCATTGCAGACATCAGACAAGTTGACTTTCGTGAGTGTGAGAAACGCGGCGCTCGACTTTGCTGATCTCTTAATATTCTATATCACAAGTACGTACAACTTAAGGAAGCTAGCAGTGTCATACTTAAACAAACAGTAATTATTTAGAAAAACAAAATAAACGGAACATTTTTCGAAAATCTTTTTCTTTTCTGTTTTTCTGAGTAACGAAGCTTTCAAGCAAATATCATTTTCAAATACTAATTAACATTTTAAATGAGTAAACGAGTGAACAAAGTGTTTCATATGCATAGACGTACATGTCCGTATGTTTTTTTTTGTTTTTCTAATTTTTTTGTCTATTTTTTTGAAATCACGCGATATCAAACAAAGTTGTTTACCAAACGAACGCGCACGTACACACACAGAAAAAGTTCCCCTGAAACCAGTTGTCAACGAAAATCTAATAGTTTTTGTTTGTTTCTATCATTTCATATGTACATATCGCTCATTTACTTGAATAATGTCACAACTCAAAAAACACGATTTTTGAGTTGAGTATGCAGAAATGTGCGCAATTGCAGCGTCCATATTGGATAAAAATTTCATTCCGATGCGTAGAAAAATAAACCGTGAAATAAGAATGTGCCGTTATTAAACTTGTTATGTTGCATTAGTTTTTAACCAAAATAACGGCACTTCTCAGTTGTGCCAGAATTAGGCATGGATTTTTTTCTGAAAGAGAGACATATTTTGTGTTACAACACATGTTGTCATAGAGTGAATTTGGTTTTCTTTTCAGAAAGAAAGACATATTTTGTATTACAACGATATTGGTGAAAAGTAATTAAATTTTTCGTATTGATTTTTTTCAACAAAAACGACGCATTTGCCTTATGACGGCGAAATTGAATTATTTATTTCACAAATAACGACACAATTCAAAATGGGTCACGTTTATGCCCAAGAAAAAACATGAGTACACTCTATTTGGTCCATTTATGCTCAACATTGTATTTAATATATTACAGTCCACTAGATTTGTCAATAAAGTGATGAAATTTTTCTATATTTGCTAAATAAGAGACAATTGAAAACTTTAAATCGCTCTCCTGAAAAATCGACTTTTTTGAGTTGTGACACTATTCAAGTAAATGAGCGATATGTACTCGTATATTTTAGTATATAAATGACGAAGTCAATACATTTCTGCATTGTTGCCAATTAAGCATGAGAAAAAAAAACATCTGGAATATACTTTATGTTACTATGTAAGCACCGCTTCAAAGTACAAAATATGAATATGTATGGCGTATATATGTATCTAGTATATAAAGGTGCCTATACCTCTGTATATTATCTATACACTGAAATCGAACTGACAGCTAATTGGCTATTAATGTTTCATACACGAAAAAAGATACGGAACTGGTTCATAAAAGCTTTAATAGTTGGAGCTACTGTTTAACGGTAGGTGTGGCTGCCAACAGATGAACGCCTTGGCTACTGTGAATATTTTTATTTTCAAAATTTTTATATTTTTTGTTTGGAGTGCCTTTCATTTCCTCCCCATTTATTAGAATTGACTTCATAATTCCGAATTCTAATTTTTCACTAAATGGAAAAGGTCCAGTTCTGTAAGATATACATAATTAATGCAGGAACAGCGGAAGGTATCAGCTCAGCTAAAGGGCTTTTCAATAAGAGTGCAAAAAAAAATAAATTATTAAATAAAACAAAAACACAAGGATATCAATGAAATTCTTTATTCCTGTGAAAGTACATTCGATGTCATTATGTATGGAACTCGACTTCTTTTGCATGGCCATCACGAGCACGCTTACAGAGGTCCAGACGCTGCACCCAATTTTCGCCGGTTTCTAAGCATAAATCGGCCGAAACTGCTGCAATTTCACCTTTGATATTCGTACAAATTCATCAAACGTCCATGGCTTGTTGCCATAGATCATAGACTTAACGTAGCCACACAGGAAATAGTCTAACGACGTCAAATCCCACGACCGAGGTGGCCAATTGACTGGGCCATTTCGTGAGATAGCCCAACTTGGTTTTCAATAAATCGATTGTGACATTCGCTCTATGGCTTATAGCACCGTCCTGTTAGAACCACATATTGTCCAAGACATGTTGTCCAAGTCCATATCATCCAATTCGTACCAATAATATTCAGTTATCATTGAGCTGTAGCGATTCCCATTCACAGTAACGTGCCGGTCTTGATCATCACATAAGAAGTACTGCCCAATGACCCCGCCGGCCCATAAAACGCACCAAACTGTAATTTTTCGAGATGCAATGGTGACTCATGGAGTACGTGTGGATCGCTGCCTGACCAATAATAACGAATTTTATGGCATAACTAAATCCGTAGCTTAAGAACGGTAGTATTATACAACCATCAGAATACAGATTCGTGGCAAATATACGCAGGAAGATTTCTCGAAGGGCAACTGATATTATGAAAAAGGTTTGAAGTTAGTCGGTGCAACGATCTAACTCTGGTCTTCCTTAGTGGTTAAAACTGCAAATACTCCAATATAGTGTAGTTAATGGAGACCTTAAAACTTCTAAATCCCCTCAGAATGGCTGCCTAGTTTTTGTTAAAAAAAAATTCCATAAAAAAAGCAAATTCTTTTACTTCAGAGGAAACTCAAATTAATTACTCAATAACTGTAGATTTAGTCAGTTTCAGACTCAAACTAGCATACAAGTACGCATAACTGTATTTATATACACAGTTCAGTTTATATACACGAGTTCATTACATTTTCAAATGACTATTTGGAGACGCGAAAATAATCGTGTCATTATGAACCTTATTCCCATGATTGGCATCAAATTTTTATATTCAAATAGGGTAATATAAATGTTATAAACTTTCGAAAGTGATTAAATGTTTATGGCGTGTTGCTATGGTAATTAGATATGAAGTCATTGGCTTTTATTGACTAACGAGAAAAATTAAAAATTTGAAAAAATTGTTTATATGTATATTTGATTTAACGTATTTTTCTGATAAAAAGTACAAGCAATTATTGTAAATATTTTCAATATAATCAAACATACATACATGAATGTCTATATAGTGAATTTATGCACTTAAATGTTTACTCACTGATGTTATTCAAACAATTTAGTTCCTCCCCCAATAATTAGCGCTCTGCTGGAAATACAAAGTAACAGTGTTCGTGACAATTTACCTTTTATTATATTCATATATTTTCTATATACATATGGGCATATGTATATATTTGGTATTAAGAATAATCAAGTAATACTCAGCTTTTGAACAAAACTGGAAATTTGGTTTTTATTAGTAACTCTATTTCTAGTAAATTATTTAAGGCTTAAGGGGTTACATAGGTTTCGTGGCTTTAAAAAATCAATTTTTTTTGTTTTTTGACTTTCAATACATCTCAAGAATATTTTTCTAAATTTTCAAGTCGATCCGAATAATAGTTACGGAGATACAGCCTTTAGAAGGTGTGGGCTTCAAGTCAAGTATTATTGTTACTCAAAACTTTAAACTTTTTCTTTTTACTTTTTCTCGGAACCGTGTTTTCAAAGCCGGTTATCAAATGTTCTCGAAAACTACTAAACCGATCTTGGTGAAAGTTTGCAAAGGTGTTCGAGATACAATTTACTCGTGCTTGAACGAAGGATTTTATTTTTTTTTTCAATTACAGCTATTTAAAAAAATGTCAAGCAAATTTGACCGAAATTCTTATTTTTTTCGAAAAATGTCTGCCATAATTCCAAATTTTATTTTTTTTTGTCTTTCCTTCGTTCAAGCACGAGTATATGGTCTTACCTAAAACACTTATTTTTGTTTTTCATTTTGGATGATCCTATCAGGAGTTATGCTGACAACGCGGACGCACCTTTTTCCGAGGGATCACCGGAAATGACGTCACAAAGGAGCAGTTTTAATTTTTTTTTTTGAAAATTTCTGAAAATATTATTTAAATATGTATCCATAAGACAGAAAAAAGTTTGAATTAAATAAATAATTATTTACATAGAAAAAAATATTGAAAATAAGCCATTTTTTACGCAACAAAACCCATGTAACCCCTTAAGTTAGGTTAGGTTTAGTGGTTGTATGTCAATGCACCTAGGCCTTTGGAAGACACATTGTGAAACCACCGCGAGTGGAATCCTCTAACACTAGTATGTCCTTTTAACCTACCCTGTAGTCTTCATAAAATAAAACAATTCACAAAGTAACATCGTCGAGGAAACCGTGACAGATTGCTGCGATTCTTTTCTCATAAAGAGCCTTACAACCGCATTGAAGATGTGTTCTATTTCTTGGCAGCTTCTGCAGTAATCATTGTAAGTTATCCTCAGTCCGCTGGTGTGTCTCCCAATCAGACGGTGTTTCACCCCTAATAGGGTTCTTATGTCATTAATTAAATTTCAATAGTCAGCATGGAGGGCATTTATTCCGCTCAGACCACGATTGTCTGCTGATTGAACTAATCGGGAATGTTTTCACAGAGACTCAACTATATCTATCGCATGTTTCCCTTTTTATTGGCATCTATAAAACTGTAAAGTCTGGCTAGTTCATATGCTTCGCAGTTCCAGGAAGTAATCTCCGCTTGGAAGACACTGCTGAGATCCTGTAGACGATTCTTGTATAAAATTGTTCTGAAAAGACACTACCTCCCACACTTTTAACTAGTTTGAATCTGTCCGTATAGACGCCTAGTGACTATTTTTGGAAAAGAAAGCATTAAGCGAATTCATATTTAATATATGCAAATATTCATAACACGTGTATTCACACAACAGTGCAATATTGTTGGCATTCTTAATGAACCGGCTTTATTTGTGTAAACAAAGACATAAACTTTCTGGTGGTGCCACAAACTTGATTTTTGATAAACTAATAGATATCTATATCTTACAAGGGACGGTTCTAAAAACAACACATTGCAACTGTATCTGTATAAATATGTATGTATGTATTTATTGTTTATTATCGGGGTATAAAGCGTCTCATCATATTGCCCATAAAACTGAATATCGAAGAAACCATCGAACGCGTTAGCCGCTCCTCTGCCTCGGCGCTTTCCGTGAGTTCCTCACTTTCATTGGGTTTGTTGGTGGACGCGTTTATGATGCGTAAGAACGCTACTTTATCCACCGCATCCTTTCGTTTGGTGTAATGGACCTCGCCGTCATCAATATGTTCGATGTCGTTGAAGCGCTCGTCATTCGCCGGATCCAAGTAGAGAAGTGAGAGGCGCGCAGCAAGCTCGTCGCTAGGACGTGCATGCATTAATGTTATTGAATCTGAAATGATTTACACTCTTCTAACTAAATGAGATACTAAAAGGCAAGGATTTTCGCCAACTTACATGCCAACAACAATAGAAACAAAATTTTAATATGATTTGACATTTTTAGAAACTCTATACCGTTATATGGGTATTTAAAAATCACTCACTGGCGTATTGATGCGACTGGCAGCCATTTTTGCTTGCTGGTCAAATTTATTAACAATTGCTACGTGACAAATTTTGGTTTTACTGAAATAACTGTAATTACGCATATAAGTATGTATGTACGAGATATTGGCACAAGCATTTTTCCGCTTCAATACCTATCGATTCAACACGTTTCAAAACCAAAATTGCATAAATATTCAGGTCATAATATATATTTATACGCTTAACCAACTTATAATTACCCACAACTGAGCTAATTCAACAGATTGCTCACCTTTAAAGGGACTGAAATTGAAATTAGAGAGTGAAGTTTCAATATCACTAAGACTCTCATATTAAATCTTGAAATATGTATAACATTTCTCAATAGAAGATCAATCATGATCTCGTAATAGATCGCACTAGCTTCCTAAAGAGAAAGCCAGAGAGAGAGAGAAGTAACCAAATCTAGAATTTAGTAAAGTCAACAAACAATCGGGACTCACCAAAATCGGTATATAAAGTCAGTTACAGACAATAACATAGTATTCTCATTTAGCCAAGTCTCAAGAAGAATGTACGAGCGTGAAGACAACATACAGATATTTGGATCGTTTTTTTTTTCAATTAAGTAAAGATAATAATACAAAATTTCCAAAAAGAAACCATCACATACATCATTTAGCAAAGAACGAGTGAATAGCCTTGATGGATCTGTGTTATGTAAAACCTCTTTATAACTTTTAAAATTAATTTGCACTTGTGTCAATATAATTCTTATTATTACTGTAGATATGTATGTCATGAACTCTTTGATATACAGGGTGTTTCGCATAATCCTACCGTCTTTGTATTTTTTAACTCACCAACAGCTTTATAGAGATCTGTAACAAAGACGGTTAAAATTTTTTAAAATGATATTGAGATGAGACGAAAAGGCGTAAGCAACCTGAAAGACCTCGAATTATATGCACGAAATCTCCACAATCTGAAACGCAACATACTGCAATGACAATAAACATATGGAGAAATTTATGAGAATTAATAACAACAAAAACAAATGTCTTACGTACCGTTATTGTGTATCCAAACTCTAGATTGATATTTTCATCACTATCGAATATTTACAATATATTACTAAAATTAGTGAAAAAAAATTATTCAAAAATAATTTTTAAAAAATTTTAAACTAACGGCTTTTAATTGTGACATACGGCAACACTCGAACGTTGAAAATAAAATTACACCTGTATAAACATACAATTATAATAATCTACAAACAGCGCCCATCAACATTAATGATAAAGGTTTTTTGAACGCCCGTTTCCTATATCTATATACACATACACACATTTGTATATTTCATGTGTACTGTCTAAATTAATGGGTACTTATATTTCTCTTATCACTCGTTTGACAATTTCAAAATTAAACTTTTTCATATCCAAAGAATATCGTCCAACGTTCGTAGCCCTCCTCGCATAAGTATGTTTCCATTGAACAGTAGTCGTTGCTGTGATCTGGGTATTCTGAAATATTTTTTAACGATTAGATATAAAAACACACACGTATGCACATAATGAAAAACGTATTAATGAACAACTTTTGTTTTCATTCGTCGTTATTTACTTACTTGTGCCAGCCTTACAGGCTGCTATATCCAAATGGCATTTCGAGGCATATTTCCGTATGCAACCCTCATCCTCATCATAACGACACAAAGGTATGGTATTTTCATCAATCTTGCAATCACTTTCACGCCCACAAATTACTTTTACACTTGGCGGGCCTTTAACTTCTTCAGGTTTTGTGTTATTCTCCGCATCAATGCTGGCACTCTCTGTATAATGCGTTAAAAAGACTTTTTTGCAGAATTTTGAAAATTTGTTATTAGGATATTAAATGCTCAAATATTTATATGTATACAAAATTAACTGTAAACAATTTTACTTACATATTAGCAATAAACATAATAGGTTTTTTATGGTAGCCATACTTGAAATAAAGATAATGTATATTTCTTTACACGGTTGAATGGGAACTGAGTTCTTAAGCACTTCTTGAAGTACATACATGCCTATAATATGTTTCCATTATCAATAACACTGAAAAAAACATATTGATTGGCTGGCAGTAAGACTTAAAACAAATGAGTTATGGTGAGTTAGTACAAAAAAAAATATTTATTTATAAACAACAACACTAGCAGTTGTAAACATATTTATTTCTTAAATATTATTTTTTTTCATTTTTATTACTTTTATTAATATTATTACAACTGCTAGTGTTGTTGTGGTTACTATTATTATTAATTTCACAAAAATTTTAAGAGTAATGCGTAAATCAGCGGTTGTTTTTGGCTAAAATATTTTTACTGTACTTCAATTATTGTCAACATTTTATTTTTCAATTTTATTTTTATTTTTTTTTTATTTTTATTTTTTTTTTTTTTTATTTTTTTTTTATGAATATTTTTTAATCTCTTAATTTCGGTATATATTGTAACAATTTTTTTTCGCTGTGGAACTTTATACATATATCTATTTCCGCATTGTCTTATCTCAGAAAATGCTCACCGCATAGTTTACACAGAGCACAAGCGTACAAACGTATGCGAGGTATGAGGTACGTAAACACCTATCTAAAACAACTACAAATAGATCATATTTTCATACCGTTACGCTTTCAAATTAAGAGTGCTACTAAAATAATAAATAAACAGTTTAAACGGCAATTAGAAATATTTCAAAAAAAACTTTAGTTACTTTACTTTATATATTTTCGGGAGAAGAATACATAATTATATTTATGAACTATTGTAAGAAACTCATATTTTCACTTGCTCTCCAAAACTCTAATCAGTTGTTACACATAAAGGCAGAATTTTCGCAATATGCGTGCAGATAAACCGGGTACTCTATAAAAAAAATTCAAAAATAAAAAAAATATATAAAATTGTATAACTGAGTCATATACCTCTTTGATTTAGGCATTCTTCATACTTTAAATGGCATAAGGAATCGAAATATTTAAAGCACACAAGTTCCCGATCTAGAGCGCATATAGCATTTGGGCTTTCAGGCACACAGTCAAACACATTGCCACAATCCGCTGCTGGTACATATTCAGCAATAGCTGAATATAAACATTTAAATATAATTCGTATAAAGCAGCTTACTATTAATATACAAGCTTACTTACCGCTCCATGCCTGACCGTGTAGTAATATTATGAGGAAAGCTAAGCGCATGTCTAACATTGAAATTGTTTAGGCGCAAGTGGTGCAGAAACACTGACTCTGGAATTGAGTACTAAATAAAATTGCGAACACGAGTGGATGCTCACGAGTAGTATAACAAATTGTTAGAATTGGTTGTAAGCGAACTTGTATAATAAATATATTTGAAATTTATACAACTAAACAATCTAGACAAAAATGCAATTTTCACGTTACTGTAATAAAATTTGTTAAAATGCAAACAAAATGCATGTGTCACAGCGTATATAGTTTATTGAGCTAAAGCTGTTGTAACTGTTGCGCTACTTAAAATATAAAATGAAAGTCGTAAATATTGCATGCCACTCTATCGGCAAATGCATCTTAATTGGATTCACTAAATTACTAAGCTAATGTAATACGTTGCAAATATGTGTGCATTATGTTAGTATTAACGTCGCTTCTTTTTATCCTGTTTGCGTAGCTTGTGCAATCGTCGCATATTTCCTATTTCACCGTTGAACTTATAATCCTTTTAGACAAGTAAATAAAAAACAAGTTTTCTTTTAGAATCCATTAAAAATTTCAGTATGCTACAACAAACCTCATTTCCGTCTTCGCAATTGGAGCCTTCATTAGCGGCCGGTAGTAAAATCGATGAAGCAATACAGATGAGTTGAAATATTGCGCCTAGAAATAATCCGTAGCGTAGCAGCACACTGAAGAGATCTTCACTGTTGTATTTGTCCAATCTCAAACCATTTTCAAACAAGGTACCGATCATTTTGATAAATAATCAATGAAATGTTTACAAATTTTGTAGTTTGTTTATTTTTTTGTATACGCTATGCTTCTTCTTCTTTTTTCTATTATAAGCAAACCAGTCACAATGACGTTTATTAACCCTTACAAATCAACAATGTTAAAGTGACAGCTACCAAAAATGTGTATGTATGCGTTGGTGTATCAAATATGTGAACTTATCAACAGCACATTTAACGGTTATAAATTTTGAATTTATTTTTTTCTCATGCAGTAAAGATATTCATGACAATAAGTGCACTAAATTCTTATAAAAAATATAATATCCAGTAAGATACATATTTAAACTGTTCAGAAATAAGCAAGGTATATATAAGCCATTAATAAAATAAAGAACATAAAATATTATTTTATCAATGGCTTAAATGTTTGCTTGCTCTCTCGTATACCTACATTATTGTACTATTATTAAAAAACTCTACTTATTTTGTATGCTTTAAGAAGCAGGCTTTTCTGCCGACGGCTCACATATCGGATGGGTACTACTCTCATAAGTAGGAATCATGTACTTTATATTGATGAATGCATTGGGCCCGCCACATGTTTCAAGCAAAGAGAGTGTATCTTCTATAACATCGCCGATGCGACGACTACGGTCAGGATCAACACCGGAACCGAGGTTAACATTAATATTTTTATATAAATTGCATACGGCCAACAGCTGGCGATAATATGGTACGAGAGCTTGACCCACACAAGGTCCTAAAGTATAAACAGTAAAAGTGGAAATGCAATGCTTAAATACTCAATATTATAACACTTTTTTTTCACATACCAACTAAGACCATAGTTTGCAAGACCTTTAGTGCTGATATTATTATTCGTTTATCACGCGTGTTGAAAGCTCTTTTGAATGGAAGTATCAGTTTGGGCAGAACTGGCAAAATTTTATGAGGCGCTTTAAGTATTAAATCCATTGCAGCTTCCTGTGCTAGTGAACGTATGTCTATATCAATATCCGCCAGACTGGAATTATATAAATAAAGTAACAAATTATAATAAAAGTATTAAGTAATAACATGTTTCAAAGAATTACCCATCGACAAATATTGGCAAATAGTAGCAGTAGTCGAGTTCCTTAGGCTCACAAAACCACTTCACAGTCCCTTGAATACCCTTTCCGCTACCTTTAATTCGCTTGGCGACCGGTATGTCACCGCGTCGAAAATACATTTTGAAAAGTGTTTCCTTAACAGGACGTTTCTTGTATATATAGATTCTATGTGGATTGAAATTAAACTTAAAAAATCTAAATTTACAAATTCCATTCGAATGAAACTCACTTTGGTGGTGGCTCAACAATTGTATTCTTCTGCAGTGCTTGATAAGTAAAAGCCGGAACGGTACGAATAGGCTTTTAAAGAAATGTTTTAAAAATATGTATGTATATGTTAATAATTTTTTTGTTTAGCTCTATCGTAAACCCATACGCACCAAATTCTTCTTCTGTAGTAAATAAGTGCGACATTCCTTTCCTGTTATGTGCATTATTCGATCGTTTCCTTAGTATATTTGAGCAATAAGCTGTCCGTCGGCGATTTACACAAATTATTCTGCTATATTTTCACGCTGAAATTAAATAAAAATGCCAAAATTTTGAAAGAAAAATTTATATGCAATTGCTTCAAAATGTTCTTCAAAAATACTTTTTACTGACACTGGAAGCTTTTAAAGTTTTTTGGAATGAAAGAATAAAAACTGTAATCATACAAATTTTTATGAAAGTTTATTGACTTTTCAAATATAAATTCACAGTTTTTTAAACAAAAGAAATATAAAAAATTAGCAAAACAAAAAATTATATATACAAAAATGTTGAATAAATCGCTTTAAATGACACTAGTGAAAGTGGCATCTCCCCTTTTGGCCCAAATCAGCTGACCCTTAAGAAGGTTATTTCAGGATTGGTGCTTATCAAGAGTTTTACACATAAAAGAGTTTCGACCGGTATTAAGTAACATATTACTTTTTAATTAATCTTCAATATCGGTGATTAATTAAAAAACAATAATGTCAACATTGCGAATCGGAGTTAGTCGAGGAATTGCAGCAGGCATTGGATCCCGCACTATTAAAAGCAATACGTTACCTGCATATCGATCAATTGGTGCACAGTGCAGACGTTATGCCTCACAGGTTAATCCTAAACGGAATGGTACAAGCACTTTTAAGTTGGCACTTATTGGTGCAGGCATTGGCGCCGCTTCGGGTACAGCATATTCTGTATATGGAAATTGGAAAGACAAAAGTTCGCACATGGAACACCAACGTATTCCACCCAAAGTTCTCAAAGAACTACCAGATGTTAGAATAACAAAGCGTTACATTAACCCCAACGATAAGTCCAATTTAAACATAATACTTTTCCAATACCAAACATGTCCATTCTGTTGTAAAGTACGCGCTTTTCTTGATTACACGGGTATATCGTATTCTGTGGTTGAGGTTGATGCGGTATTGCGACAAGATATAAAATGGTCCGACCAAAAGAAAGTTCCCATGATTTTGGTTCAACAAGGCGATGGACGTTACATACAAATGACGGACTCCAGTGCAATTATCTCTCTCTTGGCGTCGTATTTAAATGACAAGGATATTGATATAGGCGATTTAGCCAAATTTTATCCCATGATATCGTATTTCGATGACAATGACAAAAAGCGTCTGGACATAATGAATAAATATTTCCTTATGTACCAAGATAAAACACCAAAACATATAACTCAAGATATACAAGAGTGAGTACCTCTGATAATTAATGTAAAATTATTAATACTTATTAAATACCTACGCTTTAGGAATGAACGGAAATGGCGTACGTGGGCCGATTCACACCTTGTACATCTTATCTCACCCAATTGTTACCGTACTTTAGGCGAAGCACGTGAAACATTTGAATGGTTTTCAAAGGCCGGTGAATGGGACATTTACTTCCCCAAATGGGAGCGTGATCTAATGGTGAATGTGGGCGCTTTTGCTATGTGGGGTATAAGTAAAATGCTGAAACGTCGTCATGGACTATCAGACGATGTACGCTCGCATATTTACGATGCACTTGATAAGTGGACCAGAGAAGTTGAAAAGCGACAAAAGAAATTCATGGGAGGTGACCGTCCAAATTTAGCGGATCTATCAGTTTTTGGTGTACTTAATAGCATGGAAGGTTGTGAAGCATTCGGTGACTGCATGAAAAATACAAAAATTGGTAAGACATGCAGACAATTTCTATACATGAAAGGTATAAAATTAATTGTTATTTCCAGGTGTGTGGTACAATAATGTAAAGGAACTAGTCGATCGGAATCGCGGCGATTTAGTGAGACGAACAGAGTTGGTTCCGCTTACCGCTTAACGATCCAAAGAATATTTTAAACTTTATATAATGTATTTATTGAAATTAACGAAGTGATTAAATATACTTTAAAAGCTTTAATAAATTATTAAATAATAATCTTTGTATTATTTCTATTTCATATATATATATATATGTAGATACTAAAACAGAACATATCATATGAATGTGAAGTAATTTTGTATCATCAGTATAACAAACTGTAAATATATATATTTATGTATAGAAAAATCAAAATTGTATTTAAGCAATTACAATTTGTTTAAAAATAATTTTATTTAAACATTTAAAAAACAAATATTTCGTTTTTGTGGCAACACCATGTTCTCTGAATGGCAGCACTTTTCTAAGCTGTCAAACAAAATATTAAATGTCATTCAATAGACAAAGCAAGGAATAATTTCTGCAAATCACTTTTCCGAATTAATATTTCAATAATTTAGCTGGCATAATCTTTTATTTAACTAAAAATGCATAAAATACAATCGTTTCCTGAGTACCAAGTACCCGGTGCACAGCATCAAGATTTCTCACCTTACGAATCAAATGGAGGGTAAGTATTTAGAAAATCTCGTATGCACAAATTACTAAGTGAAGTTATTTACAGATCTATTGTGGCTATTGCCGGTGAAGATTATGTCGTGATCGCTGCAGATACACGTTTGAGCAGTGGCTATACTATTCACACGCGCAAACAAAGCAAACTCTTCCAATTGTCGGAGAAAACTGTGCTGGGTTCAACCGGCTGTTGGTGCGATACATTAGCGCTTACAAGTTTGATCAATGCGCGCATGCAAATGTATGAACATCTACATTTGAAGACGATGTCAACCGAAGCAGTAGCACAAATGTTGTCGATTCTCATGTACAATCGTCGCTTTTTCCCCTACTACGTTTCAAATGTGTTGGCCGGCCTTGACTCGGAAGGAAAAGGTGTTGTCTATTCATACGATCCAATTGGTCACTGCGAACGTACTACATATCGTGCTGGTGGTTCAGCCGGTACGCTACTCCAGCCAGTATTGGACAATCAAATTGGCGGCAAAGATAAAGACGTGAAAAACAAACCAAAAGTATCATTGGAGAAGGCAAAGGAAGTAGCTAAAGATGCATTCATTTCAGCAGCGGAACGTGATATATACACCGGTGATTCAGTTATACTGAAAGTCATCACGAAGGATGGCATCACTGAGGAAGAGGTGCAATTGCGCAAAGATTAAATTGTAAACAATATAATTCTTATTTTTCTTAAAACTTAAAAATAAATTTCGAATTTGAAAATATGTATGTATTATTGTCCTATACTTTAGGCCTATAGTTTTGTATATGGTTTATGATATTGTTGCATCTCTGTGCTAGTTTTTAACCATTGCGAATAGTATTTAATGTAGACTCGCATTTTTTCTACATTTTACGTTTTGTTTTGCTTTAATCAATATTTATCAAAAACAATTTAGTGATAAAAGTGAATCATTTTCCGTCGTTTGCATACATATGTATGTATGTGTATGTTTGCTCAAATATAAAAGTGACATTTGTATGTAGCTGATGTGTACTCCCAGTGTAATGGTCACGTTTGGTTTGGTCAATGCTATTCTTTATCACTATTTTAAATATATTACGTGATTGCATATAAATAGTTGGGCAAACACAAAAGTAATTTAATAAAAATATGGCAAAACAGTTTTAGGTTTTCTGCTAATCGCACATTTTATTTATGTTTTTTTTTGTTTAGTTTTTCATTCAAATTTTAGGCATAATTATATAAATAATTTTTTTCTTGTTTTATAATATTTTAATAGTAATAGTATATGCATGTAAGGTTGTAATTATTATATACTATATTCATTTATGTATGCTTAGGTGTACGTACGTTGTATATTTGCATGCGTATGTGTCGTGTGTTTATTATTATTTATTTTTTTTTTTTTTTGCTTTAATATTCATTTGATTATGTTATTTGGGGGAGGGGCAAAATCGACATGCTGCAATCATGCCCAACATTCGCTCTCAGTATTTACCTGCCCTGCTATCCTAGTATTTTACTCGAATCGTAAAAAGAAAGCAATTATATAACTTTTTCGCAGTTTATAACTAGTTTTATTTGAATTGCATTCCTAAACATAGTAAAATGAACAAACATACAAAATAACGACAAAGAACAAAAACAAAAGTGTCAATCGTAAGCCGCATTATAAAGTTGCCTTCACATATTTATATGTATGTAAGTCGTATTATGTTTTATGTTTCTTTTATTTTATTATTATCCTATTTAATAATTTGATTTTATTTAGTCTGTTTTTGTCCTCGATTTATATTTCAATCAAGCCCAAAGTTTTATACTTAGAAGCTATCGCCTTTTCATTCTACTCTCAACTTGTTTCAAAGCAGTTGATTATTATGCCAAAATTTTCTAAATGCAAGACAGTAACGCGTTCGTAACAGCGTGTTCACATATCTTATCTTAGAAATTTTGCTTTTCACCCATAACACATCCCAAGTATTAATCTATAGTTCCGAAATGCAGCAGCTAGTTGGGCTATTGCTTTAGCTTTTGACGTTAGTTGTTAACGAATTTTATCAAATAAAAAATTTATAAAAATATTTGCAAATTTACTGTAATAAAGTTTCATATTCATTTCATTCTTTTTAACTTCTTTCTATTTGTGTTGTTTCGAAAACGATTTCGGTTTTGACTATATTACTTTTTCTTTAAATTAAAACGCACACTGCTAGTACACAATTACTGCTGCTATGCAATCGATCATTGAGTTGTTTAAATTTCACACAAGCCGACTGCATATAAGCCATCTACCACAGTAGTTTTGTTGCACGTACTGATCCGGATTTAAAACTGGCTATCAGGACCTGCTGAGGCCTTAAATTGGCAGAACGGATGGAGTTGGTAGCACCGATAATGACGGTAAAGGTGATAGTAGCTTTGGGTTTGCTGAAGATGTTGGAAATTGTGTTGTAAATGTTTTACTTGTTGCTGTACATATTGGTTGGCGATTCGTCTACATTGGCTGCTATGCTACTAAGCCTCAGGCAGCGGCTTAAGCTCCTTTATCTGTTTAATCAGATATGCTTTTTCATCGTTAAATTGCTCATCCTCTGAACGATCCGTATGGAAATTGGTTAAAAAGTCAACCAATTTTGATTGGTTGCGTAGCAAGATATCTAATATAGGTTTCGGCTTATTTGGGTTTGCTACAAACACCTTAAAGACGTGGAAGGCCTCGAATTGTATATTACGGGACTTTTCTTTCAACATATTCATCATAAGTTTCAGATTTTCCGGCTCCGAAATGTAACGTGTCATCACGGTGAAGTTGTGCCGATCAAGTAATAGTTCACCTAATAACTTCAGACTTTGTCGTCTGGTGACATAGTTCTCCGAATTTAACAATCTTTGATAATGTTGCGTAAAGAATCTATCGTAATTGGCCTCGAGGAATTCAGCACACAGTAACTTGTGACGTGTCAGCAATTCCTTGAAAGTGGAGAATGCATCTGACGCGATATCGAAGGTCGACACCTCTACATAGCGGAAGAACTTGAAAAACTCATCGGCGTGCAGCATTATTTTTGCAAGTGCCTCATATCGGGCACACTCACGCAGCATTGTGCCAGAATTCAATGCAATCTCTGGATGCGCATCCTCGTAACCGGCCATTAACGTGAATAGTATTTCTGGCTTAGTACAAATGTACTCCACTGTGGGTGAACGTGTGCCAATTTGTCGTCTCAGCACATTATTGAATATCAGCGCTACATGTTTCTTGCCTTCAAAGTCGATACGATGCAGATTCTGTATTAACAGCAACAATAAATTACTATTATACAATTCCTGCGATAGCTGGGCGACCACATAATCCGCTGGTGGCTCCGAATCACTGCTACCGTAAAGCATATTCTTAATGGAGACAAGATTTTTGCTCACATCCTCTTGTGCCTTTTCTGCTTTGCGATCACCACCCGTTTCGAGTGCATTGATTGCTTCCTTAAGCGACCGCACCAATTCGGCGGGGGTCTTTTGTGATTTTCCAAACAAGGGCATTACGTTGGCACTTTACTATAGTTTACACCCGGTTTACCGCACACCTATTTCTTACTTTCGTACTGTCACACCAGACTGTGTTGAATGTGATGTTAACCTTCGTTTTACGCACAAACTTTATTTGACTATATCGACTGACTATCAATCTGCACTGCGGTTTTACTATCGCTGCCACACTGTTCCTGCGGTCGATGTGTCTTTTCGCTGTTGCTGTTCTTATTGTTGTTGTTGTTGTTGTAGTCGGCTCGTTGCGTTCCGCGACTAATTGCTATTCGCTGCACCACTGCCGGAATAATCGTATATAATTCTTGGCAAGTTGTTTGTGTTATTAGATTTGTTCTTTAGCAATGCAACTTTAATGGTTTTACTCTCCGTTCGTAATGTTTATCGGTTTAAACAGTTTTTTATTCTGTTAATTTTCAACTTTTGTCGTTCTTGGGTGTAGTTGAATAAAAGGAAAGTTTTCGTTTTTACTTTTCTTTTGACTTTTCTCTTTGGCCGTCCTTTTTAGGTATGTCGAATGCTGCCAGCCGGGCGTACGTTTAGAAATGTCAAAATATTCTTGACAGCGTGCTGCCATTTTGTTGTATGACTCATGACGAAACGGAAATAAAAGCAAAATGTGAAGTTAGTATAATTGGGCGGAAATAAAACAAAAAAGCAGTTAAAGAATCAGTGGGACTTAAAAATGTTTGGCAATGTAATTTGTAAATCGATGTTTTGTGATTTTTTTAGAGAATATGAAACTCTTCAATTGATCTAAATGGTAGGGTGTCAGCCTTAAGGAACACGCAGGCTCTCATATGTTTAATATATCTCGAGATGTAGATCTCTTTATCGTCTTGCTTCACCCTTTACTTAACCAGAAGAGAACTCTGCTAAATATTACCCCTTTTAAATTAATAAAACATCGTGAGCATTTATTTTGGTATGTATGACAAAATTATTTCTTTTTTGTTTTATTTTACTGAACTTTTTAAATTATATTCATTGTCATGATCATTATAACATATACATAATACGATAAAATATGGTTTATACTTTATTTTAGTTAATTATATTATTATTTCCAATAATGTAGAGAAATATTGCGAAACTTTTATTTTTTTATTTTTATTTCAATATGTATATGTATAGATAAGTTTTTGTGTAAATGTATTTATGTATGTATGTTTATATGCATATAAATGTAATTATAGTTGCTTATATATGCGCATAAATTATTTTTCCATTTTATCATAGTTTTATAATATTTTTGCGTATAATTATTAGATATCAATGAGATGTGTTTTTTGTTTTTCTCATATGAGTTTAAGTTTAATATGTATATATAGGTAAATACCACTAGTATATTTATAATTAAAATAAATGTTTCCATTACTAATTTACCACATATAAATGTATTTGGTATTACACATTATGATTATAAAATGATTTTTTTGGAAAACGTATTCGTCATTTTTTGTTATTATTGGTTTTGCAATTATGTATGTGTATACATATATATATTTAATTTGATTTGAGCATTGCGTATCTGGTTAGTACACATACACATGAACATGTTGATTTCTAAGAATTCGTACATATTTCTGAACCGCAGAGCAATAGCAAGCAAACAGTTAATAGTTAATTATCATGCAATACATTTTGTTTATATTTCATAACATATTTTTTCTTTTTGTTGTTGATTTTTCAATAATATATTTCCAAAGATTATATTTAGTTATATATTTGTAAGTGTTAGTTCGTTTATTTATTTTTAATGTTTTTTAAAATACTTTTTTGGTTTTTCGCATTAGTAGTTGTTTCAGCAGACTTTACGCAAACATTTCAATTTCATTTGCATATTCAATTGTTTGAAATCATTTGAAATTTTAACAAATTTGGCTTAAAATTAATAAAACAAAAATAAATAAGTTTTCGCTTTTAATTTAGCATTTCAATTTCTCCATTTCGTTTATTTTCATTATAAATGTAGAAAAATATATGCATATAAAACCGAAAATGGAGCGCAGCAAACTCATACATATCAACTGAATGCATTTTAGCGTTGCATATCTCAGTGTTTTTTCTTCGCATAAGTTTCTACATTTGCAATAACTTCATGCGCTCATACTACTTATCGTGGTATGCTTCTCTACAAAAGAATGTATAAACTAGCAAATGATTAAACTTCAACTAAGCCTACTTGACTACTTACAACTTCTGACTATATGTGTTTGTCTCAAGCTTAACGTTTTAAATATAGTACACACACATGCGCACAAATGTGGTTACATAGAACTATTTATAAATATCTTTGGGTATGTCATTTTCTCATTTATTCCAATTTACTTACAGAAAATGTCTAAAATTAGTTTAAGCAAAATTTATTTCTAAAAATTGGCATATTGTGAGAGCAGTGTGTGTGAAATTAAATAAATCTAAATTTTAGCAGAAATTAATTACTTATTAATATTATAATAAACAATAAGTGTGATTCTCGCGAATAAATTACATTTTTTTAAAGAAATATTTTGATCAAAAAATGTTTACCAATTGTCTTTTAGGTATATAAATAATATATGTTAAAAGTATAGGAATAACGGTAACGCTAGGTTAGCGCTTTTGCGGTTACTTAAATATTAATCAAGGTAAGATCTCCATAACCGAATCCGAATATATTTATAACAAGAATTTTCTATTATATTTCTTTACCTTTCTTGGGAGGTTTTTTCATATTTTGATATTATTATCATAAAATTTTCATTTTAGTTTATAATAATAAAGAAATATTCATGCTCAGGTTAATTAAAATGCCATTACGTTTTTTAATAAAACCTTAGGCAAAAACTAATTATAAATTTAGACGTGTTTGGTTAGCGGGCAATGGTAAACTGGTTATTAAAAGTTATACGAATGCTGTTATCTGGAAAAACTAAGTTTGTTTGAAAAAATTTTTGAATTTGCAAAAGTAGAGAAATTATTCAAATCATTCACAATTAAATTCAAAGCGCTTAAATATAAAAAATTACATATTAACAATTGTTGGTATTAACTAAAAGTTAAAAAATATTTCTATTGACAAAAAAAAATAATTACTATAGTAACATTGAAAACTTAAAACAGCTTTTGACCGAAATTATTTTTATTTTTAATGATTTTATTTATATTTTACATATTTTTATTTAGAATATTGCGCATAAAAGAAATGTTTAAAAGTTGTGTATAATTAAAGAGTTATTATGAATCTTAAGAACTTCTGCTAAATGAGTTGAGAACAAGACCTAGACAATTAAAATTTGTAAGTATACTAAAGTGCTCAAAAACCTTTAAAATAGTTTATTTTTTCAACTGAATATTGTGCTAATAATTTACTAAATGTTATAAAAAACTAAACATAAAAAATATTTTATTAGAGATAAGTTTGGTAAGAATTCTTCAACACTTCCCTTAAACAATTTTAAATTACTTAAATTGGTTAATTCAAACAATGATTAAATTTTTATGGGATATTGTGCCAAATTTGTTTAAATGTATCACAGACCAACGAAATTTTATATTTTAACTAACGAAAATGTGGGAAGTGTTTGTATGAAAGACGAAAATTTGACTTAATATTGATGTATGATTAATTGAAAATGTGACAAGCCTTAATTAAAAGCAGCTGGAAAAGTTCAAAATTTGTTGCTTATAATATTTTAGTACTTAATCATCTGTAGCACATGCTAAAAAATATTAATTTTGAAATATTTATAAAGTTGTTGGATGATCAAAACTTCCACAGCAACAAAGCTATGCCATTATAAAGACTTCTCCATGCTTTTAAATTTTTTTTTGGCACTTCAAATTGTTCAAAATTGTTATGTAAGCATACACAAATCGAATTCGACAAACACTTGAATACATGTAAGCCATTTTAGTACAATAAACGCATTTTTTTATTATTTTCTATCGTATTTTGCTTTTGCTGGCAGCTATATTCTTGTTGGAGCAGTTTAAAAACACCGTTGTAGCGCTAAAAATGACACATACGTCTGCATTTATATTTTTTACATAATTCCAAATCGCTTTCATTAACTTTATACAGTGCTACTTATAAATAACTGAATTATATAATGTAATTGCTAAAATATGGAAACAGTTGTTGTTTTTGTTTTTTATTAAATATTTATATATATGTATATGGAATTAAAATATAATTAATTATGTTGTTAGTGGCATACCTACCAAATAAGTCTTAATAAATGAGTACTTAATGCAAGTCTTTATCAGTTTTGCCATAATTGCAGCGCTTGCTTGCTTGCTTGAATAACTGTTATAACGCTAGTAACTAGTACAAGTAGTTTAAAATGTCTTGATTTCATTTTGGAGTAAGTCTCTACAACTAACAGCAATTTAAATTGGATTCTTCATGTATGACTAGATTTTGTATTTTCTTTTTCTTTTTTTTTTGTTTTTGTTTTTATATAAATATATACAGGGTTTACGCATGAACAATATATGTAAGCTGTAAGCAGTTGAAACGGTATTTTGTATTACAAAATAAATTAAATTTTACGCATAATTATGTTAGGATTTAGAACCCTGTACTTCCTTTGTTGAAGTTAAGTAGTCATAATTGTTTTTGTTTTTTGTTTTTTGGTTAATAATGAATGTCTAGTACTGCTGCATAAAAATATACTTTTTTTGTTTATTTATATGTATGTGTGTATGTGTGTTTTTAGGTTAATTTGTTTCAATAATTAAATGAAAATTTGCATTTTTTCTTTTTGTTTTTGAGGCATGAACTCATAAACGTCTACTGCTCTAGCAACAAATTTATGAATTCAACACGCATATTCAAATCCCACAGTTACTACGTCACACACATGATATGCTTCTACCATACACTCAAGCAGGAAACTAAAGCCTTGAATTTCGGAACATCCTTCTTCTTCACACACAACAACGTCCAACAAGCGACCGCAGTCTTTGCGGCTGCTGATGCTTGCTACTTTCATTTGCGTTTAATGAAATTACCCTCGGCGTCTAGCCAACTACGCCATGGCGTTGACAACTGCTCCATGTCCGCGGCGCCAACATTGCAACTGTAAGCGCTGTGCACCCCCGACCGTGTTTCCCGCTTTAATAATATTTACCTATGCAAGGCATTTGTTAGCTGCTTCAATGATTGACCCACCTCGCTGACTAGCCGCTCGTTGTCCTGCACATTCTTGCTGCCGGCGGTGCGCAGACTCTGCGATTGCGTTTCGACGCGTGTCACCAATTCGCGAAAATGGAATTTCGAATGCGGCGGCATTGTTTCGTTGTCGGCGAAGACCACGCAATTATTCTGCAGTATGTTGAGTTTGTCACTCAGCTGTAGCCACTGCGAGGCTGAGATCGAGTTAACGGGATGTTGATGCAGCGAAGTCTCGAGCAGCGCGACGAGCTCCAGTATGCTCTCGCGTGTGATTTGTGTGGAACTTTGTAGTGCGCTGCCGAGTGGTGTGTTTGTGTTGCCATCCAAGGCGCTGGCGGCGATCTTCTGTGAGATGGGCGTGGCGTAGATGGTCAATTTGGTGGGTTTCAGCGGTACGGCGGGTTTATTTGTGGTGGCTATGTTGTTTGTTGTGTTATTCGCAGCTGTGGCAGCCGCATTTGTAGTGATAGTCGATGTGGTGAGTTTGTTGTTTGATTGCATTAGATTACCGCCGCTATTTGTGGCGCTGCTGTGCTCCACAAAGAGTGATTGGCTCATTGCGGCGATTTCGTTGTTAGTCGTTGTGTTTGTTCCGGTTGTTGTGTTAGCGGTGGTGGAGTTGTTCGAGCCTTGCTCACCATACTGATGGCTACCATCTGTGAATAGTTGAGTTGAAAGAGAGGTTGTTAGTTGGGATTTCGTGCAATGGGAATTGTTGAAAATGGAATTTTGATTGTGATTCTGAGTTTGATTATTGGTGCTGTTGGTAGTAGGGGGCGGTGGTGGTGGTGCAGCTGGTGGCGGCTTTGTTGCCATGGAATTGGTGGCATTCATGGCATTGGTACGTGGTGAGATTTGCGTGCTAAGTGGTGGAAAACGATTCGAATTGGTTGTGGGCGTGGTTGCAGCATTCGAGATGGGCTTCAAATTGAATTTTGGTGAAAGTTGATTGGTGCTCGTTGTGCTGGTGGTGTTGGTATTGTTGGCATTAGCGCCAGTGCTGCCACTATTTGTGGTGCAGTTCGCCTGTGTTTGGGTGCTTGCATAATCGGCGCCACTGCCCGGTTGCTCCCACAATTTCTTCAAACTATTTATACTACCTGTGCTACGACGTTTGCCAGCATCGCTTTCGTTGGCGACCGCTGGTGTATCTGCCGCATCATTGGTGTTTGACGTGTTGTTGCAGTTTATATTTGAATTTGCATTGGCATTTGCATTATGCTGAGTATTACCATTGGTGTTTGCAGTTGAGTTAGTGTTTGTATTGTTGGTAGTATTTATGGTATTGCCGTTATTGCTATTGGTCATATCATGTTTTGCATTTTCAGTCTTTTGTTGTGTGGTTGTTAACGTGCCCATCGTGGGCGCCGTTGTCATTGCTGTGGTGAATTTCTTGTCACCCTTGCGGCCCAGCGTGCCACCCGTAGAGATCACAGTTTGTCCCTTTTGTAGTATACTTTTAGGCGTCTCATCTGTGCCCACGTCTTTTTTATCTTTCGGCTCCTTCTCCACTTTTCGCAAATGCGCTTTGAAATCGATGATCGTCGTTTGATTTTCGGTCTTTTGTGTGGGTGTTGGTAATTTTTTTGGTTCAACTTTCTTTAGCTGTGCCTTAAATGAGTTTGTATTGCCATTTTCTTGAGAACCGCCTGAATCACCGTTACTACCGCCGCTTTGCGCTTTCGGCGGTTGTGGTGGTGTTGATTTTTGCTTTGTTAAATTCATTTCGGCCAACTCTGTGAAAAGCAAAGACACCGGGTCCACACCACTGCCTGCTGGCGCTGTTGGTATGGTGCTGCCATTTTGCATGTTCGCATTATTAGCGGAATTCTCTTTGGAACGGTCTTTTATTTCTGCCATTAGTTTCTCCTTCATATTGAGTTCCTGCACATTGCCACCAGCGTTTGTATTATTTGCATTTGCAACCTCCGGCGGTGAACCCAACGAACTGCACGAGTCTGTCGATGGCTCACGCTTACGCAACGACACACCGAAACGTGTGCTGGCTTCCTCAACACTAGGTGCCGTGTTCGAGACATCATTACTACTGCTATTCGGTAAGGGATATTGTGTTGCAGTTATACTTGCCGATTGTAATTCTTCCAACACATCGGGTGCCGGTGCTGGTGGTGGTGGCGGCGGTGGTGTTTCGAACTCCTCGGGTGGTGGTGGCAAATCCAACGGTGGTGGTGGAAACTCCAAATTGGCTAAAGCCGGCTGCTGACCACGTTTGGGTGAATTACTCGAGGTTGTACCACGAAATGAGGAAAATGTCATCATGGTGCCATCTGCCGCAGTACGATGACGCTGTAATTTATTCAAACTCGCCGAAGCGCTATTCTGCATGGTAACACCACTCGACGAATTGCTGCGTATCATTTGCTGTGGTGGTGTTGGTATGTTACCACAATTGCCAGTTGGTGTCACATTTGCAACCGACTTCATTGGTGGCGGCAGCGGCAACACATGTGCCGGTGGCAGTTGCTGACGTATTGCTGCCGCATGCCCACCATGACCATTTGTGGTGGCGCTAACCGGCGCAACTGTTGCCAGATGTGTGCTAATACTGTGTTGTGGTGGCGTATGTGGATCTTCGAGACTATTCAAATATGCGCCTATGCGTTGCACTTTCGGCAAAGTGCCATAACGATTGACCACACACTTCACATTATTCACCTCCAATGCACCGACGGTCACGTGATGTGACGTACAACCGCCAGCGCTATTGTCACGTGGCGCATGATGTTGTTGCTGTTGGTGTTGAGATCGTTTACTTTGACGTGTTTCGAGACCACGATTACCCATAACGGGTGTTGGACGCTTGAATGAGCTATGTTGCTGGGCCGAGCGTGGTCCTATGCCACCGCTATGCAGCGTATGCTGTACCTTACTCTGGCTGGTGGGTATATTTTGACACTCCAAGCTATCGCCAGTCGCATCTGTGTCGGGATCACCGGTTGTATTGTCATTTTCAGAATCATAACGTTGTGTCAGACTATTCATATCGCGTGTGAGACCTATTTGTGTTGGTAGAAAATAAGAAAATCGAAAAAACAAAGTTATTAGTTAGTAAGTGTGTGACAGGCTGCAGTGTTTTTTATGCTTATAATATGTATATGCAGAGAGTAGAGCAATGCGTAGTTAGGTGGATGCGTTGTTTTTGTGGGGGGGCGACATTAGCATTAAGTTTGGATGGAGGTCCAGCAACCAGGCAGTAAGATTATTCAAATCGAAATGAATGTGGTAGGCATAAAGCATAAAATTAATTGAAGTTAGTTTTTAAAATATATTAAAGTATATGCTTTTATACAGGGTGAGCTGGAAAGCAAGGACAATAGCTTTGACACTCACTTCAAGCAGCACGCTTAAACGAACGTCGGGGTTCATTCCAAAAGTTAAAGGGCATGCAAGCAAGATTTTTTTCATTCGTTCTCTTTTATTGGCGCAACTTGAAGTGAGTAGCTAATTTATTACTTACATATCTTCACTCCTTTGCAACCCTGTATAATTTCATAATAAATCTTAATTAATATAAATAATTACTTTAAATATACATACATACAGTTAAAAAGTGTTAGTTACGTAAACTTAATGAACGATGAAAGGAAAAGTTAAAACAAACAACACAAACAAAAGGTGTGTCAAATGAGTAATGAACTTCAGAACACAGTTAAGAGTTTTATAAAGAGAAAGTATATAAAGACAATAAAAATCTTTAAATAAGCAATATATAACTGCAAGAGTCTTAAAAGCAGACGAAAAGTGGTTTACTAGTAGTTTACCAATTCATTACTCAGCGCACAAATAACTCAATTTACTATTTAAAAAAAAAAACAATAAACAAAGTACCAAAAAGAGTCAAAAAGTAACACACAAAATATTAAATAAATTTCAACAATTAACAAAAAATTATAAGAAAAAACGATACAAAGGATATGTTTTAATAATCTTACTCAGGTGTGAAATACCTCGAAAGAGTATATCGATTAGGAAACTACTGCAAGAGGATGATTTCTTTATAGAATATTGGGGAGGAGGTGGTGTAGTACACAAAGTATAAGAATTCGTTTTGCAACGCTTATTATTATTAGTGTTATTGTTTGGGGTGGTGGTTGTGGTTGATACAACATTATATGGTTGTTGTGGTTGTATTGGACTTTGCTTTTGCAGTTGTTTTTGTAGTTGTTGCTGTAGGTTGAAAAAGATGCTACTACCATTTGTATTGTGTTCATCAATGAGATTACGTGAATCATCCTCACGATAAGTCGAATCACGGCTGGTCGATAGTAAGCTGCAACAAAACAAGAATAAAAATAAATTTATATAAAAAATAGTAAAAAAATAAACACATTTAAGTCTCTAAACATTGACGCACCTCGTACGCTTCGGTGGCGCTGGCGCTTGTTTGCCCTGCTTGTTGGTGGTGCGACGCATTTGCACATTGCCTTTACCTTGACTGGAGAATGTGCTCAATTTGGTGGAAGTGGAGCCGGTTTCTGCGTAAATAGTTCAGAAATCATAATTTAAAAATATATTATTCACAATTTTCGTTTATTAAAAATAATATTCATGTTATATTTACCCGACATTGGCGTGCCAACGGGCTGCTCTAGTAGTGCGCCGCTCGGTGTTAAACCGCCGCCACTGCTGCTACCGCCACCACCACCACCGCCGCCGCTGCCGCCGCCGCTGCCGCCGCCACACGCTGGTATGCCCTTTTTACCCATTTGTGGCGTTAGACTCTGTGTCATCGTTGTGGCATTCAATTGTTTTGCGACCGCCTCAGTAATCGATGATTCCTGCAGATCGAAGAAAACGAGACGTGGTCGTCCATTATTATTATTGTTCTTACAACGTATTTTCATGTTCATATCATCATTTTGATTTTCATGTATATTTTTATATCTATGTGGCGCTACAATAACAGCGTCTCTTAATGTATCGGTCACAGTGGTTAGCAACATGTTGGCTGTGGCCATATTTGTTGCATTGGCACATTTGTACCCCAAATTGCCGTTACGATCACATCAAAGTTCAACGCCGTCATCGTCATCAATATCATCGTCATCATCATCGTATTCATCATCGTCTTCCTCTTCTTCAACTTCTTCTTCTTCCTCTTCATCATCATCATCATCATAATCTTCACAAAATTCACCACTGTCACCATTGTCATCCCACACCTCACCCACCTGAAACATATGCTCCAATGCATGATGTATACTCTTGAATGTCGGCCGATCCACCGCATTCCAATGCCAACACTGACGCATCAAATCGTACACTTCCGGTGGGCAACCCGGCGGCCTCTCCATGCGATAGCCCTTCTCAAGCTTATGAAATACATCGGTGAGATCAATATTGGGATAGGGTGAAGCGCCATATGTGGCGATCTCCCACAGCAAAACGCCGAATGCCCATACATCCGATTTGGTGCTGAACTTATTGTACGCCAAACCTTCTGGGGCCGTCCACTTAATGGGGAATTTGGCGCCGGCATGCGCTGTGTATGTGTCGTCGCGCATCAGCCGCGCCAAGCCGAAATCGGCCACTTTTACAAGTTTATTATCGCCCACCAGACAATTGCGTGCGGCTAAATCGCGATGTATATAATTGCGCGACTCCAAGTAACTCATACCGGAGGCAATCTGTGTGGCCATGTAGAGTAGTGCCACGGCGTCAAGTGTTTCGCGTGCAGGCGAACGCAAGAAATCCAAAAGATTGCCATGCGACATGAACTCGGTAATAATGTAGAAGGGCGGTTCACGCGTGCAAACACCTGAAAACGAGGAAGGAGTAAGCTTTTCGAGTTTCAAAAGCAATTATGTTGTGGAGTACTTACCAATTAGTTGCACTAGATTTGGATGTTTCATCTCTTTCATTATTGCCGCCTCTTCCAGAAAGTCCTTCAGTGCCATTGTGTCTTCCTTGAGCGTCTTCACAGCCACTGTGTTGCCGTAACGCTTCCAAACGGCCTCGTACACCTCACCGTACTGGCCGCCGCCCAACTTATGCTTCATCACAATGTCCGTACGGCAGATTTCCCACTCGTCCGGTTCGGGACTGAGTGGGAAAACGGTCGGTTTATTTTGTTTGGGCGCCGGGTATAGTAATGGCGTAATCAACCCGTGCCCTTCGTGTTGTACACTATGATGATGCACAAGTTCGGCGAGTGTATTAAATTTGGCTTCCGCTGTGACAAAAACTTTACCATCCGGATCCTCAGAGATGCGGTAATGATACACACGACCTTCGTATCTAAAAGTTTTTCAAGCGTGAAAGGGAGAGAGAGGGAGAAAAGAAACGACAATTAATAGTTACATTTCTATATACATAAACAGCCTTGTAAATATTTGTTTGCAACAATGTCATACCTCAAACTGATGCTGCGTTGCCCGGGTGAACTTTCGCTTTCACGCACCAAAAAACTGCCATTGATGCCCGAGCTGAGCAAGTATTCGGCGGCATTGCGCGATATGGGTCCATGATACCAGGAGTGCTTCTCCAACGAATTGAGCGGCGTCACATAATTCGATGGCACCCAACCGACATTGCCGGAGTCCGAGTGTGCTTCACACCATTCGCCCGATTTGTTGTATGACAATATACGCACCTGTTCGCCTTTCTTCAGGCTCAACTGATTCTCACCACCGGCTTGGAAGTCATATAGCGCAACGAATAGTTGTGGATCGTCCTCTTCGGGACCGGGTGCAAGTAGATTCTCTTTGGATGTCCAGCGATTTGCCGACTCGAAACCGGATGTGGCGGATGTGTGACCTTGACTGTGACTTTGTGTGTGCAGCGAGACGCCATCTGAGCATTGTAAATCGGCGTCCGGCAACATTGTAGTGCCGGCCGGAATGTGTGGTAGCGGTCGAGATTGTCGCAGTGCTTCTGCAAAGGAGAATAGAGTTAAATTATAGTATGTATAAAGTGAGGTGTTGATGTAGATGAAAGCAATGAGCAATGAGATTAGTAAATTTTTATGGAGCAATAGTAAAATAAGAATCAAGAAATGGTTGCGGTGTTTTTTATACAAGCAATCATATAACATCGTTCACTTGCTAAGAGCATCTGGTGCTTCGGAACATTTAAATATTAAACATCAGGCATTGAACACGATATTCACATTAATTTCTCTAGCCAACGGCATATTAAGCAGTAAATTTAAAATTTTGAAGTCTGACTAACAGAATTTAATTTTTTATTTGTCTACCGGATTATGTCCGATATTTTGGAATATATTTGACCCGAAGACAATGTGACATGATTTTTAATGTTGACTAAAGATTTTATAATATTTAAAAATTGAAATAAAATTGTTTTGATATCGAAATAGATTAGAAAATGAAGTTTCCTTTCTTCCCGATGCCAAAATGTAAAGATTTTGAGCTTCATCATCTTGGAGGGACCCCCTCTCTTCTCTGCTACCCTCTATAAGTTCTCTCTTTGATTCCCTTAGGAATGTGTCTTTCCCCTTGTATCTTGAGGCAATTCCCATCAGTTACCTTTGTTAAAATAGTACCGGCCTGGAGGTTGAGATCTGGAACTTTTGGAATAAGCCTTTGACATTGAAGAACCACCCTAGTAAACAAACAAGCAAACAATTTCCAGCATTTGATCAAGAGAGTAGCAATCAAGTGCCAAACCAAATTGATAACCATGAAGTTACTGCCATCATCTCGATTCGCTTCACGTTGCACGGTATGCCTATGGAAACGATTGTGAGCCGATGAATGGCGAATATTGTTGCCGAGTTGATTGCTAATGCTCTCTTCGACGTTGTCGCATTTGCAATAATACAAAATGTGGTTGTTGTTATTTATACCTCTACTGCTGCCTATTTTTTCCGCAAAATGTCTATGTGATGCTTTTCGTCGGGGGTTCGATTGTTTGCGATAAAAGTTGTTTTGCCTTTTTGGTGTTTTTACTTTGAAAATGCAGTCACATTGAATTTTATGTGATGCTCTCTAATTTTAGCGTGCTTAATCATTGGGGAATTTCAGAGTAATAAGAAATTTAGTAATGCGGCGTTTATATGAAGAATGTTACTTTTCGTCAACACGTTGTGACACCCACTATATTTACTAAATGATAGTACTAGAAAGATGAATCTAGATATGGGCATATTATATTCTCTTTTACAAATGAGAAAATAATTTTTATATTGATTTTAATGAAAAATATTTAGTAAGATCCAAAACTAAACTTTATCGCAGACAAATTTAAAGATCCTCAAGTTCTAGATATCGATTTTTAATCCAGAACTATATTTCCTTTTCACGATAATAACTCTATAATATTTTTTCAACTTCAATTCCTCTAATTCCTGTGTAACGGAAGCTCTTCAACTGATATAACACTAAATTTACACAAAAACTAAAAAAAAGACAAAAACAAAAAACTTTTTAAGTACTTCCACCATTATATGTTGGAAATAAATAAGAGAACTTGTTTTGTGAAAAGCTAAAGTGTAAAAGCAAAACAATTGAACGTCGTTCACCTGAATTTATGTGATAAGATTTTGACAAAAAGAATGTAATACAAAAACACCAACAACAACAACAAAACACAAACAAACCGAGAACCGGCAACTAATGTGAGTATGAGGGCCGGTTCGGCTGAAATTCCACAGTGAAGGGCTTGAGAGCGGAGCAAAGCAGTGTGCAATAACAATCACCTGAGTATCAAATAACAACAACAGCGGCCGTCCGGACGTTGGCGCTGTCGCAACTGGGATGAGAACTGGAATTTTACTGGCAATTTATGCATCGCAAAAGTATTTATGCAGGAATGCCTCAATGAAAATACGTTGGGTAGATATGAATGTAGAAAGACACACAAATAAATATGAATCTTGTACGTGCCCACAAACAACACAAATATATGCAAGTATTGAGTCGTGTGTGCGTTTGAAGCTACCATTTTCATTGAGAAAATAAATAATTCACGAAGCCAAAGTGGCGATGTGCAAAGAAAATCGTGTTTTGCTCTTTGCTCGGTACTTTTCTTATTCTATTTATTTTGTTGTTGTTGTTTTTTATTTTTATTTTCAAATGAAGCCACATTTTTCTGTTGTGGGAAGTAACATGAAAAAATCACAAGAATGTTAAAGATACAGAAATTATTAAACCAATTTGTTTGTGTTTTTGGTTTGTGAAAAAATGCAGGAATGTGTTGTAGTACATAATGTTGCCAATTTAGGAGACTATGTTTGTATGTAAGTTATGTAAGTATAAAGCTGCTAAAATGTGAAGTCAGAAGCACGAGTGTAAAATATATGTGTGTATGTATGCAATGAGGAGAGATATGTATCTTAAAATTAGCAAGTAATTTTCACATTAGCACAATTTAGAATTCATAGTAGAAGCGTTCAAGTAAATAATTGGATATCTCCAGAAATCTTACATGATAGGAAAAATTTAAAATGTAATTTCGGCAATGTTTTAGACCCAAAGTCATCATTTCAGACATTTTACTTCGGGCACTTTGAACTGAGCACTGAAAAGGCAAAGCAAACGGGAAAAGGGACAATATGTTCCGTGCTGTCAATCTATAAAATTCAGTTAAGATGTTTATGGTATAGTTTGGGTCCAAGAAGTTAAACCGACAGATATCATAACGGATATGACTGGAACGCCTCAAGATCACTCTCTATCACTTAGAAACATGTCAAAACATTTACAATTTTTTGGAAGAAAAAATTCTTTTCTAGATTTTAAACCACTTCACAAATTTTCTGGATTGATTATCATTCATTTCATTCTCATTTCACGGATGGGATGGCCTTGAGGACTCACTCTTGTAAGAACCATTTATAGGTTATATTTCATTATGTTCTTAGTTTAGGCTGGAGTGCTAATTTGAAAGCATTTGTGGAGCTTGTTCTGGAAGCTGAGTGTAGTCTGAGGACTCCTTATGGATGATTAAGACAGGCTTATAGAAAAGTCACTTCAGAGTAATCAAACTTTTATACTCATTATATACAATTATTTCTTAAAGTTCCTAGATGGGATACAGGGCCTCAATAAACAAACTTCAATTCGATTTATTTAAAGCTAGACATTGATTTGTTGTTGTTGTTATTGTAGCGGCGTAAAATATTCTGCAAATAATTTTGTGGAATGCTGCTGATTTGCCAGTCTTTGACCGTATAAAAATCCGGGTCTGTTTCGGTTACGTAGAACCGACTGTCTTGTCTCCAGGAATGGTCTGATTTTTTCGCTCCTGCTTCATCTTGCCGCCTCCATGTATTGGCTGGCCTCCCTCGTCTGTGACTCCTTTATAGATTTCACTCTACTACTATTTTCTCGATCTCGATCTCTCGATGTCATCTTGGGACTTAAAAAGCATGTGCCCGATCCATTTCCATTAAGACACCGAAAAATAAAGTTTAAGATCGTCGAACATATTCAAACAGAGATCTTTAGAGCCAACACTGGTGATTTTATATGTATTACTTTCCATATAGATGTTCTAAGACCATTTTAAATTATTGTTTTAATAAACTAATGGACCGCACAGAATGTATACTTATTCCCCACAAAAGTCTTCACATTCACTTTTCACACTGATTCGCTCCATTTTCTCTTATTTCTTATTTTTGTTGTTGTTTTTTCGCGAGTAAAACAATTTAATGCATAACTATTGCGTAAAACCATAAAAACACATTACCACAAAAGATTTTGCAACTGACAAGTGGTGTATGGTATGTAGTGCGAACGCGGCGTCCAAAGCAAACCGCAAACATTGTCGCCAACACAGAAGCTGACGCCGATGCGGACGCCGGCACTGTTGTTGTCATTGCTGGTGATTAAACAAAAGCTTGGCGGTTTCTTTTCAAATGTGCTTTATTTTTAATGGGGCCAAGCTGGAATGAAAATGAATGCGAAATAAAACGCTCAAGTTGGAAGAACTTCGGGAAGTTTGGTTTGGCTTTCTGGGGCAACATGTGGAAGTGATGTGCGCGGTTTGCTTTAAAATTGTAAAAATGTGAAAGATGTAAATGAAGAAACATAAAAGTGTTAGCAAATGAGTACATTTGAGGAAAATAGTAAAATATTTTGTATTCCGAAGAAAACTTTGTTTAATCAAGTAGTACCGCTTAAAAGTGGAAACAACAAAAAAACTCGGGTGACGTTTTCTGCGACTTTTTAAAGCAGAACAGTTAATCTTTTTCCATTGGAGTTATAAAATATTCATTCATGAGAGAATATTTATCGATATACATCTTTTCAATTACAAATCAAAAATCGCAAATCCAAAACACATACTTGCATTCTATGTATATGAGTATTCATATATGTTCAATGTATCTAAGCTTGTCAGCTGTTTATTATTAAAGAGGAAATATTCATTTATCTAAACGAGCTATCACACACCAGAGCCCGCCACACCATTGACTATCAAACAGTTGGCGTTATTGTTGTTATTGCGACTGACCGGAGACCCAAAATGAGCGCCACAGGCCCAACATTAATTTATAAGTTATCTCCTTTACGCATACAATTGTACATTGTGCAGTACATATACATACATACATATATAATTTCATATATTCATTTATGAAATATAATACATGCATGACTACATACATATATTTCATTCATAAAAGTTATGACTTTTACAAATCGTATAAAAGGTATTGTCTTACGGAGCGGAGCCGCCAAGCCGGAAGTACACACATACATACTATATGCATACATATACAGGTCAGCGCGAAATGAAATTATAAGCGAAATTTCTTTTCCATATTTTCGAATATGAAAATCATGGCGTACGTGGTGACATGACTTACATATATCCTATATCTGACTTCTTACTTACTTGCAGAGGTAATATAGTACAACAAATGTATGACGTTGAAGAACAAAAGTATTTTTAATGAATATTAAAGGAATATATGAATCGAATTGGAATGTGATCAATCGAGAAGAATAGGCATCCCTAAGTGAAGTAGAACTCATACTTCTTAAGAAAATCCTCGCAATATCAAGGCGCTAATGTCCAGCAAATGTCATGAGTGTGACAGCTTTCAATCGGCAAGAGTTCGGCTTGAAGTTGGCTGCTGATACATGTGTCAAAAGGTATACAGATAAAAATTTTAAGAAAAAATATTTCTTTATAATTTAAAAGCTTTATTATTTATTCGTCACTGAGCTGTATAAAATAAAATTAACTAAATGAGAATTTGGGATCTCGTATCAACACTTCAATTGTAATTTTTCGTTCAATATGGTCTTGATTTGACTTAAATACCAATACTTATTCTAACCAAACTTATTTTAAGCAAAAGTTGAATTCAAAAATATTTAGATATGAGAATAGATCTCCTGTTGGAACAGAGAGGTTAAACAAAGCTCTGAAATACTATATTGTCACATCCCCATAAAACTGAATTAATGGGCCTAATCATTGAATCCGCAGCGAATTCGATTTCGATACGATAAAGATTTTCGATCGAAAATGTTCATGCAATCATTGTTTCCGTCGATAAACTGCTTTATCACAAAGTGAGAACGTAAAACTGTTTTATCGAAATTTATCAACAAATGCGACAAATTTGATAAAGTGTCTGTGCTTTTTGCTTTATTTAAAAAAATTAAAACTGACCTTTAACTATTGTGAAATTTCTTCCAAAAAATATTTAATTCGCCTGAGGCTTTTGAGAAATTTTTTTCGCTATTTATATCGCTTTTAAACAGCTTTAATTTATTTTTGTTGGTCTGTTTTTGTCTCTAAAATACCCATTTAAAACATAATTTTATCCGTCATCATTAATTATTTACATAAAAAATTCCAAATGGTTTATTTCTTTTACATTTCCGCAACTCATTCATCAACGGATAGATTTCGACCAAAATTTTCGATTGTGGATTAGTGATTTCGTAATTAGCGACATCTGTTATTCGCGGAATGTATTTTTTTCGAGTCGGTAAAAGAGTTCAATGTGATCGTAAATTTTATTTTCGGATTCCGATGTAAAACTTTTCTAACGAATCGAACCATTTTTCGATCGTAATAGATTCAATGATTAGGCCCAATAAACTCATAATAAGGTCTCTTCTAAGCTTTTATCAGAACTGGTCTTCAGATCCATCATTTGTCTTTCTCGAGCATTTTGTATTTAACACTAAAACAATTGCCATTTTTTCATGATCAAAATTGGAACATATTTTTTTAGACCGGCCCCGCGGAAATGGCAGGTCTACAGTAAACTACACAATAATTATATAGGTAATAAAGATTTTGAATAAAATTTTAATTTTTTTATTTTTTTCCCAAAAAATAACTTGTTTTTTTTCGACTCCCTAGAGAGGGCTCACCCAGTTAATGTTGTTTATAATGAACGAAACGTTTTCAAGAGTAGTATAAGGATGGAGATATTTGATTTTTCTCTAGTTTAAATTTTAGCTTAGGTCAACCACGTGACTAAAAAAATGTGTGACGGTCTGGTCTTATTATGATAGAACTCTTAGCATCAAATGACCTTGATAAAATTATTTGGCCTCCTTGACCACCCTAAGCATATGAAAACGCCAATAAAAACACTTAACATTTAGAACAAGTAATTAAGTTCTTACATAATTCCCATAGCACACCTGTTCATTTTAATGTTCCATTAAACTAAACATAGAAATGAAAGCACAAAAAAAATAAAGAAATATGTGCGTGTAATATTTAAATTACTAATGAACACATTAACCAATTTGAAATGAAAATAATTGTCCATTAAAATGGCGAAAATTCATAAAAATGCGCACAAACATACAGGCACATATGCCTATATATTACATACAATTACTTACATATTTAAAATATATGTATATGCCTATATGAATATAATAAAAGAAATATTGAATGACCGCCAAGCCGCGCTATTAATTGCGTGAATATTAACAGACAAAGCAATAAAAAAAGACTGGGACACAATAGAGTCGTCCGTCAGTTAACTGACTTTCAGTGAACAAAAGTCCACCATATTTCAATGAAAAACTGTTGAGCGGCGGTGATTATATGGAATGTTGATTTCTAAATTGCACCATTATATTTTATTATTTTTGCTTAAAATGACTGGAAAAGTGTCACTATTATAGATAACCGTAGGCATACATTCAAACAATTTCGAACAAAAAAAAATTCAAAAGCTAAAACAAAGGCGGTTAAGGCTTGACAAATACACAGCCGTAAAAAGTGAATTGAAGCAATAATAAATATTCAACGCAGCACTGTCAAGTGCAGGCTGCAGAATTTTGTGAAATAATGATATGTATTTATAATATATACGTGACAATATTTTATGCACCTGCGTTTCTACGAAAACATTCCGATTTGGTATTAAGATTTGAGTATAATAATCTGATATTAGATCATATAGTTTTATGGACCACAAAATTGCTTTATTGACGTAGCTCAAGCATGCGAATTGGCATGAAGATAAGAGCAGCCAATTTTAACTGACTTTCAAAGAACACATAGCTTTAATAATTAGATCTCTTATCTATCTCAGTCAAAAATGCTTAAAAAAGGCTATTATGGGTTTACTATGAAATTAAATTATACACTAAGATTTAAGGTATTCATATTGTGAAGAAAAAATTAGAAACCTACCGACATTGGTACAATTCAAAAAGCCTCTTAAATAGAAGAAACCTACCGATCTATTAAGGGGTTACATGGGTTTCGTGGATTAAAAAAAAATATTTTTTTTGCTTATTAATTTCTACAGCATCTCAAGAATATTATCCTAAATTATAAATCAAGTCGATCTGAATAATAATAATAGTCGGAGATACAGCCTTTGGAAGGTGTGCGCTCCAAGTGAGGTATTATCGTTACTCAAAACTGTAAACGCGTTTTTCTCGCAACCGTGTTTTCAAAGTCGGTTGTCAAATGTTCTCGAAAACTAATCAACCGATCTTGATGAAATTTTGCACAGGTGTTCGAGAAATTTTTATTTATTTGGAAAAATGTCTGCCAAAATTCCAATTTTTTTTTTTTTGTCTTTCCTTCGTTCAAGCACGAGTTTATGGTTTTACCTAAAACTCTTATTTTTGTTTTTTTTTTTCATTTTGGATGATCCTGTTAGGAGTTATGCTGACAACACGGACTACCTAGGGATCACCGGAAATGACGTCACAATAGAGGTGTTTTAATTTTTTTTTTTGAAAATTTCAGAAATTATTCTTTAAATATGTATCTATAAGACAGAAAAAAGTTTGAATTAAATAAATAATTTTTTACATAGAAAAAAAATATTGAAAATAGGCCTTTTTTACCCGACAAAACCCATGTAACCCCTTAACAAACAACAGATTACCTAAAGAGCTCAATCCCAAAAATTTTACTTTTAAATTCAATTCAAAAAGTCTCTTGAACAGAAAAGATCTACCAATCTATTTAAGCACCACCAATCTATTTAACAGCATATTACCGAAAGAGCCCAATAACAAAACTTTTACTTTTTTAACTCCATCATTCCTTGCAAATTATATCCCGTTTTTTTTTTTTTTATTTTTTTAAGGTAACCAGAGCCTGGAATCACTGTAATCCGTAGATGCGTCTTAAAAGCAGAACAGCCATCTTAAAAACAGAACAGAATTCGAAGATAGGGCCGTATTAGCCGTCATTTAGATGAGTCAACATACATTTTTTTTCCTGAATAAATTTCTAAAGTTAGCTGAGTTTCAAGGTTGAATAATTAATTTGCCAGAATTTATATTTTATCTCAGTTTAGACTTAAGGATCATAAATTCGATATTAGATTAAAAAAAAATAAAAACAAACATCACAGAAAGTTCGTAAAATCGACGATAATTAGAAAATTGATAATTAATAATTTAATAATTAATTTTCTACTAAAACCAAACTTTTAAGAAACAAAACTCAACTATAGAACACAGATAATCACAAAAATAGAAACACATACTACTCAGATTTTAATAAAATTATAATTCAATACTAATTACATACTTAAGTACCGAGTAATCCAATTAACTCAAATTCCAAATACTTCAAAGCACATCTTTAACACAGAACATTTCATTAGCCTAAGTGGCAAGCACAAAAAGCAAGCGCTTCAGCAAAGTACTCGCACAAGCAGTACATACATATGATAATTATAATATAATCATGGTAATCATAAACAAGGGAATTAGGATTGGTGACATTTCCAAACGTAATCTCAATTATTTTATGTTAGTAAGAGTGCAAATCTAGGTGTACAGCGATACTTGATGAGTGATTGTCATATTTTATTTTTTTATTTTATTGATTTCTATCAACTAATGGTTAGTTAGCGATTGTTTGTACGGTTAGTTGGTTAATTTTACCTAAATGTATTTGATATTTAGCCGCATCACGGAGTTGCTGTTGTTGGACTCTGTGCATTGGACCTATAATGGGAGAATAAGTAAATAAAAAAAAGAAGAATATTTTGTTAAAGCAGAAAACAGATTAATATGTTAAAATTCTTCAGGTTATTTTTGTTTTTTGTTTTTTCTTTGCATTTTGCATTATAACAACAACAACAAGAATGAATGGTGTACAACCATACCATACATTGCCGCTGGGAGAATGATGAAGTGAAAAGTGCGATGTTTGATGATGACAACGCGCTTTTAATTATTTACAATAAAGTCAGTGCTAATGAAGCGAGAGGATTGCGCCAGTAAATTATGATTTATACGATATTTATATATACACACTTTCTTGATACGGATGGGTTTAATAAATTTGTTTATTTTTTATAATTTTTTTCGCGCTGCTTTGCTAAGGAAAGGAGGGCAACCAAAGCTTTTTGAGTTAGACAAGCAGTGGTGAATATTAAGAAGAATATATATATTTTTTTGATAAATGACGAGTTGTGATGTGGCGTTAATTGACGAATGACGTTAACGAGAAGAAGAGGCGATAGAAAATGTGCGCTCTTTGGCAAGGAAATTGAATAATATTTACGTATATACATATTATAAAGCAAATTAAATGCTGAACCGTTAAATGTTATATGCGGGTCGGCAGTGAAATGCAGCAAAATTTAGTAAAATGCAGAAATTTATTTTAAACTCAATGCTTTCACCGGCGGAACTACGCTTTGTGGCCGTCATTTATGCAATTATTTGGCAATTCTGTTGGTCATTTGATAATTTCCGCAAATTTAACTTAAACGCAACGCTATCGGCCAGCCAACGTGGTTCACATAATTTTCACAATTTCTTTAACTTTATTTTTTCCCTCTTTCTTCTACGTTAATAGTTGATTACATAAGTGTCTATAAGTAAACATATGTTTACATGTACTATTACTAGCTGTTGGTGGCTTAATGTCTGCGCGTTTCCTTTTTAGCGGAGTGGCATATCATTAGAAGTTCAAGAATAGGCAATTATAAATAAGAAAATTACTTTTTCCCATTAATAGCAGAGGGGTATTGCAAAAAGTTGGAATCATTACGATAAACATTAAGTATATATGTATGTCGTGAGATTATTACTTTTGAGCCATAATTGTGTAAGCTTATAGGAAGTTTATATTACAAAACTGGAGAGAGCGCTATGAGGTCAATAGTTCAATGAATAAAGACATTTTTAACCAATATTCCAATATGAAATTTCAGAGACTCATGGATGTACTGAATAATCTTTGCCTCTGAGATCTAGACTTGTTCTAGGGAAATAATTTTAACTTGAATATTGTCAAATCTTCATAATATTCAATCTTGACCGAAAAAAAATTATAATTAAATCACTAAAGTAGGTAATTTCCCGTTAATCTCAATCCTTTCAGACCATTCATCTGGCATATAATGATGTTAGAGGCTATAAATAAGATACAGTTGAACTTCCGTCACTCAAAGTTCCTTAAGGGGTTACATGGGTTTCGTGGATTCAAAAAATCGATTTTTTGTTTTTTGGCTTATTAATTTCTACAACATCTCAAGAATATTTTCCTAAATTTTCAAGTCGATCCGAATAATAGTTTCGGAGATACAGCCTTTGGAAGGTGTGCGCCCCAGGTCAGGTATTATTGTTACTCAAAACTTTAAACGCGTTTTTCTAGGAATCGTGTTTTCAAAGTCGGTTGTCAAATTTTCTCGAAAACTACTCAACCGATCTTGATGAAGAATTTTTTTCAATTACAACTATTGTAAAAAAACAAAATGTCAAGCAAATTTGACCGAATTTTTTTTTTTTTTTTTAATGTCTTCCAAAATTCCAAAATTCCAATTTTAACTATTTTTATATTTTCTTCGTTCAAGCACTAGAATATGGTCTTACTTAAAACACTTATTTTTGTTTTTCATTTTGGATGATCCTGTCAGGAGTTACGATGACAACGCGGACGCACCCTTTTTCCGAGGGGTCACCGGAAATTACGTCGCAATGGAGGAGTTCTACTTTTTTTTGAAAATTTCGGAAATTTTTCTTTAAATATGTATATATAAGACAGAAAAAAGTTTGAATTAAATAAATATTTTTTTACATGCAATAGGCCATTTTTTACACGACAAAACACCATGTAACCCGTTAACTCGAACTCTTGAATTGGCATTAGAAGTTAAATTTCATACAAATTTCCTTCCATAAATCGAACTTTTCGACCAGCATATAATACAAAATTTTAAAATTTTACTGTCGGGCAGAATTTTAAAAGAGTTGCCTTATATCGTATGGAGGACAAATAATCTGATATTGCGCTTATGGATTTCATAAATCATGTAACAAAGGCTTTGGATTCTTTAATTTTTTGGTTTCTTTAAATTTCTTTTACTTTTTCTCAATAAACATACTATTTTTTGCAGAAAACGTCTTCATGGAAATAAAAGCTATTTACGAAACTATAATTTTATAAACAGCTCGACTATGATACCTAAAGTTTTTTATATTAAATTACGCCTTTTAAAATTCCATCACCAAATTTCAAATCACTTCTAAATCCATTACTTGTTTGATTGTTAGAGTCCATAAACTAAATCTATTTCATACAAACATACATTCATTCAATACATCTCCATTCATATCTTCATCCTATGTAAGTCTAAATGTAAGACCAAACTATTCTCAAACTTGAAGATACTCATACCGATACTGCACAAATAAATCGATACACTCAGTTTATAGAAGAGAATCGAGTGTGTGTAGGCATGAGAAATATAAAATAAATAAAAAGTTCCGTTGAAGTGTTCTTGTATGTATCGGTATATGAAATATGCAGCGTGTGCATTTATCAAAATATGTAGTTTTAAATATATAATCTTTCATATAGAAATATATAATATATACACATACTCGATTTATGCATCTACACGCCTGCCTAATGGTGTGACTTTCTGCCTTTGCCCGTTGTAGTGGCATTATTATTATAATAAAATGGGGCCAACGACCTGAAAGGCAGCCTCTTTCATAGAAATAGCCGATGTACAACAAAAACAACAAAATATATTTTAAAAACTTCTTCCAAGTTGTGAACGCACACACTAATGGACGGAAAATCACAAAAACACGCACACACACACATGTGACACCACATAGTATGGCATGCAGGCGGCTATAAAAGCCGGCAACCGCCGTCGGAAAAAAGTGTAGAGGAAAGTGACGAAGTTCTTAAATACACTCATGTGAATATATACGCATTTGCTGGAGCATACGATATATTTTGTGCATATGTATATATGTATGTACAAATATAATGTCATTTATGAGTAGACGCAGTTGACCCACTGACTCTACGCTGGGTGCTTTAAACATTGTTGTGATTTGAGATCGGAACATATGTTCATGTCAAAATATGTTTTTTTTTTTTCAATCAAAATATTTTTTGTCTTCAGGTTTTGTTAGCCTTAGTTCAAATTTTGAACTGTTCCAAATGTGGACCTAACTAATCACCACACGGAGCTTACGTTTCCGATGTTACCTTTATAGAAGATCATGGAACAAAAGCTTTATATGGGAACTGAGGCTCTCACCCAGATTGGTTGAGATAGCTCTTAAGTAGGTATACCCAAGCTATAAGAAAATGACTCGCCCACCTGAAAAGTCCACTTCCACGTCCACTTTTACGAAGCCTAAGCTTCTGTTATCACATTTGACAAAATTGAATTTTCACTTCGAATAACACCGTTATGTAGGCTTGGAAGAGGTCCGATTAACTCGTGATAGACTCGTATATCTATATAGTTAATTTTGCGGACTTGAGCATTGCAAAAAATTACCTAGACCCTAAAAATACTTAAGAAGAGTTTAAATGAAACTTTTATCTAAGATCAAGAGAACTGTGACCGGCAAAAAAATTACAACCTGTCATACACAACGCAGGCTCGTTAATAACAAATTCCACCATTCACCAAATTTGAAGGATAACTTACGAATTCATCTACTAATATACGAAGAAACTTGAGCACTGACAAAGCACATGTAAGTATGTAAAAACTTAAAAATTCTTCGCGGTATTCGTAACATTTAAACGTTCCACTAAGAAGAGCAAAGTTCTCGCTACGACCGAAGGATAATGGTGCATGAGCTTAAACACTGAATGAGGCCAAGCCGTCTAAATGGTGGAAGGATGCGCAGATAACTTAGCCTGCGGTGAGACGTGCCGAGTGCCTTTCTCTGTGTACAAGTTTCGACCTTTTGACAGCAGATTTGTGCTTACGCTAGATAATACGTGCACTCTGCCACAATACGCTGAAGCTGTTAAATGTGCAGGTGAGCACAATGGCACTCTGGTAGTATGTTCGCATATTCGTATGTCTGCATGGATAATTTGTGAAAAGTACGATTTGACATGACATGAGGATGTGGCGAATTTTTAGCGCATGCCGTGACTGCCAATGCCAAAGTTCCATATTGCAAGCGTCGGTATTTTGTAGACATACTAAAAGCTAAGAGTTAGTAGGTCGAAAAAGGCATTTTGTGGCGTTGTAAAGGCAACAATAAAATTGTGGAAGTTTATAGTCTTTGTAGGCAATATAATCAATGGCACTGAAGGAGCAGCATCCTTTTACAACCAGCACTCAACTGGGTTGTAGTAGTTGCTAGTTGTTGTTATGGCTATAAAAGTCAAAATTTATCTTCTTTAATAGTCATCTTAACGGTAAAAGTGTATGGTTATGTGTTTGTTTGTATGCGTGTAGGTGGAAAAACTGTTGAATGAGATCACGGAGTAAACAGTTTTCGTATAACTCCAGTAAAATATGTTGGGTTGCATTTATCACCCATGGTAAATAATACTACAGTGTTTCTAATAATTATGCAGGCACTGCATGGGAGCTTGCACTAAGGACGAATTTAAAATTGGTAGTAAATATAATCGATATGACACTTAGTTCATTATTATCTTGATTAAATAGTCTCGGTCCATAATGCTCCCAAATTCCCATATAACGGTACTTTTAATACTCAAGTATTAAGGCAAGTGTGGACGTAAAATTTGGCATACATCGTAACAATCTTACAAAAGGGATTAATTTCTTAAGGGGTTACATGGGTTTTGTCGAGTAAAAAATGGCCTGTTTTCAATATTTTTTTTCTATGAAGAAATTATTATTTATTTAATTCAAACTTTTTTCTGTCTTATAGTTACATATTTAAAGAAACATTTCTGAAATTTTCAAAAAAAAAAGTAAAACTCCTCCATTGCGACGTAATTTCCGGTGACCCCTCGGAACAAACGTGAGTCCGCGTTGTCAGCATAACTTCTGACAGGATCATCCAAAATGAAAAAAACAAAAATAAGTGCTTTAGGAAAGATCATAAACTCGGGTTTGGACGTAGGAAAGACAAAAAGAGTAAAAATTGGTATTTTGGCAGACATTTTTCCAAAAAAATAAAAATTTCGGTCAAATCTCCGTCGTTTAAGCATGAGTAAATTGTATCTCGATCACCTGTGCAAAATCCAATCAAGATCGGTTGAGTAGTTTTCGAGAAAATTTGACAACCGACTTTGAAAACACGGTTCCGAGTTTAAAATTTTGAGTAACAATAAATCTTGACTTGGAGTCCACACCTTCCAAAGGCTGTATCTCCGAAACTATTATTCGGATCGACTCTTGAGATGTTGTAGAAATTATTAAGCCAAAAAACAAAAAAACGTTTTTTTGAACCCACGAACCCCATGTAACCCCTTAAGTAATTATCATATAAAGAAACAAGAAATTATCTTTGTTCCATTAATCCCACAATAAATATCTCGAACCAGCGGTATCTTACGGAACAAACTATCCTAAGTTGACGCAAATTACGTACCAAAGATGTGTATAAGAAGTTAGATTATCCTTATTATTATTTTCTTCCTAGGGCGCAACCTTATAAAATGTTTTGCGGCCGAACCTGAGACCTACAGTAGTAACAATTTCTTTCCAGATAAAAACAAAAATGATGACCTTTATAAACACAGGGATTTCATTCGATGGTTTGTTTGAGATTATTGAGGTCTGTAAAGTTAATACGGTCTCTGAGTATGAGTCTAACTCCGTGGAAGACATCATTAAAAATATTAGAGATACGAAAATTTAAATGGTTTAAAGTAAGAGCTAAAATCTACCAGTTTGTACGATAGCAACTCGCTAGTAGCACCTGTATTATTAAACTCACCTACACAACCTAACAACAAGGAAAATGCAGTACTGCCGTTGATGCCTTAGTAAGTATGTTGAATGTCAAAGGGCATGTGTGGAAAAGCGAAGCTTCAGTTAAAGCAGTGAAATGTGTTTGTGCAAAAAAAAAAGAAACAGAAGGAGACTGAGGACATTAAAGGACAAGCGTAGAAGAATCTACATATGTCCGGACATGGACGGCTGTGTCTGTCGTCACGAAGTAATGCATAAAAAACTAAAAGAAAAATGTGCAAGGATACTTCAAGGGTGAAAGCTAGAATATGTGAGCGAAAGAAAGCAGAGTAAAACACTTAAAGTAGTTGCACTAAGTAGTGACGCAGTAGATAGACGTGTGGCGCGACAAGACGTCTACAAAGCCAATGGGCGCTGCTCAAGTGTTGGTGAGATGGCAAGTATGCTATTTATATAGTTTAAAGGATGGCGGGAGCCTTGTCTGATTAGTCCTTGAACAATGTTTGCTCTAACTCAAGCTAAATGACAAGCACAATGACGGAGAAAAACATTTTTAAATACAACAAAAAAGCGAAGTTAAAGTGGCTTGTCGTCTCTGGCAACGCAGTCAAGTAAGTGACGTAAATGCACACAAAGTCTCTGCACTCACTTGATAAGCAACAACGCAAATATCTATACTTGCGTCAATCTTAGCAGCAAGCTTTTGTTGTTGTTGTTGCTCTTGTTTACGCAAAGACATGCTTTGCTGGTAGTTGATAACTGTGAAGTTAATATAGAAAACACGCACAGGACCAAAAGTATAAACACGCATAGGTGCATGCAACTAGCATGTTGCACTATTGTAGCAGAGCATATGTTGAACGAACATTGCTCCCAAATCGCAGCGGCAAGAGAGGGATAAGTTGTTGCAGCAGGAAAAGAAATAAAACAATTTTTGCTACCATTATTTTCTAGCTGTCACACTGATACGAGTATACCCTTTGGATACGCTAAGTCCACAACAACTGCTATGCGACTGTAGCAAGAGGGATATAATCCCGAAAATATAAGTAATCACCAAACAAGTGCAGCCACAAAAACTACATTTTTAACGACAGAAAAACCCGGTAAAAATATTGTAGCAGCAGTTGTACGTGTGACAGCAAGAACAACTACTACAATTGCACATTCAAGAATTTAAAGGAGCGCGTAAACCTGAAGGGTTTGTTCGTCGAGTACTGCGAGTAGTTGTAATTGTGAAGTATGTAATTGAAGTACGCGCATAAAGGGTGCAACTCCAAAAAAAAAATACAAAAAATTACTGAGTAAATATGAATGAAGTTGCTGAAAACACACAGAACTGTAATTAGTAATGTTATATGCTCGGTTTGTTGTTGCAATATTCGTATTCCCCGTTGTTCCTCTGGGAAAAGATGAAGAATTTACTGAAATTTGCAGAAACAAATATCTAAAAGCCGCAAGATGGCGCGGAGTCAAAAATTTAAAAAAATTAAAATTTTCTTCAAATATTTGAATATAATTTTGAGTTTTTTTTTCATAATGTTGCCGTACAGGGTGTGTTAAGAGGATTGACACACACCATCTCTTTGCCGATTTTAAAGCTGCTTTCGACAGCCGCGATGTCTGAATTTGATATCCCCGCAAAACTAATACGTCTGTGTAAGCTGACGTTGAGCAACACCAAAAGCTCCGTCAGGATCGGGAAGGACCTCTCCGAGCCGTTGGATACCAAACGAGGCTTCAAACAGGGTGACTCACGATCGTGCGACTTCTTCAATCTATTACTGGAAAAAATAATACGAGATGCAGAGCTAAATAGAGAAGGTACAATCTTCTACAAGAGTGTACAGCTACTGGAGTACGCCGGAAACAACACCCGCGCCGTTAGTTTTGCTTTTTCCCGCCTGGATAAGAAGATTTACGGTCCCTTAAACATTGGCAACGGCGAATACCGCAGAAGATGGAATGATGAGTTGTATGTGTTACTCGACGACATAGACATAGTCCAGCGAATAAAAAAACAGCGGTTACGCTGGCTAGGTCATGTTGTTCGAATGGACGAAAGTGGTCCAGCTCTGAAAGTGTTCGTTCGATGCAGTACCCGCCGGTGGAGACCGAGGAAGGCCTCTACTCCGATGGATGGATCAGGTGGAGAAGGACATGTCTTCACTTGGTATTACCAATTGGCGCCAAACTGGCAAAAGTAAAAAACGAGGCCTCTTTTGGATCATTTCCACGATAACCAGGTCTATATAGGTTAGGGACTATATATTCTTTTATGATATATTTAATACACGGCTACATAACTGATGAAATGGACTATCCTTTCTTTAAAGGTTTCGAAAATATTGAGTACAGAATTGTGTGATATCTTTAATCAGAATCGCTTATTTTTAAAGAAAGTATTTCCAGTCCATATTAACTTTTATAGTTCTATCTTTATTTATAAGAAAATACTTTTAAATAATGAATTTCGAATATAAATTTTTTTTCAACCAAATTTTTGATTGCTCAAAATTTGCTTTCAATGTATTTAAATGATATAAATATTTGTTTTTGCTTGTATTATTGTACTTTTTTCTTGTATTTCAACTAATTCGCTTATGCAGCGCGCTTTCATTTTCCCCAAAGTATGATTTTCATTGAATTTATTGCATTTCTCTCTATGCAAAAGGGTTTCACAGTTCATACACAGAAGTATTATGTATGTATGTATGTATATCAAGTATCCAGTAGCCCCAAGTGTTATATACTCCTTTATGGATTTTTATTTCTTGAATTCTGACAGCGGTTCAAAGAACTTCGGCGCTTTTACTACTTTTCCCCAACACTACTTTCGTTGACTACAATCAACTTTTAACCCGTCATTTGTTGGTGTGTGCGCTAACAGCGTTGGAAAATAATTCTTAATATATATATATATGAATGTAGGTATGTAAATGTATATATTTGAGTAACAAAAATCACAAAGTAATGAGCAGGAAGGCGTTCCGGTTGCCGGTTGAATGGCTTCGAATAGTGTTGTGGCACGAACCTGAAAGTAACCATAATAACTTGGGAGTAAAAAGCGAAACGATTCACTGAGCAAACGGAAAGTAAAGCAGAAGTCGACAAAAAAAAATGTTAAGGAATGACATTACACATTAAGCATTATGCGAATTGCGGCATATTAGTGTAGTCATACATATATTTGTTTTTAAATTTAAGCTTGCTAATAGCCGCTCAATGCCACTGTCAAACACAGTGTTCTAAAAAGCTAGTCTTATCTTCTACCTTCATATTAACCGTTGCTTACAAGCTAGTTTACATTTCTTTTATTCCTTTTTTTGTTTTTTTCTTGTTTGTTGTTGTAAGAATCATAAGCTCTCATTTTACACCGTTCTCAATAGAGCCGTCCACTTGTTCGGATATCTGAAATCTTAAAATCTTGAAATTTAACGCCAACATCTCAATCTCGTTGTGTTAATAATAGACTGCAATTTTCCAATTCTCTCTCAACTGGGTCAGTAGTAATGGCGCCAAAGCAACGGACTAAAGTCAGCAACATCCCACCGCAGGCATTGTTGTTGTTGTGCTTATGCTTTTGAATAGTTGTTGTTTGTTGTTGTTGCTTTCATTTAGCTGCAAGCGCTGCCATTCAAATCATTCATATTCTACGCTTTTGTGCCACTTTGTATGTAGTTGTGTGTGTGTGAAAGTTTCATTGTGGCCATTGTTCGTGCGGCTCGGCCTGTCTTGCCCTTGGCAGCACTTTTCAATGGATGCCAGATATTCTTTACGATAATATGTGATTGCGAGTGTGTGTGTGTGTGGCTGAGTAGTGCAAAATCCATTGGATGGCACTTTAAAGCTGTTGGAACAATTGCAGTTAAACACAAGCACATACACTCTTCTATGAATCCAAAGTAGTTTCACAGCCCATGCCTCGTGCTGTTGATAATTTTGCAAACGCCGACACAATAATGAGAAAATTGCTAAAGTATTCAAGCATCATTAGCTTAAATTTCACAATCACAGTCTCGTCTCGTCTTTAATTCACAAAGTTTTGCTGCATTTGACGCAACAATTAGATTTTCGTTGAGTTTTCGAAATAATTACGCAAGGCTGTTCTGCGTATATTTAATTAATCGCCGCCGCCAACTCATCGCATCATCATCAAGTGTGACAGTTGTGACAAATGTGCATTCTTCTCTGCAACAACGTCTGCTGGTGCTGGCAGACACCAACCACTCGGACTTCTAGGCAGACGCTCAACTTAGACTTCTCCGCCTAACTTCAATTCCATTTGCCGGCTGTGCAATTCAATTTGTCTTCAGCTTTTGCGCCTTCATTGAAGCGGAAACAGCGCGACCGGCGCAAAGCGGAAGCTTATGTCTCGGCACAGTCGACTGACAGTTTTGGCACTGCAAAGGCATACAAGCTGCCTTTGTTGTACCGCTCCCTCCCGCTGTCTGCCCGCCGCCAGCAATCATCAACCGTCTTGTCAGCAAGCAATCAACTGCAGTAACGGCAACATTTGTTGCTGCCATTTGCCTGTCTTCCACACACAGAAACACATACATACAAATATATCTACATTTGAAATGAGCTTCAATTCGTAATCCATTTCCTCAACATTCGTCTGTCTTAACTCCATCACATGCCCTGCACTGTCGCCACTCACTACAGTCTGTGTTTTCAGCGTTGCATTATTCGTTTTGTGCGAATTTGCGTCGCCTACAACTCGTCGTTTGTCTCGCTGCAACTCATTCTCATATCCCACCCAAGATTGTCTGACGCAAGTCAATTCGTCATTTGGCATATCTGTGGCTGTGACTTTTTGTCGTCGCAAGCATTGCATTTCAGTCTTTGCCTCATTTAACATATGTTTGTGTACATTGTTGGGGGGGAAATTGTCAAACAATTTCCATAGAAGCAGTTATCATTGTGAAAAACTATTTCGGTATTATTTAATGGTGCTTGGAAAAACTCTAATTGCATTCGGTTGTGGAAAATTAGATAAATGGCGTACTGCAGTTATGTGTAAGTATGTATAATTATATAGCATTTTGGGCGAACTATAATTTTTTGGAACATGTTAAGAAAAGAAAGGAACATTTAAGGGACGGAGAGACGAAATATTTATCTAAACTAATTTTTCAATAAAGACTACCAAGTCCTCAACAAAAACCGAAGTGTCTCGAAGTAAATCATAAAACGCCAAAAGCACTTGTGGTTCCAATGCTTCAATTGCAATTATTTATTGAACCATATGCTTCAATAGAAATATCGGTAGAACCTTTCTTTAGGTTCTCGTAGATGTTTAGAGCGTTGAAAAATCTTACAAATCGTCAAATCTTAACTTAAATATAATCAATGAGGTTTCTTAGTATCCAGAAAATGTTACGGTCTGGTGTGGTTTTCATCGTAAGACTTTATTTGACCTTAGCCTTTTGAAACTAAATATAGTGTCAACGTTATTGACAATGGCGACCGCTGTAACGAAATAATTCGCGACTTTTCAAACACTAAACCCAATTTTTAAGTCATTGGGCCAGGATCGTGTGATGGCTCCCAAACCCTACGCACAACCGCTGGAGCAAGCTTCACCTTCTCACTAGCCTGTTGGCGACCCAGAGGATACTTGGTCTAAGACCGCAAGTCGTGGGCTGTTTGAGAGATATGCAAACATATATGAAAAGTTCGGTTTATGGAAGGAATTTGATATGAAAGTATGAAATTTGATTTCTAAACGCTATTACCAATTTAAAAATTCGAGTTATGAAGAACTTCGAGTTATAGAAGTTCGACTTATGGAAGGAAAATTGTATGAAATTTGACTTCTATTGCCAATTCAAGAGTTCCAGTTATGGAGAACTTCGAGTTAGAGAAGTTTGAGTTATGGAAGTTCCACTGTATATTATATAAACCAAATTTTTTGCTCAAATTTTTAGTGATCGAATCACATCAAGAAATAGTCTTGTCAAATAGCCACCAATCATTTTACTTCGTTAGATTGGTCCAGCTCCAACTAATAAGTTTTCTTATTTGAGATACTAACATTACTTTTATACAATTCAAAGTTTGTAGCTGGAGGTTCTCAAACTTACTTGAAGCTTTATATGTTTTCTAATATGATTCTGGAGAGGTTCCCATTAATCTTTTTTGGGTGACATTATCAATCTGTACCGTTAAATAAAGTAAAACCTCTTAGGGGTAGTGCTCTGTGCTCACTATTTGTAATATCTATTTAATCTTATATTCTTTAGATACGGCCACTCTATATACCATAAAACGATGATTTCGTTTACAGAAATAATAAGTTTTCATTATAATGAAGCCATCAGAAGTCAGAAAAACGTTCCTCCGATTGCTAAACACATATCAATAATTGGATGAAGACCACCCCTTGAAAGCATTTACACATCCAGAGACTTTAAGGATTTTTGCTCGTTCATATTATCGCTAAGCAGAGCAAGGTCACATAGGGAACAGTTCATGGTTTTCAGATTATTGCACAATTTCAGTAAACAATTTTTTTTTAATAATATCGTTAGCTTCACATTCACCAAATATCCTTTACAAATAAGCGCACACGTACGACGAGTGTGACCAATTCATTAAAACCGAAAAATAAACATTTGCACAAGCACCAAATAAACGAAGAAATTCAAACAAAAAAGGGGGAAAGGTATGACCGTAAAATTTAATAAAAACGAAATAACACAAGAACAAAAGAAAGACGAAAATTTATGAGATTTTAGATAGGACAATAGAGACAATAGCGAATATTGCGAAGACTCTTCTGATGCTTCAATCAAATAGAGTGCAATGTAAATATGAAACACGTTTTTGCTTTTACCCCACCGTTGGCCGGTGGTCAGCACCGGTGCTGCTTTGTTATGCTAGCCTGTCAGGAATACAATCTAAGCAACAACAACGTGAAGAACTTGTGTATAATGTTTCGCACACTACAGTCTAATTGACTAGTGCAACAGAAGCGTAAGAAATACTGCACAGTGTGAGCTGAGTATAATACTAGGTGGTGCAGGGAAAAAGGGTACAGAAAAATCGAAAAGAAAGCAATTTATAATCAAAGAAAGCAAAAGCAAATGGAGACGTGCCAACTGGGTGGAATAGAGTGCAAAACCACCCTCACGTATGGACATAGAATTTATGCACCGGTAAAAATTTCACTCTTAAAAGGCTTCAGTGAAGTGCAACAACAGCAATTACTTGACGCTACCAACGCGTTTACACGTAGAACTTATGCACGGTGCGTTATGTGGGTGGAAATACATGCATTAGGGTGTGACATTTTTATACTCTCGCAACAAAAGTTGCTAGGAGAGTATTATAGTTTTGTTCACATAACGGTTGTTTGTAAGTACTAAAACTAAACGAGTAAGATATAGCGTTATATATATCAAAATGATCAGGGTGACGAGTCATCCGAATGTCTGTCTGTCCGTCCGTCCGGTCCACGGATAACTTGAATAAAAATTGAGATGTCTTGACGAAACTTGGTACACATGTTCCTTGGGACCGTGAGAGGGTTGCTTGGGCAAAATCGGACCACTGCTACGCCCACAAAATGGCCGAAAATACATTAAGTGTCATAACTAAGCCATAAATTAAGCAATGAAATTTGGTACAAAGGATCGTTCTGGAAAGGGGCATATTTGGATGTAACTTTTTTGGGGAAGTGGGCTTGGCCTCGCAAACCAATTAAGCTATATAAACCAAACTTTCTGCAGTCGATTCCTTTACGTACCCCACCACACACAATGAAAATAGTTGAAATCGGATAATAACCACGCCCACCTTCCATAAAAAGGTTAGGTTGAACATTACTAAAAGTGCGTTAACTCACTAACGATAAACGTCAGAAACACTAAATTTTAGAGAAGAAATAACAGAAAGAAGCTGTACTCAGATTACAAAATGAAAAATGGGCGTGGCATCGTCCACTTATGGTCAAAAACCATATCTATCTCAGGAACTACTCGACCGATTTCAATTAAATTCGGTATATAATATTTTCATGACACCCTTATGACCTGTGTGGAAAATGGATGAAATCGGTTCACAACTACAACAACTCCCCATATAACTCAATTTTGAACTCCATTTCATTCCTTCACTTTATAATATTTACATAAGGAAGTATTGAAGATAACGAAATAAAATTTTACACAAATACTGTATATGATCTGGGGCATCACTTGAGAAAAAAATGTCGAAATCGGACTATAATTTTTCAATGCCCCGGATATCGAATATGAAGAACTCAGCCTATATACTATATATTATGAGGAATTTTCGTTTTTCTATTGGACTCTATGGCGAATATATGGGTCAAGTTGTGTGTTATCTTAATAAAAATATAGCAATAAATTGCGAGAGTATAAAGTGTTTGGTTGCATCCGAACTTAGGTTTTCCTTACTTGTTTTTATGATAAATTATTTATCACTGAAGATCTCAATTAGTGAATATAAATATCAGGAATGAGAAATATATAGTTAAATATTCCTCTTCAAAAATCATCTAATAAATATAAGAATAATGGCTTCAAAGAAGTTGAGTTCTACAGGCTCACAAGTGAAGAAAATTGGGAAGATTAAAAAAATAATTTCTAAATAAAAAATATAAAAAATCTGACCACCCTAATGTGCATGTGTAATCCGTAAGCATATGCATGTTGCATATGTTGCAAGGGCGTTGACGAAAATGACGATAGCTTAATCCACATGCGTGCTGCTGCTACTGCACACATGCTGAAATAGCAAAAATATTTACTCCATGCCACAATGAATGTGTGACCGGAAAAACAAAACGAAGCGCCGAGGAAATGAGTAATGAGTAAAAGCATAAAAATCGATATGTGTAGTACACAATGCGCATGTAAATATGTATGTCAATGCAATAAGGATGAGTTGATAAGGCTGGCGGCGGCACAACAGAGGAGCGCGCACACATGAAGGGAACGGAGAAGACTTGCACTTGTATGTGCTATAGATGTAGAAATGGCATCGTACTGTGGTATACCTTTATATTTTTATGGTGCTGCAGGGAAAAAATCATTGCGATTTTTTTCGCCATTACACGAACAACTGGGGACAACAAGTACGACTGTGTAACAATGGCTGAAATGCAAGTTGGCAGCCGAAGAACGGCGCAGCGAAAGTAGACAGCAAATACAGGCGGACACAAACAGGACGAGACAATGCAGCAGCAATAGTGGTAGCAGTGTGTGTATGTGGCTAAGTGTATTGCAAGTATGGGCTAAAGGATGACTTTTCCGTTATTGCCGTCATTCTTGATGCCGCCGCATGAAATCGAGACTCTAGCCGTTGATGCCTGCGCAAATATCAACAATGACACTGGGGAATTAATGTGCTCATATGAATAACGTACATACAACAAAAAGTACAACAATGCGAGTCAACAAAGAACAACACAGACAACAGGGACAGTGAGCATACATAAAAACAAAAACAAAAAAAATAATGGAAAAATTTGTCGTATACTTTGCCAAAAGCGAAAATTTAACAACAATGGAAAAGAATATCGAAATCATTGCAAATAAAAGTGGCTCAGTGCTGGTGATATTATAAGTGAAATGCTCATTCATTCATTCATCCATTCATCGCTGTTGCAGTTGGGGCAAATAAAAGTGATAGTGTTGTGCTGCTGGCATTTTGTTCGTTCGTTAGCCAAAAATGGCGTAGCTTTCGTTTGACTGCATGTCCTTGGCCTCCACGACATTGAGGCGGCCTAAGTTTTATTGGTAGCAAGCGGGTTGGAACTTATTATGCCTTGCAAATACATGCAGACTTACCACAATTTGCATGGAAAGTACTTTCGTGTAAACAAGCATTAATGAATTCATGGTTAGTCAGAGATTACTTGAATATGAATGGCATAAATAAATGATAAAATTCGAAAATTACAAGCATTTATTTTTTATATCCAAAAATTTCAATCTATTTTTTATATCTGTAAGTTTTCGTCGAATTATAGGATGACTTTGAGATTTTTCGTATTTCAGACTGCAACTTAATTGAGTCAATTAGCAATTACATCATAATTGAGTCACTTAAGAACTATAAGCATTTTAGATTTACTCTAATTGAGTCAATTAGCAATTATAGTTGATTCTGACTATATCTTAATTGACTCAATTTGAATTTGGTATTTTCAAATGTGAAGACAATTTGCTAATTTACTAAATTAAATATTTGTTGAATCGTAATTTGGTCTAAGTAATATTAGAGTACCTTAATGTGTCAACAATTACATGAAAAAATTTAGTACTGCGAAGTAACTTGAATATCATAAAAAATCTTTTGAATAAAAAGTTGTATTGTCCACTTTCCTTCCGTGTGAACGACCTCAACCTATAACTAAACTCAAATGTTTATATTTCTTTACTCACTCATTGTGCTCTACCACTTCGACAGCTCAAAGAAAGAGTAAGAATCGGAAGTCAATTTGAAAAGACATTCTAAGAACGGTCTGAAAATGTACCCACACAATGAAACGATTTTCCAAAGAAATTATTTATACAAACGAACATTAATCATAAACAGAATGAAGTGAAAAGAAAAGCGGAAGAAAAGTCAAGTGAGTTTAGGAAAATGTAAATATGATTTGAATGTATGTATGTATGTGTGGGAAATGAATGACAAATGGTAGTAGTTTTTGTGCCGCAAGTGATTGAAGATAATGTGTTGTGGGTTGGAGTATTTATATTAATAAATATCGTATACAATTTTTTTTTAAATATTAACATATATATACTTATTTTTTAAGGAAATCGAAAAATAGAAGGGTTTGTATGGACACTTATGCTAATGCCTAAAGCTAAATGAAGCTCGTGATGTCATTATATTTACATTGTTTAAAACATATTTTGTTTTCTGATTTATATTTTTTGCTACTAAGAATTTTTTTTGATTCAAGAGGAATGTTCCAAGAAAGTTTCATTATTTATGGATGAGTCTGAATTTTGTGTAATAGAGTGTAGGTATTTACAATGATTTGACCAAGACTATTCACGGCATTAAAACTGAGCTAAATACTTACTACTTTATAGCAGATACTATAAGTTCAAAGTCGCATATTTACCTGAAAATAAAAATAAATCGGTTAATAAATATTACAATTAAATGAATAAATTAATTAATATTAATAATATGATAGAAAAAGTATTATTAAGGCAAGACATATTTTTCACTCTCCGTAAATGAGAGCTTTTAGAACTGAGAGTACTCAAAGCCAATATAAAAAGTTCCTCGAAACTGCATATGGAAATCTTATGTCTTGAATTAAATGAATACAATTTTTCTTAAAAAGGTGAATCCGGAGATTGCCCAAGTAACCGCCATTTTTTTAACAAAATGTTAATATAAATTATTTTTCATGCACTAAAATATAATAAATTAATCAGGACTAAAGGAAAGCAATACAATTCTTTCTTTCTTACTCCCAGAATAAATAGTCCAAGGAAGGCTTCTTGAGTGATCTGGACCGGCCTAACCTCTGAACACAGATTCACTAAGAGTGTGTGACCTAGCTATAGGGAACTCTATTTAAGGGGTTACATGGGTTTTGTCGGGTAAAAAATGCCTATTTTCAATATTTTTTAATTAAAAAAAATATTTATTTAATTCAAACTTTTTTCTGTCTTATAGATACATATTTAAAGAATAATTTCTGAAATTTTCAAAAAAAAAAATTAAAACTCCTCCATTGTGACGTCATTTCCGGTGACCCCTCGGAAAAAAGATGCGTCCGCGTTGTCAGCATAACTCCTGACTCATTAAAAAAGAAAAATACAAAAATAAGTGTTTTAGGTAAGACCATAAACTCATGCTTCACGAAGGAAAGCCAAAACAAGTAAAAATTGGAATTTTGGCAGACATTTAAAAAAAAAAATAAAAATTTCGGTCAAATTTGCTTGAATTTTTTTTTTTAAATAGTTGTAATTGAAAAAATTCTTCGTTCAAGCACGAGTAAATTGTATCTCGAACACATGTGCAAATTTTCATCAAGATCGGTTGAGTAGTTTTCGGGAACATTTGACAACCGGCTTTGAAAACACGGTTCCGAGAAAAACGCGTTTAAAGTTTTGAGTAACAATAATACCTGATTTGGAGCGCACAACTTCCAAAGGCCATATCTCCGAAATTATTATTCAGATCGACTTGAAAATTTAGGATAATATTCTTGAGATGTTGTAGAAATTCATTAGCAAAAAAATCTTTTTGGACCCACGAAACCCATGCAACCCCTTAACTAAAGTGTATAATAAGAGCAATATATTTGTATTCACTGGAGACTGCTGTCATTCAATTTTTGAGATATAAGCGAAGTGTAAATACATTTTTTTACTAGTTATTTGTTCAAAGTAAAAGTGAAAATAAAAATGAAATCTAATACATTGCAATTACTTTCATTAAAAAATATTACAAATTGAGTGAAGCAATCACTGCATACATTCACGTTTCAATACAAAATCGTGCATGAAAACTTTCTTCGACGCACATGCGGCAAAAAAAGCAAATCACAAAGGTCAATGCTTCAATTCTACAAATATTGATAATGAAACTTGCGTTTGGCAACAACAAATAACAAGCACGAATTGGAAAATCATTTTATTATTATTTTGTTTACACAATTTTCCCCCAATTATATGTACACTTCGCCTTACTCAATTAAGCGCGCAGTCAATGAAATGCAAGATCACAATATGGACTCGCACACTCGGTAATGAAAGTCAAATAAATTTCAGGTTCACGTGCAAACGAAAATAAACAAATTGCATAAACAATGTCAGAATCTCGGCTAACTTGCCAGTGAATTGGTTGTATGAATGAATGAATGAGACTGACCAACGCTCGAGATTGGTAATCGAAAAGCATTCGGCCGACAGGTAAACGCTCATAAAAACCGAAATGCGAAACAAAGCGGCAAAATGCCAAAAACTTACGCGAAATTTGTACAACAACAAAAGCAACGGCTTGTTGCCGGCTGTTATTTGTTATTTATTCCACTGTATAGATGTACAAATGTACATACAAACAAATGTGTTTTCATTGGCGCTACAGGGAAATTATTTAGTATGCCATAGATAAACTCTCGCCGTTGTTGCTCGAGTGAATCTTATTCATGTACAACACACAAACATATGTTTTGTTTATTATGATCGCAGATATTCGGCGTTGCTATGAACTTTTTCAAAGTCGTTGATAATGAGACATCAGTGAAAACAAATTTGAATGGTTAATTAAAGTGTTCAAGCGCATCATATGAAATATTAAATAAGTGTTTAATTGGTACTTCACGTGAGTGACGGGAATAATGTCTTCGGAAAAAATTATTGCCGAAAGAAATTCGATTGCAAACGTGGGAATATGTGTAAGTACTTAATTAACACGTGTTTATTAATAAAATTTTATATTTTTTATATTGTTCAAAACATAACAGTATTTTATTGGTAAAAAACTCGTCGAGATAAATAAATTTTTAGAAGTTAGCAGTTTTATACTAAAAGTTAAAATATAGAATTAGGGAGAGCTCTGTAGTTTAATAACACTCGGCTGGGTATTGGACCAAACTATTTCTTTTCCGGGAGATTGTGTCATAACTAAAAACGAGTTTTCTTCGTTTATCGAATTTAGTAGCCTCCAAAATCGAAAAATTTTCGAAAAAAAGACTTAAAAAAATTACTACTAAAAAATCCAAAATATAGATATATCTAATTTCTATTTTTAATTCAATGATATATAAAATTTTTTCGTCAAGCTTCAGATGTTATAAGGGGTCCAGTATTTTTCGATATACAAAATTCTTATTTTTTTCGAAAATCAAACTTTGACCCTAGTTTGGTTCAATACCTCGAAAAAAGTCGATTTTGCGGTATAGTGTAAGATTGGGTATGAATATGGGATCTAGGGGAAGTGAAAGTACATTACCCATTTTTGGCACAGGGCTCAGTATTATAGGAAAATATGTCTTCTAAATTTATATTTGAGAAATTTACAAACATTTTGGGTAAAGAATTATCAATAAGCACTGAGGTCTTCATGTTCGATATCGGGGGCCTTGAAAAGTTATAATCCGATTTGGAGACTTTTCAAAGGAGCGATGCTACACTTCTAATGCAGTATTGATACAAAGTTTTATTTCGATATCATTATTGGTTTATACATATGTTAGATTTTATTCAAAATTTAGTTATATGGGAAGTAGGCGTAGTTGTGAACATATCCATTTTTAATTCCTAGCCTCAGGATGTCTTGAATTTAATGTTGAAATTGGTCATATTTCGTTGAAATCGGTAGAGTAGCTCCTTCTTCTTGACTGGCGTAGACACCGCTTACGCGGTTATAGCCGAGTCCACAACAGCGCGCCATTAGTTTCTTCTTTTGGCAGTTTAGTGGCAATTGGTAATGCGAAGTGAAGCCAGGTCCTTCACCACCTGGTCCTTCCTCGGCTTCCATCAGCGAACTGCATCGAACACTTTAAGAGCTGAAGCATTTTCGTCCATTCGAACAACATGACCTAGGCAGCGTAGCCGCTGTCTTTTTATTCACTGAACTATGTCAATGTCGTTGAATAACACATACAGCTCATCGTTCCATCGTCTGCGGTATTCGCCGTTGCCAATGTTTAAGGGACCATAAATCTTCCGCAAAACCTTTCTCTCGAAAACTCCTAGTGTCGCCTTATCGGATGTTGACATCGTCCACGCTTCTGCACCATAAAGCAGAACGGGAATGATGAGAGACTTGTAGAGTTTGGTTTTTGTTCGTAGAGAGAGGTGTAGTTCCTGAGATATGGGTTTTTAACCCAAAAGGGGGTGATGCCACGCCCATTTGCCATTTTTTAAACCAATCTGAGTGCTGTTCCTCTACCAGCTCTTCTATAAAATTTAGTGTTTCTGACGTTTTTCGTTAGTGCGTTGAGACACCTTTGGTAGTTTTCAACATAACCTCCGTATAAAGGGTAGGCGTGGTTATTATTCGATTTCATCCATTATAAACGATGGGATAATGTAGTAAAATATGCCCAATATAATTGGTTAATTTATTAAATACCATATGAACCACCCTGTACATACTATAACTCAGAGTTTATTTTATTGTGTGAGATCTTCTCTGTGTCTCGCATGAATTCTACTACTGCATATACAAAGTAGCAATCTTCAAATAGGTAAATTTTGAAACTTTGGGGAGTGGCGAAACGAAAAAACAATCAAATTGGCATAATCAAATAAAAATTATATCGAAAACATATGAGTGAGGCATCCACTAACTCAGTTCAATTTAATTGAACTTCATAACTCTATTGTGGTTATTATAATTATTTTTATTTTTATAAATAAAAAATACTCATATTACAACATTGAAAATTAAATAAAAAACGGAAAATCATTAAAAATAATAACTGTTAATTAACCATAATAAATACAAATAAGAAATGCAGACATCAAAATATTTACCAAACAAGCATAAAATCGCTGGCATAATTGCCATAGCCAAGCGATTTCCATCGAAATTTGATGCAACTCGTACGCCTTGAACTGGCGTGAACTCTATGCACGCACTAAAATGTCGAAGTAAAAGTTGTGGGTTTTCTTCCCACAACGCTACGCATACTCAACATCGGTATTTTAGTGAGATTTTCCGTGTTACATATCTGTTTTCACGCTTTGTTGTTATTGTTGCAACACGCACAAATTCCAAATTCATTGGAAGTGTCTACGGAATCGAGCTTACATATTTACCTTGAAACTACGGTGTAAATAACAATAAGCCGAGTACGCTACCCATTACATGCGACGATTTGAGGATGAATGGCGGCACATAGCCATCAGCCGGTTGCGCCGAACCCAAGGCGGGTGGAGCGCTGCAGTTGGGCTGGAGGAAGCCGGTATGCGCGTTTGAATGTGTGGCATGACAGTGAAACCATTAAAGAGTTTATTGAAATTGTAAACGGCATTGGAGTTTTTTCTTCTTCTTCTTGTTTTGTTATTGCTGCTGATGATGAAGTTGCGCGATAAAAAACTATTAGAAAACAGGAGAAACCCGATTGATACGGGCCAACTTGTGGAAAAGCATGGAAAATTGTGACCATAAAAATTGTTGGTATTTAGTTGTTTGTTGTTGGCTGGTTAATGACAACATAACATGCCAGCAAACCAGTTTATCTCTGGTATAAAGTTGTGAAGTTTTTCAAAGGTGTTTATATGGGTGTGTGTGAATCTATATTTTGTTCTTCGAGCATACGCCTACGCTACTTGGGAAGCTTTTTCTATAAATTCCTGTTGTTATTTTTGCTTAATGAGCCTTTAAATAAACTCTTGTCATTATTTTTATGTATGCTCCATAAAGCAATTATATAGAATGTTACTGCCCGGGTGTGTGGATATTTTGAAATAGTTTGAGTAAAGGCCTTATATGTACTACAAGCATATTTTCAGAATTTTCGTAGCTTGACAGCCTAAGTAAGTGAAATGTAGGAATTCGCAGAAAAGTTTTATTGATCGATGAAAGCGCCCAATCAATGCAAAAAAGCTTCAAAAGACATGTGTTGTGAGAGAAGAAAGGAAAGTGATAATTTTACTAATAGTTTTAAATATTTTATAACATTTTGCGACAATAATTTATAAATTTTCAGTGAAAGCATAAAAACGTGTGTAATGTATTTAACTTAATAATTTATAATTGGCTGTCGTCACTTCGACAATTAAATAAAACATGTCGAAGAGGCAAGAAATTACAAATGAAGACATGAGCATTTGTTGCATGTAAGACTTTCACTTTTTCTTTATTTATTAAATAATAATGATTACAAAAATGACAGGTGATGCACCGCTTTGGAAATAAGTGTGAAAACGTATGATATTTCATACATGAATACATATGTACATTCCATCACACATATTTAGGAGAAATTGGAGATAAATTGTACTCGAGTCTTCATGTTTTACTGAAATTGTTGTTACAAATTTTCTGATTCTCATCTTGGTCATTTTGAAAAGTAAGGTCTTGTAATTACTTCCATTAAAGAAGATGGGAACATACGTGTTGTTCAAAAAATAACGGTAATTTTCAACAAAAAACAACAACAACAACACAAAACAACAAAAGTTGCTAAAGAGAGTATTATAGTTTTGTTCACATAACGGTTGTTTGTAACACCCAAAACTAAACGAGTTAGATATAGGGTTATATATACCAAAGTGATCAGGGTGAAGAGTGGAGTTCAAATCTAAATGTCTGTCTGTCCGTCCGTCCGTCTGTGCAAGCTGTAACTTGAGTAAAAATTAAGATATCTTGATGAAACTTGGCACACTTATTTCTTGGCACCATAGGAAGGTTGCTTTCGAAAATGAGCAAAATCGGACCACTGGCACGCCCACAAAATGGCGAAAACCGAAAACAACAACAAAATTTGGTATGAAGGATCGCACTATGAAGGGGCATATTTGGATGTAATTTTTTTGGGGAAGTGGGCGTGGCCCCGCCCCCTACTAAGTTTTTTGTAAATATCTCGCAAACCAATAGATCTGTATAAACCAAACTTTCTGCAGTCGTTTTTGTTAGCCACTTCCTAATACAGTCCAAAAATGAAAGAAATCGGATCATAACCACGCCCACTTCCCATACAAAAGTTAAGTTGAAAATTACTAAAAGTGGGTTAACTCAGTAACGAAAAACGTCAGAAACAAAAAATTTCACATAAGAAATGGCAGATGAAAGCTGCACTCAGATTTTTTTACAAAATGGAAAATGGGCGTGGCGCCCACTTATGGGTCAAAAACCATATCTCAGGAACTACTTGACCGATTTCAATGAAACTTGGTTTGTAATAGTTTCCTTACATCCCAATGATATGTTGCGAAAATAGGCCAAATCGCTTCACAACCACGCCTACTTCCTATATACCAGAACTTTGAAGACGATCTCAAGTGTTTACTTTACAATATATAAAGTAAGCACTAGTGAAGATATCGGTGCATAACTTTGCACAAATACTACGTTTATAGTGTGGCAGCCCCATTCTAAAAATCGCCGAAATCGGACCATAGGTTTTTAAGGCCCCATATATCGAACACGAGGACCTCGGTGCTTCTAACCTAATATTATGGTTTCCAACTTTCAATGGACTTTATACAATATATATGACGAATATGTGGGTCAAAGTGTGTATTATATAATATAAATAAATAAATTGCTAGAGTATAAAATGTTCGGTTACACCCGAACTTAGCCCTTCCTTACTTGTTTAATAATAATTTTTATATAATACAAATATTTATTCGTTGGTCTATGTACATTAATGTCGTCGCATTCAATGTTGTCCCCATTCAAGGTAATACACTTATGCCAACGCTTCTTCCAATCGTCGAAACAGTTCTTAAACTCGACTTTCGAGATAGCATTTAGCTCTTTCAGTGATAACTCGCATGCTTGTAAAACGACGGTCTTTTAAGGTTCTCTTAATTTTGGAAATAGGAAAAAATAACATGGAGTAATTTCTGGCGAATATGGAGGCATCGGTACAGTACTGTTTTTGGCCAAGAATTCACGAACCAGCCACGAAGTATAAGCTTTTAACAAACGAAAATCGCCAAGTTCAAAACAACACCTGTAAATTAGTGGCTGCTACAGAGGAAGAAGGAATACAGCTAAACATGTTTCGTATTTCTGGGCATGTTCAAGTAAATTTAAAAAAAAAATAAAAAAATGAAAAAAGTGGACCCGTGAAATTATAAATTTTACAATTCCCGTTATTTTCAAAACATGTCGCGCATAAAATTTGGAGTCTAAGTGACAACCAAGACGTCCTTAATCTTTTGATTATCAACTACACGATGTATTATTTAATTATTCTTAGTAAAATAACAGTTCATATTTTGCGCTAATATATATGAAATGACAGATTGTTGAAACCAGTGGCTCCTGCACTTTCTTCGAATAGAATTGTTTCCGAATTTTATAATCTAGAAGAGAACTATTCGAGGATCCAATATATATCTAGCTATCAAACAAAGAATTTGTTATGTAATGACTACAATGTAAGAGCATACCTTGACAACCTACACCACCTATCGATTGTAACTTCCTTGAACTGAACTGGGTTTTGCATACTTTTATTTGTCGATAATTGTCGGCATATTCTAAAAAAAAATAGTTTCAGACATGTTGCAAGCAAGCAAATCTAGAACATGCAGTGAAATCACTGTAATAACATTGTAACGGTAAAGGTAGAAATGCTGCTAACACTAGCGAAATAGACAAAACAACACCACCAAATGACAGCATAAAATCTAATTAAAGGTGGTTTAAATGTCACAGCCCACACAATGTCAGACCACAAACATTTAGTGCTACAATGAAAAAACAACAAAAAAAAGAAGAAACATAGAAAATGAAAATGCCACAATGGGGAGGGGAGGGGATAGAGTTGACACATGTAAAAGCATATTTATTTACACACACATACATATATACATCTAGTGTCATGAAGAGTCGCACCGACGAGGGCAGCCAAGCTAGCCGCCTGTATAAAGTGGGCCCCCACAAACTAGTGCAAATGAAATGTTACACTTTGCGCAACACACACATACAGACATACAAACAAGCACATGAATTTGCATACTAATATGCTGAAAATTAATGGGTAGAAGGTCTCGACTTTCCCGGTGGCTGTGGTTTTCAATGCGCTGAGTGAGGCTTGTTTTTATATATATATACATACATACAATCACACACACATTCATATGCGTATGACAACAAACAACTAAATTAACATTAACGGTAACTACCATAAAATGTTAGCATTGTTGTCATAATATTTTGTTGTTCATTTCAAACATATTTGCAAACAATCGTTTGCACAATTCCATCGCTCGCATAACGGAAATGTGTAATTTTGTCAGCTTTTAAAATTTGTATGAAATTAAAAGCAGAAAATGGCAAAGCTTAATGGACATTGTCAATGGAGGCTAAACAATAAAGTTTAATGACCTTTCGGAACATTAAAAAATTTATGAGAGCTTATGAGAGAAAGATGCACAAAAATTAAGCGTGTTATTCTAATTCTCTGTCCCAAGAATTTATTTGCGTTGGAACTATGTATGTGTGTATGTGAGTTTATGTGAACACATTTGCTCCAATTTCTTAGATCTAAGGATGAATAATAGCCTAGGTTATGTAGATTTAGCGGTAATCAGCTGACTTCATGATATTAGAGAATTACTTTTTTTATGCAAATTTAGATACTTTTATAATAGAAATATATATCTCGAAATGGAAGTTTTTTAAATTGAAATATCAAGCATGTTTTCAGACTACAGTTGAACTTTCATAGCTCGAACTTCTAAATTGGCAATAGCGTTTAGAAATCAAATTTCATTCCATAACTCAAAATTCTCTAACTCGAAGTTCTCCATATTAAAAAAAAAATTCTTCTTCTTTGAATTTATCAACTGAATCTAGTTAATTTGGGCGCGCTGAATTCAAATCTGTAATCAGTTTGTCTCTATCTAGTTTTCATGATATAGCTTTTTTACACTTTTTATTATTTTTTCAGGTCATAAGTTAATTAGAAGGAAATGATTGCGGTAAACGGAATTTTAAGACGATAGTGTACTATATTTAAGGCTTAAAAAACAATATTTAGTATTAAAAAATATTGACTCCTGGAGTCTGCACTTCTAAATCGGTGCCAGTGATGGAGGTCGTGCGATGCATCTGAAACATTCGAACCAAATTTGTTTTTAATTTTTATAAGTTTCTTTTCTTTATGAACTAAAAAAATACCGAAGAAGTTATAAAATTCCATATTTTTTCGAAGTTCGAAAAAAAATTCACTTTTTTAAGAAAAAATTGACTTTAAGTTGCAAAACAAGCATTTTGTCCAATTTGAGCGAGTGTCCAAATTATAAGGGTGTCCAACTTTACAGGTTTTACTGTATTAAGGTTCTGTATGTATCGGAAACCAATATTAATATTGACTCAAGAAATAGTCAAAAACATTCTTTCAGTGAATCGATTCGTTATCATTGGTATGGCCTCTATACCTTTTTATATTTAGCACAAACTATCCAGATGGCTGGTTCTTAACTATCTTAAAAGCTGATAAAGTCCTGAATTACATTTTTTAAGATGCTTTATAAAGCTGGGGACCTGCCTATTGCCGTCACGAATTCGTACAAATTGTAAATTATACTCCGAACTAGATGAGATCAACAAGCATTCCACACAAAATGGACTCGAACGCTTGATATCAAAATCTTAAACAACGAAGCCAAAAGAGAAGCGTAATTACAAAAGCAAAAATAATGACATTTTACCTTATTTCTCGACGAAAATCGTTTTGATTTTATTTCTAAAATCAGCCGGCAGCCAAACATGTTGGTACATGTTTTATTTCCCATAATACAATCAATTGCCTGCAGTTCCAGATTCACTCCATTACAACAAATAACAAATAATTGAGCGCAATTACCACCAGCAGAGTCGTGACAAGAGGAAGTGACGAAACGAAAGCAATTGTGGGTGCCTCGTACAATGAAACATTAAAAATGGAGAGAAATTTTTATAGGTACTTATACATCCATATGTACCCAAGTAACATTTATAGCCTTGTATACTTTGCTATTCATGTGTATGAAATACGAAACCAAATACAATTTACAGATTTGCGATGCTCATTCGGAGGGAATTGTTGCTGCAAATTGTTTTTGCTTACACTTGAGTGCATCAGTATGTGTTTTTGTATGTAATTGGAGTATTTTGGAATTAATTAATGAAATTTTGATGTTTATTTGTACGACAAAATAGATTCAATTTTTTTTTTAATTTATATATTTGATTTTATAATTTGATAGATTTTTATTTATATAATATTATTTAAAAAATAATAATTATTTAAATTTATTAAGGCAGTAGTCTGCTTTACAGGCTTCAACAAATCGATTTTTTTTGTTTTGTTTTAAATCTCTTCCAAAACTATCCAAGAATATGCCTTTCAAATTCCAGAGGCCAATTCGACATATTTTCGAAGCTAGAGCAGTTTTAGTGGCCGAGCGTCGATCAGGTGCGAATGCTCAGGCGTTTTTTCTCGCTCGTTTTCTCGAGAAAAAAGAATATATGTCCGATCGAAAAAAAAAACCAATGTGATCTAGCTTCAGTATTAAATTATCTTCTTATTAAAAAAGTTGGACAAAAGTTTTATTTAAACTACTTGTACTTGTTTTGCAACTTAAAGTCAATTTTTTTTCTTAAAAAAGTGAATTTTTTTTCAAACTACGAAAAAAATTGGAATTTTATAACTTCTTCGGTATTTTTTTAGTTCATAAAGAAAAGAAACATATAAAAATTAAAAACAAATTTGGTTCGAATGTTTCAGATGCATCGCACGACCTCCATCACTGGCACCGATTTACAAGTGCAGACTCCAGGCACTCCAGAAAAATACTTACAACTTTGAAAAAATTTCAATATTTTTTAATAATAAATATTGTTTTTAAGCCTTAAATATAGTACACTATCGTCTTAAAATTCCGTTTACCGCAATCATTTCCTCCCTTTCAAAAAAAATTGCTAAAAAAAAACGCTTTTTTTCGGTTTCTAAAGCAGACTACTGCCTTAAAGCTATATTTAAAATGCAGTAGACATTTTTAGACGTTGATATTAGTTATATTAAGCTCATAACCATTATTCTAGTAAACATTGCATAAATTGCTATAATATCAGTTTGATATTTTTAGCTACCGTATGTTAAGCCCCCACAAGTGACATTGACAATCTATATACATACATATGCATATAAAAATAAACGCCGTTAACTACCAATAAATGTACACTTTTTTAAACACATACACACTTGATTTTTATATAAAAAGCATGCATAAGTTGCTTATAAACTTGTAAGCATGCAATCTGATCACCATCAATAGACCAACGACCGTACAAACCCGTTTCAAGCAGCGCCAGCGTGTAGCCACAGCCATTGCAACAAGTCTTCAGCTGGTTCATTCATTTGCTTATATACACTTCGAACGTCGGTCAACAGGCTATCAATGTAATTATACGCCTCAGTAAATTGCAAATAAATAAAAATCAAACGCAAAATAATTTCAAATAGCAGCAAAAAGTGACTTTATAATTATAAAAAAAAAAAATTAAAATAATACAAGAAAAACAAAAAAGTGGCTGTAGCAGCGTTGAAGAGATCGGCAACTCGTTTCAAAATAGCAGGAGATTGGCAGTTTTTCTTCTGTCGTACGCAGAAATAAAACATAATAATATTCATTGCATTTTCAACGGAATAAAATAAGTAGATTTATTTTTATTTGTCACGTGCGGTGTTGTTGGGTTAGTCATGTCGAGTTGCTCTAGTGCTTCCTTGCTTACATTTTGCGCATAGACCTGACTATGAGTCTGTCTTATGAGTCACATAAATTTGTTCTGAATGCCAAAAATGTATATGTATACTATTTTAAAGACCAGAATGACTAAAGACTTCACTTTAAAAGACATAAGAAGAGTACATAACCTAACCAAAGGTTAAGACAGTAGATTCTATAAGATGATCTGTACATAGTATATACATATATACTTCTTCAAAACATATGGAATTGACTCAGAATATATGTCGGAGTCGGAGGAGAAGAAGTGCACCTGTGTCATCATTTCTTCATTAAAAAATCAAGTTCTCAAGTCAACGGAAAATGTTGAGAAATGTGTTGAGATTAAAACAGAGTTGTATTAATCTTTCAAATGAAATGATTTCATTCATCACAGGTGTTCTTCGTTACTATGATAGTAGGAGAGTGAATGACGAAACAGCTGATCGATCACATGAACCTTTCTCTCTATAGTTCATCCACTTTTTCATATAACAGCAATCAAAGCAGGGAACTCAATGCCATAAAATAGCGTGTGATGGGGTCTTCTGAAAAATTAAACCCTAAAAGTATGATTATGCTTTATTTGAGCTCAAAAATACATAAATATACTAAAATTATCAACTCCGAGAGCAAAAACACATGTTAATTGAGCTCAGGAATTTAGACCAACTTGAATTAATCGACATTCTCACAGGGATACCAGATGCACAAGTTTACTATATAATGAATGGTAGCAAATATTTATATAAATACACTCATATATGTATAAAACAGCTATATATAAAGAAATAATTGCGCCGAGGAGTTGTGGCAAATGAATACGAATTTGAATACAAATTCTGTTGGAAATTTGCATGCCGATGGTCTATAATATGGTCGCATCGTCGGACTGGAGTTGATAAATTATTGAAAACATATGTTTTTTTTAGTGATAAATATAAATGTATATACATATTTGTAAATACACAGGGAAGCCTGAATGTAGGCGTCTATGCGCCAGCTTCACACATCGCTCGTCGGCTAGCTCGTCGGACACTCAAAGTTTTCAACTTTTATTTGTGTTTGTCTTTTTTGTTGAGTGCTCTCTCGGTGTTTGTTTCACTTTTTGCATTTCCATGCGTATGAAATTAAATTTAATTTGAGTTCTTTTATGTATTTTATGAAGTTATTTCGGCTTCAGCTACTATTTTTATTTACTTATTTTTTGTTGTTGTTTGTGTTAGCTTACAGACGAGTTCAACGCATTTTTAAGTGAACTTTGATTACAGGCAAATTCCGAAAAAATATAAAAATAAGTAAATTAAAGGGCGTCGTTGATTCGCTCGTGTAAATTTTTAACTAGTATAATAAAGTAAATAAAGTATATTAAATAAGTATATATTAAATAAACACTTTTATTATTTTATTTGTGACTAATGATACACACAAAAAAAGTAAAAACAGGATGGACCACTTTTCACAAAAAAAAGGAAATTTTATCGTTATTTAAGGTCAGAAACCGTATCATAAATGAACTTATTTCTTTAGAAATATCGAAGCTATTTGAGAACCTTGCATTCGATATCAATATTAAAATATTGAATTTATTTTCAATTAACTTTTTCACACTTTTGACAACGCTTTTCATAAAATCTTTGACAGAAATTATTTCATTAATTATTTCAATTATTTTTTTCACACATGTGGCAACGCTTTTCATAAAATCGTTGAGAGAAATCTTAACTTGTATACTCAATTTACATTAATTATTAATCATTAATTTTATTGAATAACAATTTTTGCCTAGGTGGCAACTCTTCCAAAAATTTTTTTAGCAACTAGCTTGTTGATTTCCAAAATTCGATACTTTGTACGATATAGAATTGTATATAAAACAAGTAAGGAAGGGCTAAGTTCGGTTGTGACCGAACATTTTATTCTCTCGCAATTGCTTTATTTAATTTTATTAATATAACAAACAATTTGACTCACATATTTGGCATATATATAAAGTCCATTGATAGTTTGAAAATGGAAAAAAATATTATTAATATTAGTAAGCTAAGACGCGATTTCATTCTTTTTTGTGCACGGAGACATAATATTAGAAGAAACATATTCCCTATGAATTTCTTCAAAACATCAGAGAGACTTACCTATATTATCGGTAAAAAAATTGTTAGAAGCAAAGTAAACGATTCAGATTGACTTCAAAGTCCTGGTATATGGGAGGTAGGCGTGGTTGTGAACCGATCTGGACTATTTTACACAGCATATCATTGGGAAGTTAGAAAGATATTACGAATCGAATTTCATTGAAATTGGTCGAATACGCCCATCTTCGAACTTATGGAGCCAAATACGTCTTCCAAGTTTCATCAAGGTATCTCAATTTTTACTCAAGTTATAGCTTGCACGGACGGACGGACAGGGAGGCATCCGGATTTGAACTTTGCTCGCCACCCTGATCATTTTGATATATATAATCCTATATCTAACTCGTTTAGTTTTGGGACTTACAAACAACCGTTATGTGAACAAAACTATAATACCCTCTTAGCAACTTTTGTTACGAGAGTACAAAAAATTAAATAATATTTCTTGAACTTGGTGCATATATCAGTAAATATCACAAGATGACCTTGAAAGTCCTAATCACAAGGTTATACGAATACGTTCCCTCAATTAAAAGACAATAAGAAAGCATGCCAAACTTAAGCAGCCAGCTGAGTCTATAATTTATGACCACAATAACTGACTAAAACTAATCTCACCGAAAATCGACTAAAAAACGTTACAGGAAAAGTGAGAAATCGAAAGCGTGCAAATATGAAAAATCATCTAGCCATAATTCGCGCTGAATTATAAGCTGTAAAGGTAACAAGTGGTGGTTCCTTTAAAACGAGGAAATCTATAAAGAGCGTAACAGAGCGCAGGCTTCGACTTTACCAGACGAAATGTAAAAAAAATTGGGTGTTGCCTTTTATTTGGCATACAGAAAAAAAAAATAAAAAAATATTTTTATTTTATTTATATACATATAAGAAATGTATGAATATTAAAAAAGATAAAATAAAATTTATATTTTACACTCTACAAACAACGGTGTGCCACACGATAAGGCAATGGCCAGCGAGCGAATGAACAAGCTATAAACTTTACACGTAATGCACACAACACTGTAGAGAAGGAGAGGAGCGCTAGAGGCGAACAAGTGGATGCAAAGAGAAAAAAATATAGTAAATATAAAGTAAATAAACAAAAGCATGTGGGTGTGTGTGTATGTGTGCAAGGTGCAACGGTTGAATGGAGTTGCCGCAGTTGATTCGCAAGAAAATATAGCATAGCCGCCAAATGGCGTGTGCAACAACTCACAACTTTGAAGCCAGAGCCAAATCAAAAAATTAAAACACAAATAATAATAAACAACTGCAATAATAGACAGTCAGGCATGCAGCTGAAAAGAAGGCAACAACATAAAGATGACTTTAGATGGCGAACAGTGAAACTACTTCACATACATACATACAAGTGGTGGACTCATGCGCCGGTAATGTTTACTAAGAAAGGTGGAGGAGCACTGGCACTCGCTCGATGGAAAATATTTAAATTTAGCTGAATATCGGCGCGGTTGGCTGGCAGGCGACAAAAGTGTGAATAATATTGCCAACACCGGTCACGTACGGTAGGTACGACGACTGCATGGTCTGGTCTTTCGTCTAGCTGACGGCCGCCCATCCGGCAGTAGTGGCAATAAGTAAACAGAATTACGAGGAAAGAAAGGAAAATTTTCAGACATCGAACAAATACAATTGCAAACTGCAACTGTCATCCGAGCAATAGGTGTGGCCATTAAAAAGGAAGAGTGATATGATTACTAGATATGTGTGGTTCTAGGTACTATATATGTGCAAGTGAGGCAGGAGAAGCAATAGTGACGGGCTAATAAATTTACAATTTACTTTTAACAGCATATTTACATAAGACAACATATACATATGTATGTATGTGTATTTCAAGATATTTCGTATAATATTGGTGAAGAAGCTGCCAGACCGGCCCCCAGCCAGTTCAGTTCAGGTACATATGTGTGCATGTAAAACAAGTTGTAGTCCAATAAAGTCCATCAGTATATGAATAATACATTTACAATTTGTCAATAAACACCGCAACAATGTCCCTGATGACATGATTAAAAGTTGTTGCTGGCGATAGTGGTTTACTAATGTTAGATCTAAATATATTTGCACTTGAGTTTATTTGCGCACTATGTCAGCACTATCTTATGTAAGAAATCTAACTACAATGAAGATATCATTGATGATAATAATCTGTTGTTATTGGCAATTTGCACTTAAATAATAGTAATAATAAAATTAACAAATAATCAAATAATGAGCCCACACAAAATTGCTTTTGAGGCTTATAAAATGCCAAAGTATTTTAGCCAAACTCGCTGAAGACAAGTGAAGAGTCACAATCAAATTGTTGCTTTTTAGGTATTATATAACCGATTATCTAACTAGATCTGAATCAGATGTTTTTTATTAACTTTGGTATCTTTGATCGTATGAGGATTTATTTATAAATTGATGTGCGACAGTTTCGACACGACGCTTTTATAAAAAACAAATCTCAAGCAAAAAGAAGAAACGAATTTATCAGCTGATCAACGCGACAACACTTGAATATCGAAACGAAATCGTAAAAGTGATTTTTACGCATCAACCCGTAAAGTACATCATTTCAAACATTTCTGTTTACCTGAGTATTTCAATTACAAAGTAATCTCTAATTACAAACGCATACCAATAATTACCAAGAATTCGTTAGTCAAGTATTTGAAAAGCACACCGCATAATGCAGACATTACACGCCAGTGAAGCGCTATAACAAAGGCTGCACGTTTTCAAAAGCATTTCCCCAAATGGCCATCGCCAAGTGGCCATGCAAAGAGAAAGCCAACAAAACGTGTGGACCAGCAGTCAACCGATGACCAACGGATGGCAATTTGTGTGACAACGTATAAAACGAGCAATAAAATTCATTTCGACGAAATTAAGCAACTACCGGTTGTTGTTTTTCGAGCAATTGCAGAGGAAACGAGGCGCTGTGGTTTGGGGAGGGATAGGCTGCTTAGTTAACGTAATATCTACAAAGCGCTTGTACGAGTATATATATTTAGTATAGTATGTGCTATATAAGTAGCTGAATGCAGTGAAAATGAGGGAGAATCCAAAGTTTCGTTTGTGCGCTTAAACACTCCCCTCCCTCTCTTGCATAGCTGTAGTGTAATGAAGCGTGGAGGTCAAGGTCCCCAACGCAGCGGCGAAGCGAGTGCGATGCGCGCAAGTAAGCGCCAAAGACAAGACAGTAAAAATACGTGATGTGCGAATCAGTCATGGTCAGCAATGATTTTCGTTTATATACATACATACATACATATATACAGTTTATGTGGGCATATGGCGTGTTGGCATGGCATCGGAATGGAATGGAACGTGATGTGTGCGCAGATTGCACTAATTTAAATTAATGCCGCTACTAAATGTACGAAAGCCACCAGCCGAATGAACGATGAATAAAATAACTCAAATAACAAAAAAATCTCAAATTCAATTTACAAACCCACACACACACACACACACAAGTGTATGCATATCAGTAAAGTGAGTAGCTGTACAACAAGCTGTTCGCTGTGTTCGATTGCAGATAGCGCACAAGCGAGTAACGAAATAAAAACTCGATAGTACTGCAACGTGCTTTGATATAGAAATTATGCACGCACATACACACAGAAACATATGTATATCGCAGATATAACTTCGTTATCACGTTGTATGCTGATTCACCAGCGCTCATGTTCATGCTCCAGACTAACTGTTGCCAGCGCGTTAAGCAAGTGTGCAAGTGTTATTGTTCAGCTTTACCGAGTGCGCAGAGTCAACGAAATGGCCTGGAGAGCGCTTGATCAGTTACGAAACTTTCAAATTAAGCTGTTAATGCGGAATCACATCAAGTGAACGATGGAATAAGCCGCAAAGCAGCACAAATACTTTTCAACGGACTGTTTGATCAACCGTAACCTGTTCTATTTAAGTCAATAATAAACGGCTAAATATATGACTGTTTGGCTGATTAGTTAACTGACCGGCAAAATTATGCATGCAGTTAACAGTATCAAGCGGCATCACGTGCGGACTGTATTGTATTGGATGTTATTGTATTTTATATTTGTTTTCAAAATTTTTGCAATAAATTTCAAGAAATCGCTATAAGACTTGGCCTTGAGCTAGTTTAGTGATTTTTGGTATATTTATATATTTTAGTAAATATTATTTTATAAAATTACTTATATTGAACGAATCTAATTTGAATATTAACTATATTTTTATACTCTCGCAACTGAGTTGCTAAGATAGAATAACGGTTCTTTGTAAGTCATAAAACTAAACGAGTTAGACATAGAGTTATATATACCAAAGTGATCAGGGTGAAGAGTGGAGTTCAAATTCGGGTGACCGCTTGTAAATCGGACCTCTGCCACGCCCACCAAATAGCGAAACCCGAAGGGGCATATTTGGATGTAATTTTTTTGAAGAAGTGGACGTGGCCACGCCTCTACTAAGATTTTTGTACATATCTCGTAAATTACTAAAGCTATATCAACTTCTGCAATTGGGTACCAACTCATACAGTCCAAAAATGGAGGAAATCGGATTATAACCACGCCTACTTCCCATACAAAGGTTATGTTGAAAACTGTGGCTCCGTCTACTTATGAATCAAAAACCATGCCTCAGAAACTACTCGACCAATTTCAATGAAAATTGATTCGTAATATCTTCCTGGAATCGCAATGATATGTTATAAAAATATGACAAATCGGTTCACCACCACGGTTACTTCCTATATACCAGAACTGTGAAGTCAGTCTGAATCGTTTACTTTACAATATATAAAGTAAGCACCAGTGATGATATCGGAATAGAAATTTGCACAAATTTATTTATATTTAGTTATTCTAGACATATAGATCAAGGTTACCAAGTCGAAATATCGAATAAAATTTATTTTTTCTTCGCCATTGCGTGAGACAAACGAAATTGTATTCCCTTTACACTTCAAGGATCGCTGTTGTCAAGAAATCAGAACACTTAGTGATTGTGTTACTTTCATCTGTTGGATTATGTAATATATAGAAGATAAGGATAGTCTCTCGCCGAAGACGGTATTCGATTAAATTAGTCTTCTAACAAGAACATGATAAGAAATTAAAAAAATAGTTTGAGGGGTTGTTTACGGAATATCAACAATAATGTTCTATGGATGGTAATTCAAGATTTTTGCATAAAATTTGCTTCAAATGAAGTCCGTAACGAATTTACATATATGTACATATCTATTTTATAGGGAACTACTGAACTTTTACAACATACAAGATTAGAGAAGGCTCTGTGAAGAATTATGGCACGGTTTAAATATACTTCTATGGACGAGAGTAGCTCAGGTTCAGGTCCAATCAGTATAATTGGATTCTAGAGAGAGAACTGAATCTAAGATCTAGAACAAATGTGTGATTACTGATTCTTAATTATTCCATACACGATCAACGAAGTGATCATACAAAATAAAATATCCAATACTTCAAAGCAAATTCAAACACCGGCTTCTACATACAACTCGCATTCTGTCCATAATATCTTCCTCTCTTTAACGATAAAGACACTATGGCGGCAATTATAAATATTCTTTATTGAGAATTCATAGCAAAAACCAAGCGGGAATAGTATTGACATTCTTACAAACATTTATAATGACTAAGCGCCTGACATAAAGAGGGTCCAACAGTTAGTTGTGTATATTTATGTATATCCATCCATATGTCCCATCGGATTAAAATAAAAAGAATTTGTATTGGTTTTAAGAATATAAAAGAATTGGCTTATCTAGGGTTGATAAACTCAACTACACACACACACATACACATGAGACCGATCCCTCACACGAAAAGAGTACTGACTAACATTTCGAAACAAAAGTGATGACTTTGCATAAAACAAACAACAAATTGTCAACCGCTGAATGGCAATTAAAATACATTTTTCATTTCTATTCCTTTGCTAGCGCTAAAACTATCCGTCCGGCAATTTTATGACATTGTCGTTTTAATCTCGGAAGACTGGACTGGAAAGGAGTAAAACTGTATAAAATATTTAATTGCACAAATGGTTGGCGTTGATGACTTAGCCACTCGGCACTCTTTTTTCTTTACTTTACTCTCCACTAGAATACGTAGAAGTCCACAGAGAACAGCGATAAAAATAAAGGAATGCGCACGAACGATAAGTAGCGAAGCAGCAGGAATCGAGTGGCGCAGCAGTGGATACAAGTATACTTGTATAAGAGATTGACTCAGCAACAACAAGAGTGCAGCAAATGAAGCCGAACGAGTTGAGCATTTCTAAAATGAAATGTAATGAAAAGAAAATGTAAGGAACTAAAAGTATACAATAACTCGTGCATGCAAGACGTCAAAGGAGAATTACAAATTCAAAGAAATAAATATACGACACTGGCGCTGTGGCAATCTACTATACGTACGCAATGCACGTCCATGAATTTATGGCGTATAAACCCATGTCTGTATGTGTTGGTGAAGTGAAATGGAAGTTGTACTAAATTTAGAACGCTTGCAGTTCCTGCTTGTGTTTCCTCGCATGGCTGGGCCATGCTTCGCCTCGGAATGAAAATGAAATGAAAATAATCGCTATGCCTTTGTCAACGCGATACTTTATGAGGCGCACATGTGTGTTGTTTTCGTTTTGGTCGTCCATGCGTCTGACGCCTCGTAGCCATGCGTTGCAAGTCAATAAATACTTATTTATGATAGTAAATGTGGCTGTGTGTGTACTCACACACATTTCGAGAAAACATTCAAAATCTATAATTGCCACATTTCTCAAAATTAAGCGAGTGAACATTAAACACATTTTACACTTCAAGCAACTAGCAAGTAATCCCCGATGCTAAAGCCCTCTACTCGAAATTTGTAGTGGGTTTATGTGAAGGGGGAAAGTACATTTTTTTATTAATATGATGACTTTACCGCAACAGTGTATTTTCGATTTTCAAGTCTCACACTTCTATGTTTACTCATTTGCTTATTTTGAACTTGAAAATCTTCGAAATTGTATAGATATGTACATGAAATTTATTTAGAAACCCAAATTACTTAAAGACACGTGTAAAAGTGTTGAAACAAAATAGCCGCCGCCTATTTTTGTGTATTTTTGGTTTGTAAACATTTTTCTCTCACTCGTGTAGTATTAAGGCGCTTCTCTGTATAAAACAATATTTTTGGCTCATTAGCAGTATTTCGATGGATTATTTTGTTTAACTTGAGTTATCTAAAATCTATTTCATTCCACTGAAATCTCAATTCCTCTGAGTATTACACATACACTTAATATATCAGAAATTTAGCTTCAAAAGTTCGTCCTTTTGTTACAAATTAAAGGATTAAAGAATGACCGTATCATAGTAAAAACATCAAGTAAAGGGCGAGACAAAATCAATTTTATGTTTCCATCAAGACGGCAACTTCATAATACCCCCCTCGTAGAAGCCCCCCTCCTTATTTTCGAAGAACTCGGGCAAGCTTTTCACAAGCCTCTTTTGAGTTCAACTTTACACCACCAAGGGCGTTCGCCATGGACAGGAGCAGGTTGTAATCACTTAGCGCTATGTCCGGGCTATATGGTGGATGAGATAAAACCTTCCATCCGAGCTCCCGTAGCTTTTGATCATCAACGAAGTGTGTGGTCTGACGTTGTCCTGGTGGAACACTACACCCTTACTGTTGGGCAATTCTGGACGCTTCTGACCGATTAAGCGGTCCAGTTGTTCGCAGTAGATGGTAGAATTAAGCGTCTGGCCATATGAGAGCAGCTCATAGTGGATAATTCCCTTCCAATCACACTAAACACACAGCAAAACCTTTCTGGCCGTCAATCCCGGCTTGGCCACTGTTTTGGCGAATTCACCGGCCTTCGACCAGGACCGTTTTCGCTTGATATTGTCGTATGTGATCCATTTTTCGTCGCCAGTCACCATTCGCTTCAAATATGAATCTAGTTCGTTCCGTTTCAGCAGCATATCGCAGGCGTTGATTCGGTCCAGAAGGCTATATTTGCGTCAAGCCTCAAGCTTTTTTGTGCATTCAGCCTTCTGCAGATGGTTTAAAAAGGTTTGGTGACTAACTCCCATCTTCTGGGCGATGTTACGAGATGCCACATGCGGGTCTAACTCGATATTTTCCATGATTTGATCGGTATTCGTCGTCACAGATCTTCCGCCGGTTGGCTTATCCATGGTGTCGTGTTCACCCGCTCTGAATCGTCGAAACCATTCCTCCGCAGTTAATCTCACGGAACGTTTCTCTAGCGGATTTGCCTTTAACGAAGGAAAACTTTAAAATAGCGCGAATTTGGAAGTTAGTGAACTCCATGTTTACACGTCTATTACTATTGAACGCAATATCCAAACGAATCATGCATAGCGTCGTTTTGTAGGTCATTTTATGTCAAAAACTTTCAAAGATATATAGTATTGCCAGATAAGAGTTCTGTAGCGCTTTATATATAGCCGCGAAATTCAAAAGACAAAAAGGCGGTAGGGAAATATTTTATTTATTTTATACAAATTATTAGTAGGTTTCCAAAATCGGAAACATATCTTAATATACTGAATGGTATTTTTAAAACCGGATATTTATATATAAAAAATAATTTAAAAAAATGAAACACTTGAAATTCTTGCATACTCATGCCACGCCAAACAACCACCACCAATGCAAGCACCCATGCCCGCTTACGTGTTTCAAGTAGTTTGCCGTCTTGCAACTTCACACTTTCTAATGCAGCTCATTAGTTGTGAAGTTCATTTGCCTTTTAATTTCACTGTCAGCCCCAACAAAAACAAAAAAACAAATATGACACCTCCTTCACAACCCACACCAACACTTTGACTCCACTACACTCGTTTAGTTCTTACGATACCAATATAAAAAAAAAAAAATATTTTACTTATGTATGCTTTAGTTGTGCCTCAAATAGCCATATATCCACTGTCATGATATGCCTTTTTTCCTTATTTGCCTTATTATGTGTTGTCTCACCTTGGCTGTTCGGTTGCCACTCGCTAGTGTGGCTAGACAGTGTAGGTTTTTAAGTAGCTTCCTTCTGGTGACCGCCGCGAAGCACACTTGAAAAGCTCATATTACATTAAACGCGTGCAAAGGAAAGCAAACATAAATATTTGCTTAAAACCGTGACAGCACAACAACAATAACAAAGCGCGGTTGACGGTGTGACGGGTCGATACTTGAAGTAATTCTCAAAGCTAATATGTGCTTTTGAAGTGGGGTATTATGGGAGTCTTTGGGGCGCTTTGAAGAGCTAGGTATTTAGTGAATTTTGTTGCGTGATGAACCGTTTCAACGATATTATGTGGGTTGGGCAATATATACTGACATGCATACATACCAGACGGAAGAAGTCAATTATATGTATGTTGGAAAAATCTGTTTGTTACTGTCAGTACTCTTCAAATCTAATTGGAATTGGAGTTTTTCAAAAAATATGTTCGTCTTACTAATTTCAGCATATTATTATAACATTAATCTAGTTAATTTAAATCACAAACATTATTTTATTAGGTAAAATTAACGTTTTAAATCAATTTAAGCTTTTATGCATAATATGAGGTGTGTTCAAAAAATAACGGGAATTTTCGTTTTTTGAGAAATCTAGATAATTTAAATCGTCAACATTATATTATTAGGTAAAATTAACTTTTTAAATCAATTTAAGCTTTTATGCATAATATGAGGTGTGTTCAAAAAATAACGGGAATTTTCGTTTTTTGAAAAATCTAGATAATTTAAATCGTCAACATTATATTATTAGGTAAAATTAACTTTTTAAATCAATTTAAGCTTTTATGCATAATATGAGGTGTGTTCAAAAAATAACGGGAATTTTCGTTTTTTGTAAAATCTAGTTAATTTAAATCATAAACATTATCTTATTAGGTAAAATTAACTTTTTAAATCAATTTAAGCTTTTATGCTTAATACGAGGTGTGTTCAAAAAATAATGGGAATTTTCGTTTTTTGAAAAATCTAGATCTAGGTAAAATTAACTTTTTAAATCAATTTAAGCTTTTATGCATAATATGAGGTGTGTTCAAAAAATAACGGGAATTTTCGTTTTTTGAAAAAAATATTAATTTGTTCATCTATATTAATTCCAATCGTCGAAAATATATAACTACTGCTTTCAAATTTGATAACTAAAGACTCAAAATTTGAAAAATTCAGAGCTCAAGCCAACGCTTTTATTGAGAAATCACCAAGTGAATTATCACCCGTGCATGATGATGAAAGCCATATCGGCATTAGAATGTCAAGTGCAAAGGAGAACAGCAAAACGCCAATTCACATGCAGCCAACTTCCACAGTAATTTCATTTATCAAGTCAACTGACACGACGCTTATATGACAAGAGCAGCATACAACATGAGAGTAACGGCAGTAGTAGTAGCAGTAGCATATATAAGGAAAGTCAAGCCAAAAGCTGGTTATAACACCTAACAAAAGGCGCACTCGAAGTCATCGACACACACAAAAGGCAATAAACTTAATTATAAATCAATCGATCGATCCGAAGCACAAGCGTAAACACGCTATAAATACCGTATAGCGCAAAGGATATGCGCACACCCGCCCACGCTATATAATACAGATATGTGTATATAATATATGAAAAGCTTTACATGTGAGCGACGCCTGTGGCAGTGTAGTATGTGTGGTGTCCTTGCGCTTCGCCCACTAACACGGCATTCACGCCTAAATAGCTTGTGGCTGATTCACCGTTATACGAGCAAGTTTGAGCATTCGCACCACCGTTGCGCGTGTCTCTGGCATTATATTTTTCGCACTTCGATACTAAAGTCAAGTTGAGCTCGCTCGTTCGCTGGCACTGAAGTGCGAGAGAAGTGTCTACTTAGACAAATGTGCTGACTCTGCCTCATGTCCCTGGCCCTGACTCTGACGCTCTGATTCTGGGTGTCGAAGTGTTGGAGTCGTTGCAAAAGCGCTGATAGCGACTGAAGGATGTTGAATAATGGAATGACTTTTCTCTGTGTGAGTGTTTGTGTCAGGTGTTATTGACGCCAGTCGCGTTCGCCATCATGATTACTTAGCGAATTGGTTATTTCGGTTGACTTGCGCATATATGTATTTATTTCCAACGTCAATTCGCTGACAACGCATGTTTTCAGTGCAATTCCAGGCGTTTTATTGATAATGAAAATAATTTGTACGAATAATTCACAACAACAACAACAGCAACACACATATACATTAACCAATCCAGATATACATATTCAACTCCTCAGCACAAATTCAATAATTTATATAATATTATGATTGCACAAGTTCGTTTTAATGAGTGCACTGTTTGTGGTTTCAATTGTTCAATTGCATAACAACTATTGAAAATACCGTAAATAAGCAATTCAATACACTCAGCGACGTAGGGTTTCATTCAGCTTGCATACATACATATATTGAATATCCGACATAATCAAAGCGTGATGCTGTTTACGGTTGATCGTTAGGTGAATGTAATTCATCAATCATGCTTCAAATGCTCGTACTACATGTGTTAGATAAGTGAGCGGCGGTTGTTTGTGGCTACCCGAAGGAAAGGCGGTTATGCTTCATTTATTGCTTTCATGGCAGCAATATTTATAGCGAATCGGTAGTGTAGAGTATCAGGTGAATACTTGCATATATTTATTTGTATATATTGAAATTATGAAATTGATAATATAAAATGTATATTAAAGATTTATCATATGAAGGTGCAAAATTGTGATTTTCCGCTTATAAAAGCAGCTTTCATAAAGTGGTGAATCTTATGCTCAAAGTTTATGTGATTTAATATGTGGAATATGTGAACGGAAATCTCCAGATTCAATCAAATATTTATGATATATTAATAAATATATAGTGAATTTTTCGCAGTATAAGTATGATATTAAAAATTTTACCACAGCGCCACCTAGTGGATAGACAATTTATGACATTAAATTTATTTATGATAATACAATATGTAAACGATAATAGTCAAAGACAACTTATTAAAAAGTTCGGTTACTTTTCTATGGAGTAGGTTTCTTGCCAGGAACGAATGAAATAGAGTTTACGATAGTTGCGTTCCGTTACTAATTTGGAGTGCGTTAGACTTAAGTTTACATTAGTTCGTGACGCCAAGAACGAAATGAGAAGAATAATGCCTTATTGGTAAATACTAGGCAAGTTGGACTATTCGTTTCGGGCTTCTAACCTTCTTGTTGTCTCTTGATAAACTTGATAAAATTTAGAAATATAGAGAGTTGAAAATATACAGATTAAATAAATTAAGAGGTCCAGTAAGTTCCTCAGCCCACTAATAGCTATTTCCAAATGTTGACCTAGAGATAGTTTTGTTGTCTGAATAACAATTACAGAATTCAATGTATCAGAGATAAAGTAATATGTTGATTCCAGCTTTATTTTTCCGAAATTTTTTTATTAGAGCGAAAACTGCATTTAAAACACAGAAAGCGAAATAAATATTATGGAGACGAATTATAAATGCGGATGACCCACCTCAAATGGAACGGACCCGCATTTTTATCGGTCCAAGATTTGTAAATTCAGTATAATTTCTCAAAATCATTTCGGTACTATTTTTCTGTTCCATAAAATTCTCAATAAAATCACAAAAGTGAGGTTATGAAGTTGAGGTAACCTTATCTCTCAAATAAAAACTAATATGATAGCACTACAGATGGAATAACGAACTGAAAAATGCTCAATTAAATTATAGCTTTTACTACAAAACATCATAAATGCCTCGAATAAGAGGTTATGTGGGTTTCAAAGGCTGAAAAAGAATTTAATTTTTATTTATTTATTTTTTTAATTTTTATTTGATATGATGTAAACAATTCAGCACATCAAAGATACATATTTAAACAGTATTTGGTGAGAATTTTATTTAAAAATTCCGAAAACTCGGCCTTTGGTACTTTATCAACCTTGACAAAAAATGCTCTTGTCGTGTCATAACTCATTTTGTTTTAACCGAAATCAATAAAATAATAAATAAAATAAAATAAGTCTAGTTAATGAACGAAGAAAAAATATATTAAAATTAAAATTTGGACTAATTTTGAGCAAAAAAAAATATTTTTTTTGGAAAAATTTCGCCATATTTTCGCTCGAAGGGTCTATATCTTAGAATTTTACTCGGATAAATTTTTGGAGAATATTTCAAACATATTGTACTATTTAATAAGACAAAAAACTAAAATTTGGAAACCAACCTAACCTCTTAAATTATTAGATTTCTAAAAAAGCCGATTAAATACTTGATTTTCATAGACCATATATGTACATATATTTAAAATTAATTTGAATGTTGTTCAAACCCCACAAAAGCTTAAGCATAACAAATCGAGTACGAGCAGTTACAATAATTCATTTCTTGAACCACTTGTTTACCTGATGTTTCCCATACCAAAGCGCATTATAGACAAAGCGGTCCGGCATATGGTGGTACGGGCAGACCAAAAAGATCACACCAGATCAAAAGCGGCAAACAAACAAGTTAGAACAACAACAAATAAACCGACAGACAAACGGTAAGCGTATGCGTAAAGTAACGCTTATTTGCACACATTGCCAAATGTATCTAATTACATTGTTGTTACATTTGTTGCAAGTGGGCTTTGGCCAACACACAAACAAATAGATACACCTTTATAGAGGTATGTGTGTATCTGAATAGGTAAAACCACTGCTAAACACGGGGCAAACGGTGACAGCGCGAGCAAAAACATTGTAACCACAGCGCATATACATATGTAGGGAAGTATGTATGTATGTATGTATGTATCAATGGACACAACGGACTGCCGCAATGGTAGCTCCAAAGAGTGTGCACTCATAAAATGAACAAATTGCAAATCACAAACGCATGTAGTATGGACATTTTATATGCGGACAAGTGTATATTTATAGCAACATATGTACTTTATCCACTTATGTAACGCAATGTTTGTCCATTTGCTCAGCAACATTACTTTGCAATTTTTTTAGTACTCCAACAGCAACTATACCACTACACAGTAGTATAAGCCCTTTTCGCATTACAAATCTCGTACAACCAACTATTGATGCATTCATTCATTCATTAGGTCGCTACAAGCACTGAGGACACACCATATGTAAATACATACAGACATACATATATGTCTTTTTGTATGTATTTGAGTAAGCCAGTTAAGCCGCTTGCTTGTCTTTCGCTCATCTAATTTCACATTTCTGTTTTACTATTTGCACAGCATTGCATATTGATGTTGTAAAATCGCGCAAACACCAAAAGTCAGCAGCAGACAATCACCAGCAGCCCACTAAGCATTGAGTAAACAAACTATCCATTCGTCCACTTGACGACACACACACACACACACAGCAATGCAAATCTACGCGTATACATATGCTCAGCCAGCTTACTGTCTGCCTTGACTGACAATCAACTAATCTACACTTCCATCGGATGGGTGTTCGTTGCAATGTTGGGAGTGTGTGAATTGCAGCGATGGATGGTCCAAGGCATGCCATGTGGGAAAATTTAGGTTTTAATTTTATGCTGAAAGTATTGAAGGCTGATAAAAATTAGTTTTTATGCTCAGATAAGGGTTTTATACAAGAAGAAGTACACAAATAATGAATAATGTGCTTAAATGTAGGCAACGTTTTTATTGCAAACTTGAATTGGTCCATTAAGGGGTTATATCCGATAAATATTTTTTTATACTCTCGCAACCTGTTGCACAGAGTATAATAGTTTTGTTCACCTAACGGTTGTTTGTGTCACCAAGAAATATTAGAGTTAGATATGGGGTTATATATACATAAATGATCAGGATGACGAGTGGATTTGAAATCCGGATGTCTGTCCGTCCGTCTGTCCGTCCGTCCGTCTGTCCGTCTGTCCGTCTGTCCGTGCAAGCGATAACTTGAGTAAAAATTAAGATATCTTAATGAAACTTGGAACACATGTTCCTTGGCACCCAGAGGAGGTTGCTTTCGAAAATGGGCAAAATCGGTCCACTGCCACGCCCACAAAATGGCGGAAACCGAAAACCTATACAGTGTCATAACTAAGCCATAAATAAAGTTATGAAAATGAAATTTGGAACATAGGATCCCATTAGGGAGGGGCACATTTGGATGTAATTTTTTTTGGGAAGTGGGCGTGGTCCCGCCCTCGAATTGGTTTTTTGTACATATCTCGGAAACCAATAGAGCTATATAAACCAAACTTTCTGCGGTCGTTTTGTTTATCCACTTCTTAGTACAGTCCAAAAATGAAAGAAATCGGATAATAACCACGCCCACCTCCCATACAAAGGTTAGGTTGAAAATTACTTAAAGTGGGTTAACTCACTAACGAAAAACGACAGAAACACTAAATTTCACATAAGAAATGGCAGATGGAAGCTGCACTCAGATTTTTTACAAAATGGAAAATGGGCGTGGCGTCGCCCACTTATGGGTCAAAAACCATATCTCAGGAACTACTCGACCGATTTCAATGAAACTTGGTTTGTAAGACCACGCCTACTTCCTATATACCAGAACTTTGAAGACAATCTGAATCGTTTACTTTACAATATATAAAGTAAGCACTAGTGAAGATATCGGTGCAGAACTTTGCATAAATACTATGTTAATAGTGTGGCTGCCCCATTCTAAAAATCGCCGAAATCGGACCATAGGTTTTTAAGGCCCCATATATCGAACACGTGAACCTCGGTGCTTCTAACCTAATATTAGGGCTTCCAACTTTCAATGGACTTTATACAATATATATGACGCATATGTGGGTCAAATTGTATATTATATAATATAAATAAAGTTAAATAAATAAATTGCGAGAGTATAAAATGTTCGGTTACACCCGAACATAGCCCTTCCTTACTTGTTTTATAAACAATTTAAGGCCGAAGTTTCGGTGCAAAATCGATTTTTTTTTTTGAGAAACCGCCATTTTGTCAAAAAATTATATTTTGCTTATTCCTTCGATTAATTACTAGATTTAACATTATTTTAACGAAATCTGTTTGGTTTTTTAATTTCGGATGATCCAGTTCCGAGATATAGTGGTCACCGCAAAACGTCTTTTTTGAGAGGAGCTCCTGGAGATCAGCTGTAGCTCTTTTTCAAATAAATATTTTTACTAGTACTAAGTCTTAAAATACAGTTAAAAGATACCATAATATGTGTATAATTTTTTGGATCAATAAATTAAAAAGTTTTCTCAGAAAAAATTCAGGAAAATTAACTTTTTTTCGGCCGTCTAACTGTATATAACCCCTTAAAAGTGTATAAAATTATAGAAAGGCGAGTTTTAACCAGTTTTAAGAAAGAAATGTCTAAAAATAATAATTGTTAAATCATATTTAAGGAGTTGTATGGGTTTAAAAATTTAAAAATTTGAATGTATCTTAGTAAATAATACAAAACTCTATTTTATTAGTCAAAGGACACGATTTCTCGAAAAGGTATGGAGTGATTTTATTCAAAATTTTATAGTTAGAAATTAAAGTTTTCAGAAAAAAATCGTTCCAACTAACTCCATGTTCAACTAGGTTTAGTGGTTGTCTGTCGTCGCAGCTAGGCCTTCGGGAGACCCATTGAGAAACCATGTTCAACTAATTCGTCATCAAAAGTTCAGTTTTTCTATGGTATCTGTTTTTTTCCTGCAGGGTCTGTTGTCGGACACACTTTATGGACAGATTTAGTTTAGGTTATTGCAATGCAAACAACAACAACAACTAGGATTGCAATGAATCTAAAAAATTACCGGTAAGTTTCCGTTATTCAACGCCAGTATAATTTTATTCATAGTTATGTACTCGTATATAATGGGTACCTTCACAAAGCTTTAACAAAACGCGAGACAATTGAAATTTTTTTAAAATAATGCAACAACACGAATTGAAAAATTTTCAACGCATTTGTACAGTTTTTAGGGCGCACACTAATATTGTTGCCATTAAAATTAAAATTTACATTTAAGTAGAGTTGCACAAAGCGGTAATTTGTGCGTTGCAATTACGGTAATTTTACTGGGTGAGTGATCTCAATTAAAGTTACTGTTTTATATACTAGTATGTGAGTAAAAAAGAGATTGAATAATTTTAGTTTACTATTATAACAGTAAAAATAAATTTAAATTTTTTTCCTAAAATTTTTTTTGTTAGAAAATTTTCTGGAGTTTTACATATTTAAACATATTTAACTAAAATTAGGCCTTTTTAAAGGTTTAAAGTGCTCTAACCCCTTAAAACATATTTAAAATTATTTTTGTAATACTTGAATAATATATATGGAACAGAATTTGAATAACTGTAAACTAATATTTTATAAAATGAATAAATAAACAAAAAATATTAATATTATATGACGTACACCAAAAAAATGTATAATAAACAACAAACAAACAATAACAATTTGCTTCATATTAATTAAGCAGAAGAAATACACATAATTAGAAATTCAAATGACAAGCCCACTGCTGTTCGCTACGGTGATAATACATAATAATAATGACTTGCGGGAGAGAGGCGGTGGCTAACACAACGATTTGTGCCAAAACATAGAAACCAGCCGACCGACCGGCAGTCATCAAAAGGTGATTATTGTAATTTTTAATTGTTACGCGGAAAACATGAATCAGCATTGATGACGACACGAATAACAGGAAAGAGGAAATGCAAATACTACGACACAATAATATTGGAATAGCCAACCGCCTAATGACGCTGACAAATAGATGTTTATACATACATACATCATGTAATATAGATATACAAGTTAAATACACACAGATATGTTTACAAACGCCAAATTGTTGTGAACACACCTAGTTAGTTATGTATGTGGCAGAAACTCGATGTGGTTGATATTAAAGAATAATATAATTTTATAAATATGCAAATTGGAAAGTATGCGCGAAAACAAAACCAATAGATAAGATCGAGCTATTCTTTCTGATTTTGCCATGAGTTTGCGATATACAGCATAAATACATTATACAAGTATGTGCTTAAGCTTTATAAAACGAAAAAAGAATAACAATAAAAATCTGCAATCCCACAAATACGATATAAAACGGACTGCAAAATTATTTGTTCATACAAGCCCTGCAAGAAAAAATGGGAATAATTAGAAAAAAATCTGAATTTAAATTTTTTTTTCTGAAAGTGTTTTCGAAATATAAAGGTTCTTATAAAAAAAAATATAAATTTTAATTTTTTTTTGACAAAGTGTTTTCGAAATATAAAGGTTCTTATAAAAAAATATGAATTTCAAAATTTTTTTTTTCTGAAAAAGTGTTTTCGAAATATAAAGGTTCAGAAGGCATCAGAAGAGTTATTATTATTAATATTTACAACAAACGTTTAAGTTTATTTAATAATTAGTGGGATTCTTCTATTGTAGGGTAGGTTCATTTGGACGGAGTGAAGGGCAGAAAGATAACTCTGAACCTTATTTATACTACGAAAGCTTGTATAATAATTAAATTTTAATTTAAAAAATTGCCTTCTAATTTTTGGAATTGGAAGAAATCAAAATAATTTTTTTTTTTTAATTTTCCCATTGGGTATTCGTTTGGTGCTTAACTTGATTGCCACAAATAAATAAGTGAAATGAGGCTTCAAGGCGATAAGCCATGTGCTAACCAGGGACTTGAACACATAAAAAGCAAAAAAATGCATACATGAACTACATAAGTATACAAGTTGGAGCTAGCATTAGGGTAGGACTATTTGTAGTAACAATATTTTTTACAAGAAAACCAAATTGCAGCTTTTATATTAAAATTTTACAATTTGAATTACATATATTAATGTATTTTTAATATTTATTTATTTTTTTTATTTTTACTAAACTTTACATTTTTAAATACCTAAAATTCATATTCAATTAAACTAAATATTAATAAAAATATTAAAAAAAAAATTGTGAAAGTTAGGTTATGTAACAAAATAAAACTCTATTCTATAAAAAAGTCAGTGAATAAAGTATAAAAAGCTCACCCGCAAGTTTATGTACACATCCATGTACATATATCTTGATATGAAAATCACTTTCATACAAATATAATTCATGCCATTTTTTTTTCACTTGCAAAACATATGCGCGAATAAATCGAAATAAATTGCGCTCAAGGTCCATAGCGACACTTCAACCAAGTAATTGTCACGCAAATGCGGCACACAACAGATATGTATAATATGTGTGAAAGATATGCTATATAAAAGCGACAAGCCCCGAGGCGTTTACATACAAAAAAATGTAAGTGGAAATGGGAATTAAAATAATGAAGGCAGATGAAGCCACTTAACAAGTAAGAGGCACACAGATACAAACGTGAATGTAGAAGAAATTTTCAACTTTGATTCAAGTTCTGCTGAGCTTCACATAGAATGTGCTCAATGAACAATAGGCGCAGATCACATGTTTACGAGTATGCTTATACAATTTCTAAATCAGCATATGAGTTTGTTGTTAAGCAGTGGAATTATTAAAGCGAATACATTAGAATCACATAATTTTTTCAATTGCGGTAGGACTATGCACATAATTGCTAATAAAATTAAGCCGGCAAACGATTTTCAAATACCAACATAAAATATTTATTTATGTACTTATAAGGTAGCGGCGTATATAAATCACTTTATTGGCAGCGCCATTAGTTGCAATTAAAATTTTGAACTTTGTCAGGAATTCAAGCTCAGTGAGCGTTGAAGGGTCCACTCAACGCTGTAGTGGCCTCATTCGAACGCAATTTGTGCACGCTTGATGGATTTTTACAATTATATGTATATGGGTAACGCACGCACCAAATATGGTTGACGCGTTGCGTTTGAATGCATTTAGTTGTCCAAACCGATGGCTGTAAGCTAAAGCACAGCTATGCAGTGGACTCGTGCAGCCGACGGCGTTAAACGCCGGATGAAGCAATAAAAGGTCATTTTTCGGGAAACGTGTCAATGGTATAAAATGCGTAAATGCGTAAAATGCCTTCCGGAGGTTGACTAATATCACCTCCGGGTGGGACACAAACTGAAATATAAATGTGATGGCTATACTACATACATACATACATATTTACTTCTCTATAAAGTTATTTACTCAGTAAGCACACAAAAAATTTTACAGATACACCATCCCCTGGGGTATTGGTATGAAAAATGCAGCTCACATTTATTGAGAATGCTGTCGTCGTATATACATACATATATGCGTTTGTTTGTATGTATTTTTAATTTTTTCGTTGCCATTTGCTTTCTTTCCCTCATCAATATCAAATGTGGCGACGTGTTTTGTTTGGAAATTTAAATGTAATTTTGTAAATACTATAACAGCAGCAACAAAGAGTACGAAAACAACCCCACCCACATGATGAAGGACAACAACAAAGGCGTATGTAGTGCAAAGAGCATATGCAGCAAAGAATGCGACCACAAGAGGGCGAGTGTGAAGTTGGAATACGATGTGGATGCAAAAATAATTTAAAATGTTCAGAAATACATATGTATGTATGTATTTATATAAATACATAAGATTCACATATGTGGATATAATCAGATGTTTGTTTGTATATAAGTACATATGTATATAAATTCAACAGCGTTAGCGCGATACCGTGCCTCGTTTGACAATTGCCGGGTGGTTGAAGTGTTTCGACTTTTTATTTGAAGTAACAAATAAATTATACAATTAAACGAGTTATTTATGACTCGAAACTCCAAAATCAATAAACACAAAAATCAGTTGACAGCGACTAATTAAGATTTATGTATAGAAAAAAGTGGTTAGGAGAAAGCTTATTTGCTCAAATGTAACTGAAGTATATCCTAAGAAATATCAAAACAATAACGATATTATTTTAAATTATTTATATTAAAAAAATTCTAGTAATTTAATGTAACTTTTACTAAAACATAGAAATTATATAGAAATTTTACACAGCCTTGTACATTATGAAAATTGTTTGGGACATTTACATCATGTAATCTTTTGAAAAGCACCCACGCGCATAATAAATGTATACGCATATACATACAGACTTATAAGCAACCTTCAGTGGCAGCCAGCGAGCCTGGCAAGAGGCATTCAAACAATGGTGGTGCGATTACGCCGGCAAACATATTAACAGCTGCTAGCAAAAAAAAAAAATCCACCCTCTTTCATAATAAAAACCTAGACACAATATGCCACCCGCATAAAAGTTGTAGAAAAAAGGCAGCATATAGTTAGTTGTCCATATAAAGAGGAGCGAAAGTCGCAAATATAAAATAGAAAGTAACATGAACACAGTAGACAATAAGAATTATCATAAAATGTAGCTAAATATGTATGTATGCTTGTACAATTATAGCTTACAAGCACAATGCACCTACAAATAATTATGTAAATAATTTCAGTTTAACAAGTATGTATAAGTCAGACCGGCACGGAAACTCACCATTATGTTCTGTGAAAATATTCATTCCGATGGCATTGCAACGACTGTGATTGTCCTTAGATGTATGTCCAATGCTACTACCCGAAGCCGCAGTCGAACGATGTGAACTCCCACCCACAGATGCTGGTGTGGCTGATGACTTGATGCGGGAGCCGCGCAAAGTGGAACCAGCAGCTAGTGCATTCACACTGCCAACACTAATGCCATGAGATGACGACAAGCCGACTGGGCTGCCACTACTTGGCACACCAATACAACTGGCTGTGCCGCCATGGCCACCGCCGCTGGAATGTGAACCGCGCTCCTTTCCCTGCTGTGCGCCCATATTGCCAGCTTAGTAACTATATCGAGAGAAAAAGGTAGGCGCTTTAAGCTTGAGTTCGATCTGTAGTGGACAAACTCTTAAGTTCAGTTTCAGCTGAATTGGAACACTGTTGCTCTAGATTTTGCCCAATTTGGTGGGCGTGTACACGAGACCCAACAATATTAGCTTCCGAAACCGAAATGCGTGGCTATTCCGGCGAATAGTGCACAAACCGCAGACGGAAGTGCGGCGTTTTTTATAATTTCCTCCGCACGTATATAACTTCCGGCATTTATATAATCCGATTGTATATTTAAACTTTTATCTTATATACATTTTTTGTTTGATATTATGTATACAAATTGCCCTTTAATATAGGGATTTCTTACACATTTTGATTATACACTCACTTTCCACTACTCTACGCTTTTTTCAATTCGCCTTTTCTACGTTGCTTCGCACTTTTGTAGTAGACATAAAATGCCTATAAAAGGGAAGTTGCAATTATTTTTTCTTCTCTACTTTGCGCAACTCCCCATTTATCGGCGCAAATATTTGCTTTATTCCTTTTTTGAGCGATAAACAATTCTGATTAGAAAATTTAAACTTTGATTTATTTGCGTTTATTTTTGTTTGTTTGCATTACTCTTTCAAGTTTTATACACAAAATACAATATCGTTATCGGCGGCGACGCGAATAAGAAAAACACGCCCTACCTGTATGCAAGTGCAACTTGTCTGCACCCAACCTCTTTTTTACACAAGTTTAATTGCTATGTACCAGTATCCCGACTTTGGCTTTTAGAAGGGTTTATAAACCGTTTATGAACTTGGTGGTACAATTTCACAATTATAATTTTTTTGTAATATTATTTTCGTTTCACTGTTGGTTTTTTATCTTTTACGCTTGTAAAGCTCAACAAACCCATTTGTGTACAAAACTTTTTATATCGCATACATTTTACAATCAGTATGCACTTGCACTACAATCAACGTACGTATTACACTATATGGGAACAATCCCGCACAATCCGAGAAAAACGCGCTTTTTGTAGCAAATAAATCTGCTTTAAAAAGTTACTCACTTTTTTTCCAATTCCAATTTAATTAATAATGTTTAATTGAGATTTCACAAAAATTAAATATGCAGCGATTGTAAAAAATCGTCTGCATCAACTCGTCGTTCTTCGTCGTTTGAGACAATTTTCCAATTTCACTTTGTCCAATTGTTTCGTTTTACAGTGCATTCGAAGATACATCACAAATGATATATATACTTATCTCACTCGAACAGTAGAATGTCAGCGAAATAAATTAGAAAAACACGCACGGTTGATTTTTAAATTTTTACAAGATTTTTTAAAATAAACATTCAATATATATTTTAAATTTGAAATATAAATATTTTCAAAAGCTCATTACAAAATAATATACAATGTTTGTTAATACATATCAATAAAGAATACAACATAATTAAACTAATTTATTTTTTTTCACTCATATTTTTACTAATACCAAATACTTTTAATGTGATATCTTTCGAATAGTATTTAATTTATTTTTTAATATTAAATTGTTACTTCAACTTTTTTACATATATATGAATGCTATTGAGTTTTGTACTGACAGAAAACTCGTTTACATTGAGTCGGTTACTCTCATATGTCATAGGTCATACGTCACTGGACCGCATGTATTTAATCGTGCTTTGAGCTGGCAACATTAGAACGAATAATCACACGAAATAAACTGTCAAACGAAAACGTAGCTGAAGTTCGTCACATATAATTCGGATTTTTCTGGAATTGAAAAATACTTTGCTAATAGAAAGTTTTGAAACAAATCTATATAAACATTTTGTTATTTTCTATAAAAGTGAGTAAAGGAGACATATCTTATCCATTTTGCTGCAACCTAATTTTGTTATTTTGTTTGTTTTATTGAACATATGTAGCACGTTTCGAAAGAATAAATTCAAGTTGATATTTCGGCACAACTCAATTCATAAGTGCTTTAAGTTGGAAACGAAGAAGGCCGCAGGAGTTTGCCAAAAGTTATAATAGCAGCCAAGGAAGATGTCTGACTGGGACACAGTTACTGTTCTGCGCAAGAAGGCGCCCAAGGGTAGTGCAGCAAAATCGGAGACCGTAGTTAATCATGCCAGACGACAGGGAGTACCCGTCGAAACAACACAGAAATGTGAGTTGATTGGTTATAATGACACGTATCGGGTTAGTCCAAGGCACAGTGACTTAAATTAAACATTTGCATAAATCGATTTGCTGAAAGCCTGTGTTTTACGCAATTCTATAGCTGATTTGTCGATATCTACACATTTAAAGTATGTATATTGAAATGTGCTTATGTTTGAATATATGTACTTTACATTTAGCCGAGTAGTAACCCGGCGCTAAGTGTTATTGTTTTGATCTCTCTCACATAGCATACTTCCAATTTCACAATACTTGCACTTTAACTTCGGTATTTTCATCATCGTATGCAATTGCTAATTAAAATGACATAAGATACTTCTCAAGCAGTGTTCTCGCTTGCGACACTTTTTTATCGCACTAATTTTTCATGTGTGGTTGACAAATCGAACTGTCAAATGAAATAAAAAAAATTCACGTTATTTTTATCGTGTTTATTTTTGTACATGCTATTTTTGCCATTAAACGTTTTTATGAATTATATTATGTAGAAGAAAATTATCAAAACTATTACTATAAAAGCGTGCTTTTGGTGAGTGATTTTAGATAAGTCATCTGGCAGAAGCATTGTTGCTCTTCGCAATTTTTTCCAAATTGTTTTGAGAAATGCTACGGATAGTTTTTGCGTTAGATATAAATACCGTTCTTACATATAACCAATTTGTTTCCATATTAAATATCTGCATGAAATATATATTTATTGTAATCACCTTAATGTTAATCTTTCTATATTAGATGGTGCGGGCACCAACAAGCAACATGTGACCACAAAAAATACTGCCAAACTGGATCGTGAGACTGAAGAGTTAAAACATGTCAAAATTCCATTAGACGTTGGCAAATTGATAATGCAAGGACGTCAATCGAAAGGTCTCAGTCAGAAGGATTTGGCAACTGTGAGTACAAGTATTTTAATGCAGAACTCATATAATATTAATATGTACCTCTTTCTATCTGTAGAAAATCTGTGAGAAACAACAGGTCGTCACGGATTACGAAGCGGGTCGCGGCATTCCTAATAACTTAATTTTGGGCAAGATTGAACGTGTGATTGGCGTAAAATTACGTGGAAAAGATCGCGGCCAACCGCTGCAGCCTCCCGGTAAGAAATGAGTTGACAATGCGGCTGCAAGTGGCAACGCTAGTAGTAATAAACCAAAAAACCCACATCCATAAAACGCATATCGCAACAGCAACCATTTAATATAAAACGCTAATGTAAATGCAAATATGAATGCCACTCTAACGTTCATGCCATAAACAACTGCAACGCTTACGACAACAGCGGCAAACGCAAGTAAAGTTATTATCGGGAGGCTGAGAAGTTTCTACTTCCAAACGGAAGCAACAAACACTCTTGTCAAGGAGCAGCTTTTTTTTTGTTTTTCAATTTCATCTAATCATATACATACATACATACATTCATTCATATAAAAACATGTTTATTTAATTTAATTTTTGTTTTCAAATTCGAAACTAATATATTCTGCTTTCAGCAGCAACAGCATGAGCCACCCTATAGCACGAATACAAACCAGAGTAAAGCAGAATATATCACTAAAAAGGAAACTAAAAACATGAAATGTGCATAAAATTTATATGTAACTACACATAAATTTTGAGCTAACACAACTACATACATATTAACAAAAAAAACCCAAATTTTAAGCAAAACATTTAAGATTATGAAATGAAAATGGTAATGAATATTTACAAAACACAATATAACGATTTTTACATAAAAAAAACTTAAAACATGCTCAAAAATTAAATGTAGTTTATCAACTATGCTGGATATTACAACTCATCTACATACATACCTACATGCATACGATACATCCGTCGTTAGTTATAATATTTCATACGACATTATGAAGTAATGGAATTCAATACCGACCTTAAGTGATGATGTTATGAAAGAGAGAATTTTATCAATAAAATGATATTTAAGGTCTTGAAGTGATTTCTAAGAAATTCGGAAGATATGGACGTGTTACGATTTGTATGCAAAATACATAAATAGTTTTTTTTTCATTTTAGATGTTTGCTTCAAATAAATATACATATGTGTACACAAAGTTTCGATTTCGTCACAATTTGAAAACTTATTTAACTGTTTAGTTGTACTCATTGGTTAGTTATTTTCTACGCTCTACTGCACTTTAGGTAAGCACTGCCGCCACAATTTATTTTATGCTTCAACTCTTTGATTAAACAGAAAGTGAGGTGTGGAGAATAGTAGAAGAAATTGAAATTAATGCAATTCTTCTGCGTTTTTAAAGCTGCAAATGCAATTCCGATATTATACAGCTCCACAGGAACGATTGCAATAACGGTACATGTAGTTATATCATCGAAGCAGATATCTAGCAATTAGTCGCACCAGCTTTGCAATTCGTTTGTAATAATATGAAGTGATATGTGTTGACATATCGTTGGTCCCTACAGTTTTTTTATAGGTTTATTTTTCAATCTGCTATAATGCAATAAATATATATATGGCTCCTAATGATAAACCCTTCTTTCTTCCTCTCAACATTATTGCATGCGCTATACACAAATAGACTACAACAACAATAACCAAAAATATTGAAATTTTTTAATTCTTCCCTGTACCATGCGTCGATGGTCAATATAAATAATTAATTTATTAAAATACATTGTATATGTATGTAGTAGTTTGTATACCTATAATAATATACTTACGCAATGAGCAATAATTATATAATAGATGTTTTATGGTTTGAATCAATGAAATAAAGTCAAATTTAATGAGAAAAAAATGAGTGTTGTTGTTAATTTTTAATTAATACTGAGCTGTTGCTGCTTACTACGATCTGAAGAGGTTTAGAACTCAGTGAGGACAGTACTTTGCTGTAGAGGCTGTTGTGGAAATTGCATCAGATTGAGATGGTTTGTATTCAATTAACGGTATTTAGAAATACTGGAGTTTTGATTTTGATTAATGTTTCAACTAAAATTTATTTGCATACTTTTAGGCGCTTGCTGCCTGAGAACAATCTTTTGCGAAGCTCATTATTTGAAAGCTGTTTATTGCAGACGACAAGATTTTAAAATTTTTAATTTAATAATTAATTTATAATAATAATTTAATTTAATTAATAATATTATAATTTAATTTATTTTATTTAACGGTTGAATTTGGAAACTTTTATACTCAAAACAGCTATTTTTTGATAACCGTAAGACCACTGACCGAACATTTCTTAACATTTTTTAAAATACAGTTGAGCTTCTCTAACTCAAATCACCATAATCTATATGAAATGTGAAATGAAATTGGACATCTATTGCCAATTCAAGAGTTCGAGTTATGGAGAACTTCGAGTAATAGAAGTTCGAGTTATGGAAGTTTAACTGTCTTTTATTATATTTCTTTACTTACCAGCATATATACATATATATATTTTTAAATAATCATCTATTATTATTTTTGTTGTTGGTTTATTTCTTACATAAATCCGTGTTACATGACCATTGTTTTAAATAATTTGATTTATTTATTTATTCAATATTTACTTCATATATATATTTTTTATACATATTTGTTTGTTTGTTCGCTTGTAAAAATAAGAAATAAAAATATTTGCGCTTTTTTCACATTTTCATTCATTTTGTCTGCTCTATAGCATTTAAACAGCTTACTAAAAAAGTAAGTATGTATTTATGTGTGTATGTAGGTGATTTCATTTACTTTTCATTTATTTATTTTTGTTTTTTTTGTATATTTTATTTTGTTTTTGCTTTTGCTTATTCATCTTTGTATGCGGTTTACATCGGTTGGTTCTTTGTTTTTGTTTTTAATTTTTTTTTTTTGCATTTTTGTTATTCATTTAATGTCTGTACTTGTTTTAATATATTTTATATAAATACACAATACCTAAACTTAAATATTTTAGCATATACATATATATAAAAAAGGTGTAATTAAACAAATATTGTGACCCACCCACAATAATAATAGTTTAGTTTATAACTTTATATAAAATAAAAAAATAATAAAAATAAAACTCAATATTACAGTTAGCCATCGTGTGTTAAGAAAAACAAATCATTAACGCTAGATTTATAGTGGGAAACATTAAAAAAAAAATTATTTAAATTAAAAAATAGTAATAACTGTCTTTCAATAGTGCTGCTTTAAGCGTTTTGGAAATTTTCGAAATTTTTTAATTTTTTTTAATGCTTTAGCGTGCCAATGGACGCAAGTATGAATCTAATATAATAAAAATTTAAATATTAATAAATAAATTTTAAGTTTTTAGAAATAAAATTTTGTAGAAATTTTTTGCAAATGTTATTTTCAAAACTCGCAATTTTTTTTTTGAAAAAAAGTTTTTAAAATTATGAAATTTTCGAATTTTTTATTTTTTTTTATAAAAAAAACTATTAAATTTTTATTTTCATTTGGCAACAGCTTTAATTTTTGTTTTTACAATAATTCAATGAACTGTGTGCTGTTTTTTTTTCAAAATTTGTTTGCGAATTTTTTAAAAATATTTTTTTAAATAAATTAAAAATTTTTTTTATATTTAAATAGTATGTGATGTATACAATTTGCGCTTAAATTCAGTGCTATTTTCATTTTCAAACTTATAAAACTAAAATTTATTTTCATGAACTGTTTTTCGAATGTTTTGAAAATTGCAATGCCCAACTTTGTGCGAAATGTCTGCAGTTCGTTGCTAATTTTTTGTGTTCAAAAGTTGCGACAGCCATTGACCAAGTAGGTAGTAGAAATGCATAAAAAAATTAGTTACAACATTAAATGTTTTAATAAATAATTAATTCTTTTTTTATTAGTAAAATACATTACTATTATACTATTTAAGCGAGTATGTGTCTGTGGGAGCTACTGCTTGATAAACTTGAAAACTGCCAAGTATATTGAAATAAATACGGTATATGCCTGAAATAAGCGCAATATAACGGAAGAAAACTGAACTTTAGAACTGTTATAATAACAATTGTCATAAATATTGCTCTGAGTGTAGCATGCTATTAGGCGCGTTGCTAAATTCTAAATAATATTTTGTAAACAGTAGTAATGTGTTTTTTGAAAAATTTTACCACACAGAATTGACTTTATTCACATAAATGATATAGTATATATATATCTATTATGATATTTTATGCGTTCGATAACAGCTGATGTGCTTAATCGCCAATGACATTTGGATTTTAGACTGTAAGTGCCTGTAAGTGTCTTTTAACTTCAGCTTTAAATTTTTTAATTATTATGCTAATTAAAATTAACTAAACCAAATGCACTTACAGTGAGCGAAAGTTGAAGAGAGCGAGAAAGCGAGACAGAGAGAGAGAGGGCTAATGTACATATAGGTGTTTCAATTGCGCTCGTTTTGTGTGTTTGATTTCAAAAATTAAATAAGCAAATCTGTTTCTTTTTTTTGCGCGCGTCTTAACAAACATCATTGATTAAATTGTTAATGGAAACTTTGCAGGCAATAAATATTTTATAGGATTTTTGTTTTGTTTTTGTTGCTGCAAACAAACACATAACTACATAGTATGCACTTTAAAACACACAAACAGCCGTACTATATATGTAAGTATGTAAGTAATAGTTGTTGTTTTTTATGCAGAACTTGCGCTTTAATATTTTTTTAAGTTGTTGTTGCTTTTGTTGTTGAATGTGTGTGCAACCCATGTATATAATATATAGAAAATACCTAAGGTAACTTCAAGAAAATTGATGGGTACACATACAATATACAAATGGCTCATCACAAGTCACAATTTAGTTGAAATGAGAGACCAAGTGAAATTTACAATTTCAGTTATTCAAAAATATTTTCTTTCTTTTTTTGTTTTTTCTTTTGCTTGTATACACATACATATATACACGTATTACAAATTGGATTAACAATATTCAAAATTCATTCATTATAAATTTGTTCTTGTTGTTGTTGTTATTTTGTTTTTTTGGTTTTCAGTTTAATCATTTGTTTTGTTGTTGTTTTTTGTTTTTTTTACAATTTAATTTGCGCTGCTTCACACACCACTCATCAACACTGCCCCCGTTTACCGCTTATTGGCGCCACACGCTGCCACTACTACATATGCACGTATGTATGTATGTATGTATATGCTTTGACCCAATCATCACTTCCAAATCAAAGAACAAACTAAAACGTACACACACTACTACTGACTACTGACTTTTGACTTATCCATTTTTGCTCTCGAATTCAAATTCAAAAATACACCACCTCAAACGCTTTCATTCATCATACGGCAATACACCCGCTAAAACGCCCCACCAAAAAAAAAAAAAAACAAGAAAAAAATACAACATAACATTCTGCCAACACCCCGTCGTTGCCGTCGTGGACGCTGCTCTGTCATCCGCCCGCCGCTTACTGCAACTTCGGCTTGTGCAGGAACGCTGAAGCACCGTTAGCGGCGCTACCGTTCAGTGTTGTACCATTGCTGCTGATGTCGGCCATTAGCGGCTTCGACTCATCGCTGCTGGGCGATGACAATTTGGCGGTATTCTGCGCGGCCAGTGAGGCAGCCATGCGTCGGCTTTTCTTGCCGGCCGGCGACAAGTACGTTTTGTAGAAGAAGCGCGCGAACAGCACGAAGTAGCTGAAGTACATCGCAATCGATAGGTTGATGTTGGTCTGTGAGATGTTGCACGATTGGCGTCCGTGCGTCTTGAGGAAACCGTTGGCCCACACATTGATCGCACAGCCGACAATCATTTGCGTCAACTGCAGCGACGTGATGATCATGGCAATGAAGCGTGGCGGATTGAAGCGCGCCGCCTTCAGCGCATAGTAAGAGTACATCACCGAGTGTACGCAGTAGTTCATGACGATGAACCAGCGCGCCGATGAGGTGTACTCGGTGTACGAGAACCAGGAGTAGATGAGCACAGTGATGTGGTGGTACCAGTGCAGGAAAATCAATGGTTGCTTTCGCAATACAATGAATATTGTATCGCCGAGTTCGGGCAGTTTGGAGAGCACAAACAACCAGGTCCAGAAGCCGCAGACGCGATCTTGTTCGATGTAGCTGTGTATGAAAGGAGAAGGGGAAATTGTTAAGCTTGTATTTCATATAATTACTAACAATATAAGGGAATGAATCGATTGATTTCAAAGTGAAAAGATAAAAAATTAAACTGGCTGAAGAAATTATATAATACTTAGGACTTCAACTATTCCTCTGATCTTTTGGGAAACTAAGATTACAATAATAACTAGAACAGCTTAGTAAACTTCGTGAAATCTTTACTATTTATTATCATTCTTCGATATTAAACACCAGAGACCCACCATATAACGGTATTATTTATATGAATTGAAAAATATTGCCACGCCTCTTTCATTTAATTGGTTAAAACTATCGGCTTATTTTTCTTTACTATATATAATATAGGGTGATCCAAGTAGTGGTACTTTTTAGATAGTCTTTTTTGACAGATCACCCATCTTGAGACCCAGCATTCACAATTGGATAACATTTGACCGAATAAACCACGAAAATAAAGCAGCCGTAACTGAGAGTGTACACGAAGACCGTGGAGAGTCGATTCGGCGCTGTTCGCAGCAACTCGGCCTGACATATGGAAGGACTTGGCGCATTTTACGTCGAGATCTTAAATTGAAAGCGTACAAAATACAGTTTGTGCAAGAACTGAAGTCGCTCGACCTTCCCGAGCCACATCGCTGCGCTCTATGGGCTCTTGAAAAGTTCCAAGAAGATCCGATGTTTTTTAACCAAATTCTGTTCAGCGATGAGCCCCATTTCAGGCCCAATGGGTATGTAAACAAGCAAAATTGCCTCATTTGATACGAAGAGCAACCTGAAGTCTTGATTCAAGAGCTACCATTGCATACCGAAGAAACAACGGTTTGGTGTGGTTTGTGGGTCGGTGAAATCATCGGTCCACATTTCTTCAAAAAAGATCTCCTTGAGTACGAAACCGTCAAAGGCGACCGTTATCGCGCCATGATAACCGCTACTTGAGGCCTGAAAATGAAGCACGTGATCTCGGCGACATTTGGTTTCAATAAGTCGGCACCGCTTCCCACATATAGCATCAATCAATGGATTTATTGAGAGAACACTTCGGTGAGCAGATAATTTCACGTTTTGGGACGGCCGATTGACCACCAAGATCGTGAAATATCACACCATTAGACTTTTCCGGTGGGGATATGTAAGGTCTAAAGTCTATGCGGTTAATCCCGCTTCGATTCAGGCCTTGGAGCAAGACATCACGTGTGTCATTCGTCAGTTACCAGTCGAAATGCTCGAACGAGTCATCGAAAATTGGACTCAACGGATGGACCATCTGAAACGTGGCCTACATTTGAAAGAGATTATCTTTAAAAGTTAAATGCCAAATAATGTTCTTTCGATTGATAATAAACCTTCCTCATTAAATTTGAATTTTCTGTGCTTTTTTCTTAAAAAAAATAGGGGACCTCGAATTGGATCATCCTTTATAATAATTTACTGCATATGGCAACTCTGAGATTTTTATAAACTTTCTTAAAAAAATGTGAAAATTTGGTCTATATCTTTGCGATGAATTAAATTCCTTCCAAATTTCTACATTCTCCGATTCTAAAAATGGATAGCTGAGAAAGATTTCACTCAAATGAGGACTCCAAGATGGTAACAAATGCTTATTTTGAAGTTCTTGAAGGAACTAACGATCGAACGGTATCGAAATGTTGAAGAACCGATTGAATTCCGGAAGTCACTGAATTATACACTCGTCTCTATATCAACTAAAAACTGTTTATAAAATTATAATAAAACTTAAAAGTACTATAATTGACAAGGAACATCTAATAAAACATAAAATATAAAAATCCGTCGTTACATTTTCTAGATATGTATCCACCAGAACCACTTCTTCTAAATAAGCTTGCTGGCCTTTTACTTTTCAGCATGCAAAGAACATGAGTAATTTTCAAGTGAACAAAAACCCAAAACAAACAAAATGACGATCGAATTTCTTAGAATTTGGCCAAATTCAGTGCCAAACCGTGTGTGCTTGTATATAAAGTGGCAAAATAATATTAGCAAGAACTAACAAAAGTACAAAAATTTAAAAAAAAAATTAAAATTGCAGAAAAAATACATTAACGAAGTAACAATGAACAAAGCAAAGTGAAAATTAGCTAATATATACTAATTATATGTATAATTGTGAACATAAATAAAGAAAAAGTAAATAAAACAAACAATGCAACCGGTGTGTGGATGGATAACCAATGTAGAAACCAGAAAAACATTAGCGCGAATGATATATTAAAGAAATATATATATGTGTGCACATGTGAGTTCAGCACAGGCAGTTCATCAAACCGAAACATGAGAGCGAGACCGCACAAACGAACGTGCTTGAAAGTGTAAAACTTCAGCACGAGATTGAGCACGACCGTTGCCGGTCAAGCATACGGCGGCTAGAAATGCAAAATTTAAGAACAACTTTTTTCGGCGAACACGCCAACGAATTCACCAGGTTTGTATGTACATATGTATGTAATCACCCAAACCGCCCAGCTGTAAAGGCAGCAAATGCGCGCTCAAGCAAATACACAACAATGTAAATTCAAATAAAAGAATATTAAAGCAAAATAAAAACGAAAACGAAAACAAAACAACCGAGCAGAAAAGCTGCAAAACCAGTTCCAAAATTGGAAATATCACGATTGCTCCGAGTATGGCGGCAGGCTCGACTTGGACGAAGCTGTAACAGTAAACTGCGCGCGCGCATGTGCAAATCTGCGTCATGATGAACAAACTCAAGGTCAGGCAATTGTCATGGCCGGCAAAATACATACATACTTATGTACGGTTGCACTTGAGCGTCTAGGCTAGGCTAGAACGCCTGTTGACATTGCCTTAGCCGCTTTATGGCTAGTGCTTTTATTGGCTACAAATTGCAGACGACCGATACGGCATGATTGTCAAGGATGAGTTGCGAAAATTTTCCGTATTTACAATGAAAGTCGACAAACTAGCTAGCTAAGCATTATAGAGGAGTGGAATCGTTTCAGGAATTGTATTAAGACCGGCTTGAATGGCATGAACGCCTGCGCTGTCACTTGCGCAAAGTGAATGGTCATGTAATAAGAAAAAAAGAAGTGCCATTTGTGATAACAGGCATGAAATGAATTCGTATTGGCACTTACCTAGGAACGCAAACGGAATGGAAAAGTCCATAATGACGTAGCACATGTATAAGTTCTGGTGCCGTTCGAAATGCGCCCATAATACTGAACATGGCGAGCATTGTATTCCAGATAATTAATGGACCGCGTAGTTGGAATCTGGAAATGGACAAAGAGAAAACAACAAGAATTTAATTAAAAATATGATTAATTGGATAAAAAATTTGTTTAAAAATATAAAAATTTTATATATTAAAAATGCTTTTAAATAAATAAAAAACAGTAGAGGTGTATAATTTTAATGTTTTTCATATACACAAACTCTTTTTAACCTTTTTAATATATTTATATGATAATCAGATATCAGCTGAACTAAATAACATTTTTAGTTATTATTTTTTTTTTAAATTATTAATTAATTATCTATTATTAATATTATTCTTATTTTTTCAATGCCAATTATTAAAATTATTATTTTTTTAACTTGGCAACCCTATTTCAATTGATATTCAAATTTGCGGCTGATAAGCTTTAATTGAGCAAATCACTACGCTGCTAATCTAACTGTATAGATTAGCGAAATTAAACTTGAGATTATTACAGTTGATAACAAGTGTTTTTGAGCAATTAAAAACTTATTATTAGTTACAGAGGTTTAGAAACAATTATTATAGGGTAAGGCAGAGTGACTCAAACTTGTTTTTGTTTTTTAATAAATTGGCTAACAACAATTTTTCAAAAACTCAACTGTAGATCGTGGTAAAAAAATAATAAGAAACAAAAAAAAGACAAAAAATATATAATAAATAAAAATAATAAATAATTAAAATAAAATAACAAAAAAAAATAATAAGAAATAAAAAATTACAAAAAATATATAATAAATAAAAATAATAAATGAAAAAAAAATTTAAAATAATAAATTAAAAAAAAAATACAAAAAATACATACAAATACAATTTTTAACTACAATTTATAAATTTAATATCTGAAAAGAGTTTTCGACTATTCGGAGCATTTCCAAATATTATTTCTAATTCGAATATTGCTCTGGATACTAACAACAGCTCCATAACACTAACAAAAATATTTTCAAAACGCTTTCACGAAGCATAATCTCTGAATAATAACTTAAAATGGCTTCAGAATTCAGTTCAGAGATGCATTTCTACTGAGATATATGTTGGCTTGGGTGGTAAATATGAATTTCGAAAAATCATGATGAAATTTTTTCTCTTAAAAATAAATTAATTTTTAATTATTTTATCCATTATATAATATATAAAATATTTTTTAAATACTTAAAATCAGCAAAAAATGTCTAAACAAATTGCTTGAAAATATATTTCCTGCAAGGCTAGAAAAAATAATTTTCGTAAAAAATATACCATAATATATACGGAAATTACTAGAAATTCTACCTATATATAACATTCAAGAATAGTCAACTAAAGTAACGGCATAAAATAGTTAATTTCGAAAAAAAAACCTCATTCATTTACATAAGAAATGAACGCGTGCATGCTAAAATAGGGTGGGAGTTTCAATGCAAAGCGACACATGTTCGAAATTAGACTGACTTTTTGCCCAAAATAGCACAAAGGCAGGAGAAATACAAAAGATGTCAAATGCAGAAGACAAAGAAAAAACAAAACGTTTCGAAAACGATCAATATTCAATCAATAAGGCAATTATAATAAAATTATAGGAAGTCATTTTCAATTGTAAACAAAAATATACACGCGCCCATTCGAACAGGCATATGTAGTGCTCAGACATAAAATTAATCCAAAAACTTGCATTGACCATATTCAACTACTAGATTTATATGTATGTCTGCATACAAATTAATTTGAAAAATAAAATAAAAATCGTGGCATGACACCGAAAAGTTTGCGCAAAAATTGGCAACAAGGAAAAAAGCTGTAACAATTTAAATAAAAACGAAATGAAAGACCAAAAAAATAATAAAATATACATACATACTATGTATATATAAAGTAGAAAACTATAGTCAAAAGACTGCCGTGCAATAATTAATAATATAACAACAAAGCGCCAAATTCGCCGGCCATAAACAGTTGCAAATTTTATGGATTTGGAAACGCATACATATTTATGAACGAAAATACACACATATCTACACACACAAATGTATGTATATTGTAAGTATGGGCAAGCGAAATCAGCAAACTATGTTTTATAATCAGCTACCAAATTAATTTCATTATATGTATGGAGGTTTGTACATATGTTCCGAGTATATAAGAGAGGTCTTATGTAAAATAAAATATTGAAATAGAGGTTAACATACTTAGTTGCTACAGCGCAGGAAAAAGTAGTAAGATTAAAACAAAAAAACATTAATTTGAAAAAGAAAATAATAAATTTTAACAAAAATAAATTTTTGGAAAATGAAAAAAGATATTTTTGGAACATTTAAAAATTAAAAAAAAAGCTTTAAACAAAAACAATTAAGAAAAAAATTTAAAATTGAAAACAAAAAAGTAACTTTTTTAATAATTAAAAAATTAAAAATAAAAAATAAAAAATAAAAAATAGAAAAGATTAAACCAAAAAAAAAAGGTTGAAGCAAAAAAAAATTAAATTGAAAATAATAAATTTTTAATATAACAGTAAACTTAAAAAAATTGTAATTTTTTTTATAAATTAAAAAAATTATATTACGATGAAATCAAAGTTCGAAATTAATTTATATTCCGCAAACGAGAAGTGACGTGTGGAATTCCCTATATGTACACACCTTCTTTCTTTATTGCAAGTTATTAATATTACTGACTGTTCGGCTTGAGAAAAAAATGTAGAATTAATTAATTACATTAATTACTGCAAGCTTTAGCAGTTATTTTGTTTAATTAAAAATGTGGTAATTATTGTTGTTTTTTATATGACTTGATCGGGGGGATGTATGGCTTGAGCTGATCGAACACCTTTCCAATACTAATTAAATTTTCGTATATAATATGGTGGAACTTCCAAACTCAAACTCTTAAATTGGTAAAAGATGTAAAATTTGATACAAATTTCCTTCCATAAATCGAACTTTTCGATCAGGTTATAATATTTAATTTCAAATTTTACTATCGAGGCCGGATTTTAAAAGAGTCCCTTTATATCGTATGGAGTTGAACTAAAAATATGATATTATACTTATAGATTGCATAAATCATGTAGCAAAGGTATGGGATACAGACGTCAAGACTAAATACACATTTTAACGCGAGTACATAAAACTTTATGCGAAGTAAATAAATAGAACTGTGTATAAATCTATAGTTTACAGCTTTTTGAAAAATGTATGTTTTAATGAAAATTCTATAACTCAAAGTCTCTCTAACTCGAGGTTTTTTTGTGGATTATGGTCATTCGAGTTAGAGAAGTTCCACTGTATAAAGTTTATATACATACGTAATATATGATTTATAGATATAGATTATATATAGTTTTTTAAAGAATTATTAATTACTATCTTCGAACAATATATATCTTCGAAAAAATATATATACAAATATAAAAAAAACTTTGGAAAAACAAAAATAAAGAGCCATTGAAAATTAAAAAAAAAGTATTAAATTAAAAAAGAAAAAAATAAAAACTTTCAATTTTGAAATAGGAATTAAAAATGATTTTCTAAAAAAAAAAATTAAAATTAAAAAAACATATAAAAACTATTTTTTTACCTACGTAACCAAAAAAAAAATAAAAACTAGTCAACAAAATTAATTAATTTATTGTGAAATTGTTTGCTCTTAAGCATAAGTGGATAAAATTTTTGTTCATATAGTGGACAATATAAGCAGAAATTAAAATACATACATAAATATATGTATAAAAAATATAATTGAGAGAAATTGCCAAATATTTTTTTATTTAAGAAAATATATATACTTAATACATATATATAAAAGCTATAAATTTTTCAATAGACTGATAACAAAAAACATGTATGTCAATAAAATTTTAAAATACTAGTTTTTTAATCCATAATTCTTATATAAATAATTTAAGAAGAACTGATAAGGTCGCTCTTAGCACGCGTTACAATTTTTTATATTCATGATTGCGGCATAATGATACGCAAGAAACGAGGCAAATTTATTTTAATTAAAATTAAAAAAAAAAATTATTTATTTATTTTTTTTTAAATGATTTTTAGCATGCTACATACACACTACAATTTAAAAATTTAGAAGGCCGTATTATCTATCAAAAATAATGTCAATGGAAAATATTTGGTAATTATAAAATAATAATACCAATCATTAAAAATAAGATTATCATTAAAAAAAATAATATTATTAAAAAAAAATAATAATAAATTTAACAATTTTTAGTGTCATATAATAATGCGTGCCATGATTAATGTACAATATTTTTACGAAAAAAGCGCGCAAATTTCGAACGCAGGTGTATCGTATCATTGAATTATATAGGAAAATGAGTCAGCCGGCTAGCGCAAAGAATAGTGATTATGTCAGTAATGCAATGAGCTGTCACGGTTTGTGTGGTTATCAATAACAATAACAACATGGCGCTAACGAGCACAAAATAATAAAAGGAAAGTATTGAACACACAGTGGGTGAAGTACAAATGTTTTCATATGTACCTTTCAAAAAAAAAATAATAATACAGTAATAACAGTATTTTATGACTAAATTTGGTAAATATGATACACACACACATAACCTCAATTTTATTTTGGCATTTTGTAAACATTAGCACCTGATTGTTTTATCACTTATCATATAAGCTACTATATAGACATGTATTTGAATTAAAAGGCACACTTTTGCAGAAGCACATGTAGGCCATTAAAAAATTGCCAAATTTCTTATCACTTAAAGAATAAATAACAAAAAAAAAAATTAAAAAATATCAGGAAATCACTAGTGGTTCACCTTTTACAGTTATACCCCACCTTATCGCATACGCACATTCATACACACATATGCATACATACGTAATCTTCCGGTGCGCTGATAACGCCGGAGCTTATCACAGTAATGTGAGAAATTATAATTACACTGCACACACACAAGCGCACTTGCATATGTATGTATGTATGTATAATAATAATTGAATAATATGAAATCTATTGATGATTGTAGCATACCGATTTTTTCCATTTTTTTGCATCGAGAAATCGCCTGATTCAAATAATAATTGCGACATTTGACTTTTCTTTAAATTTATGTGTATGTATGTACATCTCTGTTATGGCATGTAGGTGCGTGCCCACAGTGAGATTGAAAATATTTTATTAGAAAAACCGGGAATGAGGCTATCACATTTTTCTTTTAATTATATGCTAATCTGATTTAAATCTGATCTGGTAAACATTATATTTAGAAATTGCAACAATAATATTTATGCATCGATGAACATATGGTCTGGGAACATTTGTTTTTATTTTCCAATTGACAGTATTTAAAAAAAAATTTTTTTTTTCATATTTTGCAATTAAACTAAAAAAATAATTTTAATAATAATAATAATTTAATAATTTTAAATTTTTCGACCATTTTTTTTAATTTAATTTTACTTAATTTCTTTATTTTCTTGAATTTTTTTCCAATATTAAACTAAAAATTTTTTTTCAAAATTTTCAACTAAAAAAAATATTTTTGTTTTAATTTATTTTAATATTTTTTTTCAAATTTTGTAATTGAACTAAAAAAATTTTTTTTTTTTCAAAATTTTCAACTAAAAAAATTAAATTTTGTTTTATTTTATTTTTTACTTAATTTATTTTTAAATTTTGCAATTAAACTTAAAAAAAATTTCAAAATTTTCAACTAAAAAAATTAATTTTTTTAATGTTGTTTTTCAAAATTTATTTTTTTATTTATTTTTAAATTTTTTTTTTTAAATCAATTTTTTATTTTCAAATTTTGCAATTAAACAAAAATTTTTTTTAAAATGTTCAACTAAAAAATTACATTTTTTTAATTTATTTTTTTACTTATTTTTTTTTTAATTTTTCATTCCACTTATATGTAGATTCCAGCTAAACAGCTCAAATTTGTTTTAGACTTTTTATTTTTTATCACAATTGATAAGACAGCGGGTAAATGCTTTGACAGCTCATTGCTTGGCTGACAGTTATGGACAATTGAGTGTAATCTAATCAGAAACAAGTCATTAATAAGAATCACCTATTTATATATGTACATATGTATGTATATGTTTTGCAGTAATTTAAAATTCTATTGATTTTAGAGAACTTCTGCAAAACATTATTAAAAACGATTTATTTTAATTTAAAAATAAAAAAGGTATCAAATATCCAATATGCTTTCCGACTTGCCTCTCAAAAAGGCAATATGACAATAATGTCTCTCATCTGAAAATTACATAAATCGAATATCAACTTCATAATTACAAATTTAAATTGGTTAAACAGTAATCAAGAAAATCGAAAAATTTACGATATGAACAATATAAATTTTAAAAAGTTGAAAAAAAATTATGTTAATTTATAAATTTTCGTATTCCAGAAAGAATATTGTTAGTGTAATAGCATGAAAAAGCTTTCATTGAACTGATATAAGTGAGCTTGTTGATAATCCTCCTCCTCATTTTCCACTTATAAAGACGTATGTATACACAACAATGCCATATTTGTAAGCGAAATCTCCAGCAAGCATGCTCATTGAAAACAAAGAGATGCATTTTTTAATAGCAAAAGGTCAATACTATTTGTCATGTACTTCAGTTGCAACATTTAGATTTAGCAATGAAATGCTTTTAACTCAAGTCATACTTCAGATTTAGTATCTACTGTTTACGCTGTGACTAGGCCGCATGCTGTTTTAAGTATTTGACTTATATTTACATAAAAAAATTAAGTTGGTTCTAAATTTGCAGATCATGAAATGTTTAGGTGAAATAAATATAAATATATTGACTTTCAAGGCTTTATATTTTATAAAAATAGATATAATGAAATTCGAAATGAAGTCACTTCTCAACATAATTTTTAATTTAATTAAATAAAATAGCATAAATCTATATAATATTAATATTCTCCTCTACAAGCTTAAAGAACAAAACAAAAAATTAAAATAAATAAATAACCACATTACTCATGTTTCCATAATCTCGCCAGTTTAGCTAAGTATAACTCAGCTGATCTCCACAAAATCTAAATTCACTGCCGCTTGTTGCTGTCTTAATTTCAATTAAGCTTGAATATTAATATTCCGTTTCTGCGCAAACAAATTAGGTCGCGCTCAGCAGACAGATTCTTAAATAGGTAATTGCGGTAAAGATGATCAAGCACAAACAACAAATAAATCTAAGTAAATGCATAAATTCTGAAATGAGTATAAAAAATATGCATATGTGTATAGGGTGTATTTTTTGAGGTATTTGAGAATTTTTTGGAAATATTTAGATGTAAGAATAGTATACAATTTTCTAGCGAGATTGCTGTCAAACCAGCTGTCAATGTAAACAACTGTTGAACTCCATATTACTCTCCTATTAGCCTCCAGAAAAACTTACGGTCTAGTGTGGTATGTACATAGTATGTCAAAAGAAGAGATTGGTTCACATCTTTTTAGAAGTGAATATGAGAGATCAATGTTATCATTAATAGTGGGTACAACAAGCAAGAAATTTGGAACTTTTAGGTCAACAAAGTCAATATAAATCTTCTAAGTGATCTCATAGGATCACATACCATTTTATTGGCGTAAAAGTTGGGTGACTAAGTTATATTAACAAAGAAGTCAGTTCAAATAGATAAGTAGGTCATCGACTCAATTAGTTTATTTTAGTAGAGGTACGAAAAGTCGTTGATTTTTGTTGATAAACCAGTTACGCTTGACCACGAAAGAAATAACAAGTCCGAAATTGATTAAAAAATCGCGATTATTTTAAATTATTCCTCTAAAAACTTCACCCTATATCATTACTTCTTAAGTTATGTCGCATTAGATTAAAAATAATTGACTTAAAACAGTCGCGACTGATTGCAAACGAATCAATTATATACATACGTGGTAAGTATAGGAAAGTTTTTATTTAGAAAAATTTTAGAAAAAAAACAGAAAAATTAAAAAAAATTAGAAAAAAGAAAAATTAAAATATTTTAGGGGAAAAAAACATAAAAATTACCAAAAAAAATTTAAATTATAAGAAAATTAAATAAATTATGAAGAATTATTAAAGTAAAAAAAAATCTTCCATAAAAAATCTGTTTTATTTATTATTATTCAAATGAATATTTTAAAACCACATTTCGAATTTTATGTTGATAGCTTCTTAAGCAGACCTTAATTTTTTTTTTAAATGCGTAATTCTATTTTATTTTTTATCATGCATTTTTTAAACAACATTAATGAATTTTCCAGCAATTTTATTATTTATAACTCACATAGAAAAAAGCAAAATGATGCATTTGAATTTGCATAAAAAACAGTAAACTTTTTAATACATTTCACGATTATTTGTTTTCCTATAAACAAGCTAAATAATTCCGTCAACCTGCCCTGTTTTATGGTATAATAATCTTTATGAATTCTCAACAGATACAGTAGCGGTCAAGTAAATAAGTGTTTAAATATCTTATTTGACAACATCAGTTACCACTAGTCTCTTAAGAAATTTGCTTCAGTGATTTTTACTCAAGATATATGCTTTCATAATAAAATCGTGGAAAGGCAGTTAAATTAAGTAATGAAGTTATTATACTGAGAATTGTTGAAACGTGACTTATTTATTTGCGCAAAACTGTAGTACGCTACATTTGTATATAAAAAAGCAATTAAATAAACATATAAAAGTTAAACTGAATAATTCCAGTTACTATGTATGAGCTTAACAAGTATGTTTGTATAAATTACAGTAAAGGGTTTTTCAATAGGAACAGATACATATTGATCCTCAGCTGTCTGAGAACTTGTTTATTATTAAGTAGTTGTATGAAAAAATAATACCAGCGGATATTCACCACCAGGCAACTAAACATTTTAAAATATCATATGCAACAGATTCACCGAAAAATTAAGCCGAGGGAACTTTGAAATTTCAGATAAAAAAATAATCTCGCTCAAAACCTATTTAAACACCCTGTATTTTGATAACCGTAGCTAAATAAACCCACTTACTGCGTATGACTTCTGTATAGTTTTGAATTATATTCTCCATTATTTTAATTGCTTGCTATGCGAGTGAGTTGCTATCGCGTAAATGAGTTAATAAACTACAGCCTCTGACCATCGAATTACGAACGAATTTTTTTGACAATGTTTTTAATTTATGGTGAAAGTTACAAAATTACAACCTGGGTGGCATCCTTTGCCTATACTTCTACTGTATAATTAACGGTATAATATTCGAATAAGCTTGCCTACTTTATAGTTATCGGCTGACAATTATTGTAACCGTAATTTTTTTGTTATTCATAATCGTTCGTAATTCGATGGCCAGAGGCTGTACTTAAAAAAAGTAGAAGCTACTCGTAATTACATTACTAGTTTCATACATAAAATAAATTGCATTGATAGCGGAATGCCATTCGACTGGTATTAGATGCTAAAAAAAGTGTTCTCACATGAATCATTTATTATAATATAAATTAAAATGAAATGCATGCAAATTTATGCATTAAGAATACTGCAGTATACAAATAAAATACACGGACTATACACAAACTGGTCTAAAACGGACCAGTATGTAAAGCGCACATAAAATATAGGAGCAAATTTGCACTTCTGTAAATATGTATGTATGTAACTATATTCTATCTACTACAACTGCATATTGAAATTAAAAAGCTTTTACAGCTTATACAAGCTCCTTGCCAGAAGCTTTCATCGTTATGTAGCTATGTATGTATGTATGTATTATTTTGCACATTCTTCTTTCATTTATAGTTTTCGTTGCACTAACAACAACCCTGTGATTCTCAACTCGTTTAAATACAACACTACGTAAATAGCACATTCGTGTGCGTTGTGAAATTGTGCCTAAAACTAACAGTAAGGAAAACCGTACAACCTTGCTAACTGCTTGGTTGAGTGCTTCTAGGCAGTGAGGTGGGAGAGCGCTGCTCTTTTGTGGTGTTTTCTCACTTTACGAAGCGCCAATTTTTGAATGGGCACAGGTCGTCCCTTTGAACTCATGCGCACTCACTACTTTTCGAGTCGTAGAGTTTGGGTGTAGCGATCTGCCCGAATAATGGATATATACAAAAAAAGGTTATAGAAATGTTATCGAGTATACCTTGTAAGTTGAGTTTTACTTTCAAAGAGTTTCGATTTGAAAAATATTGAATCTTAAGCACGTATTTCTGGAGGTTATAATGGAGTCAGCTAGCTAGAAGTCGTAGAAATATGTGTCGTATAACAGAGGTGTAAAGAAGTTTGACACACGTTGTATCAGAGTTTTCTTCGATAATACATGTATTTGGTTCTCTGGATTTTCCGTCGTGAGACAAATGAAAGACTTTTTTATGCATTTTTGAAGTCGAGTGTTTAAAAATACATTTTTGAAATCGGGGTTGTTAAAAAAATGCAGTTAAAAACGCAATTTTTGAAATCGGGGTTGTTAAAAAAATACAATTTTTGAAATAGGGGGTTTTAAAAAATGCAGTTAAAAACGCAATTTTTGAAATCGGGGTTTTTAAAAAATGCATTTTTGAAATCGGGGTTTTTATACTCTCGCAACCTGTTGCACAGAGTATAATAGTTTTGTTCACCTAACGGTTGTTTGTGTCACCAAGAAATATAAGAGTTAGATATGGGGTTATATATACATAAATGATCAGGATGACGAGTAGATTTGAAATCCGGATGTCTGTCCGTCCGGATGTCTGTCCGTCCGTCCGTCTGTCCGTCTGTCCGTGCAAGCGATAACTTGAGTAAAAATTAAGATATCTTAATGAAATTTGGAACACATGTTCCTTGGCACCCTGAGGAGGTTGCTTTCGAAAATGGGCAAAATCGGTCCACTGCCACGCCCACAAAATGGAGGAAACCGAAAACTTATACAGTGTCATAACTAAGCCATAAATAAAGTTATGAAAATGAAATTTGGAACATAGGATCCCATTAGGGAGGGGCACATTTGGATGTAATTTTTTTGGAAAAGTGGGCGTGACCCCGCCTCCAAATAGGTTTTTTGTATATAACTCGCAAACCAATAACGCTATATAAGCCAAACTTTCTGCAGTCGTTTCTTTTAGCCATTTCCTTATACAGTCCAAAAATTAAAGAAATCGGATAATAACCACGCCCACCTCCCATACAAAGGTTAGGTTGAAAATTACTAAAAGTGGGTTAACTCCCTAAAGAAAAACGTCAGAAACACCAAATTTTACATAAGAAATGGCAGAAGGAAGCTGCACTGAGATTTTTTTACAAAATGGAAAATGGGCGTGGCGTCGCCCACTTATGGGTCAAAAACCATATCTCAAGAACTATTCGACCGATTTCAATGAAATTCGGTATATAACACTTTCTTGACACCCTGATGACACGGGTGGAATATGGGAGAAATCGGTTCACAACTACGTCTACTTCCCATATAACTCAATTTTGAATTCCATCTGATTCGTTCACTTTATAATGTAATCATAAGGAACCAATGAAGCTAGCGGAATAGAACTTTACACAAATACTGTATTTGAGCTGTGACATCACTTGTGGAAAAATTGTCAAAATCGGACCATGACTTTTCAAGGCCCCTGATATCGAACATGAAGAACTCAGTGCCTACGGTTAATTTTTCACCGAAAATATAGGTAAATCCCTCAGATATTTTAATGTAATTCATTCCCTCTGAATTTTTTTCTTATAACAGTTTCTCTCTGTACCTGAAATGGTAAAAATCGGGTCATAACTTCCCCAGATCCCATATACCTAATTATAAGTAATATTAAATTAAGTGAGCGTATAGTCTTCAATACATTGTATCTTGGTAGTGAAAACGAGTGAAATCGGTTTAGGAATTACCTCAGTCTCCATATACTATTTATGATGATTTTCGTTATTCTATTGAACTTTATACCAAATATATGGGTCGACTTGTGTTATCTTTATAAAATTACATCAATAAATTGCGAGAGTATAAAATGTTCGGTTACACCCGAACTTAGCCCTTCCTTACTTGTTTAAAAATGCAATTTTTGAAATCCGTGTTTTTTAAAAAACGCATTTTTGAAGTCCGGTGTTAAATTTCCGGTAAATTTGAATTTTTTACCTTTTTCATCCACTGTAAATAAATTTAAATTCAGAAAAATCTCACTATTTGAAGGAACTTATTATAGATAAAAATAGTGTCTTCAATTTTGAGGTTAGAGGCGATCTTGGGAGCGATAATAAATATAATTTAATTTTACAAAGTAATCTGTATTTAATGATGTATGTGTGTCTCCTCTGTAATATGTATGTAGGCATTTCTTATATTATCTGGTCACCCGTTATCAATATATAAAAACCTGGAGAGAAATAAGCAAATTCTCCACATTTGTTGTGAGAGTGGCTACAATGTAGATGAAACGCATGGCCGTCATGCAGGTAAAAATGCAGTCGCAACAACAATGACAATAAAATTACTCATCAGCAATAGCAATAACAATAAGGTGTTTCCCACTTTCTTGTTTATAAACATATACATATATATGGATTTTGAAATAACTGAAGTCGATCTGAGGTAATATGGAAGATTTGGATTAGTTTCCGTAAGGTATTCGAGACTCGAAGTTGAGTTTTAGAGTTTATTAAAACCTTAAGATCAGAAGGTTCAAATTATTTCTTTACAAGAAATCGAAAAATATATATTTTCGACTTAAGCTTTTTTATTATAATACCACCGTTATGTACACATGCACATAACCGCTGCCATGATATAAGCCGATGTTATGCAATGACAGATGAAGCAGCTTTCCCGCCAATGTTTGCGATGACTTCCATCGACCCCGCAACTGGCTCGACAGCCAACGTTCGCTTGCACTTACGCTTTGTTTATGTTTTGGCCAACTTTATATGTTTGGATGTACATATGGATGTGTATATCTCGTTGACCAACTGATAAACGCTTTGTGCAATGTGCAGCTAGCGCGCATGCGAAGACTCTGCGGCTCCATCATAACACAATTTTGGCTCGCGTGTGGAAGACAAACTGCGTCTGCGTGCACTCACAGACAGACAATTGGCATATTTGCTGAGTGAGTCAATTGCTCGTTTAGTTGTTTGGCAATCTGGGCAATCAAGTCAACTAACCACTTCTGTTGTGTGTTCACTTTGTTAGCATTGTTTTTGTTTGACAATGGCGCTGACAAGTTGCAGTTTGACCACGCGACTGCTAAGGCGGGAGTTAGGCTACGAAATTATTGAAATACAACAATTTTACAGTTATTCATGCGAATGGCAAGTGCATTATACAACAACAACAACAATAATAACTAAATACATTCGTTTGTTGCACTCGCAATTCACTCGACTCATATGAAAATTCGAATTGGTCAGCAGCGTGCGGCATTGTTATTGTTGGCATTAGAAGAAGTGGCTTTTGTAATATAAAAGCAAATGTGTGTGTGTCCGTTTTGGCTATCGAATTGCGTTCGCCATTGTACTTGTCGAATTATTGCATTCAATTTTCGGTTTGTGCAACTTAATGCACTCAAGCTTGAAGTCACTGCGCCAAGAGTTCGAGTCCAGCCAACATAACGGTAAACAAACAAACGATTGCAAATTTGAAACCTTGAACTCAAATTTGTTTTCGCAATTCGAGGTGATTTGCTAATTCTTTGATTTCATTCGCGTTGGCTTTGATTTGATTTGCTAATTTGATTCTATCGGTTTTACAAGACTAATTTGTATCATCAAATCAAGTCAAGTTTAGGCTTTTGCATATGCATATGTGCGCACTTACATGCCCATTTATGTACTTGTACTTATGTACATATATTAGCAAGTAATATATGTGCATTTTTACATATTCATTTACGCTCCCACCTATTTAAGCAAATTAAAGCGTTGACAATTCATTTTAATGAATGTGAAAAAATGCCAACAAGTTGTATAAATATTTAAGAAAACAATGTTTACAGAAAAAAATATTTTTTTTTACTCCAATAAAGTATTAGCAATTAGTCATACAACTCTTCACTTTCTGAAAATAATTTTTTTTAAGAAAAATTCATTACTAGCAAAAAATTAAAATAATTATATGAAATTAAATTGTTATATAAAAAAATTATTTAATGTGGGAATATTTTATATTAAAGAGTGCTTTATTTAACACTTTCTTTTTCTCAATTTTTTGTAAACTAATCTAATCTTTAGAATAACATTTTATACCTAATCTTCAGATAAGTTTCGCCCTTAAGTAGCTATATTTCTATGTTATATATAAATTTATTTAGATATCTACTTATATATTTGCATATATGTAAGTATGTGTAAACAAATTTATGTATGAGATTTTCTAAAAAAATAATGTTTTGAATATACAAATATATCGCTCATTTACTTGAATAGTGTCACAACTCAAAAAACACGATTTTTGAGTTGAGTATGCAGAATGATGCTGGAAAAAATTATAAGAGCTGCAGAGCTAAACAGAGAGGGTACCATCTTTTACAAGAGTGTACAGCTCCTGGCGTACGCCGATGATATTGATATCATCGGAAGCAACAACCGCGCCGTTTGTTCTGCTTTTTCCCGCATGGATAAGGAGGCGAAGCGAATGGGTCTGGAGGTGAATGAGGACAAGACGAAATATCTCCTGTCATCAAGCAAACAGTCGGCGCATTCGCGTCTTGGCTCCCACGTCACTGTTGACAGTCATAACTTCGAGGTCGTAGATAATTTCGTTTACCTGGGAACCAGCATCAACAACACGAACAATGTCAGCCTCGAAATCCAGCGCAGAATAACTCTTGCCAACAGGTGCTACTTTGGACTGAGTAGGCAATTGAACAGTAAAGTCCTCTCTCGACGAACCAAAATCAAGCTCTACAAGTCGCTTATCATCCCCGTCCTGATCTACGGTGCAGAAGCTTGGACGATGTCAACATCAGATGAGACGACACTAGGAGTTTTCGAGAGGAAAATTTTGCGCAAGATTTATGGTCCTAAGAACATTGGCAACGGCGAATACCGCAGACGATGGAACGATGAGCTGTACGAGTTCTACGACGACATTGACATAGTTCAGCGAATAAAAAGACAGCGGCTACGCTGGCTAGGTCATGTTGTCCGAATGGACGAAAACACTCCAGCCCTGAAAGTGTTCGATGCAGTACCCGCCGGAGGAAGCCGAGGAAGGGGAAGGCCTCCACTCCGTTGGAGGGACCAGGTGGAGAGCGACCTGGTTACACTTGGGATCTCCAACTGGCGCCGAACTGCGAAGGAGAGAGAGAGATGGCGCACTATCGTCGATTCGGCTATAACCGGCTAAACGGTTCCAACGCCAATCACATACATACATGCAGAAATGTGCGCAATTTCATCGTCCATATTGTATAAAAATTTCATTCCGATGCGCAGAAAAATAAGCGGTGAAATAAGAATGTGCCGTTATTAAACTTGTTATGTTGCAATATTTTTTAACCACAATAACGTCACTTCTCAGTTGCGCCAGAATTAGTTATAATTTTTTTACGAAACAACGACATATTTTGTGTTACAACACATATTGTCATAGGGTGAAGCTGGCTTTCTTTTCAGAAAGAACGACATCTTTTGTGTTGGAACGATATTGGTGAAAATTAATTAAATTTTTCATATTGCTTTTTTTCAGCAAAAACGACACATTTGACTTATGACGGCGAAAATGATTTATATTTTTCACAAATAACGACATAATTCAAAATGGGTCACATTTATGCCCAAGAAAAAGCATTAGTACACTCTATTTGGTCCATTTCTGCTCAACATTGTATTTAATATATTACAGGCCACTAGATTTGTCAATAAACTGATGGCAGTTTTCTATATTTGCTAAATAAAAGACAATTGAAAACTTTAAACCGCTCTCCTGAAAAATCGACTTTTTTGAGTTGTGACACTATTCAAGTAAATGAGCGATATGTACATAAGGCAAGGCGCCAAATGGAAAATTACTTGTTTGCAAAACAAATTTTGTGTCCGGCCTTATTGCCATAACCAGTGGATTTTTTCGGAATTATAAAAGGTAATATTGCCTTGTAACATGTTTAATTCATTACAGCAGAATGATTTGCAAAGTATTTCGAACATTTTTTTTTAAATAGCAGTCTTTCCTTTTAAACCTCTTCTTCTTAAACGGGGTTATAAACAAATTTGGTTTATTATATTTATTATGTTACTAAATGTTTTAATACATAATTAAAAATTAATAAAAAGTATATATTTAATTTTTTTTTATGATTTTTATGAACAAAACCAAACTTTTTTTCATAGAATTAAAATATAAAAAATAGAATGACGCATACCATAAGGTTAAAATAAAGGCTAAGTTCTATTTATTGATGTAATTTTATATAGATAACACAATTCGACGCATATATTCGGCATAAAGTCCAATAGAATAACGAAACTCATCTACTATATATGATAGGGGCTGAGGTAATTCCTGAACCGATTTCACTTATTTTCACTACCAAAATACAATATATCGAAGACTATACGCTCACTCAATTTTGCTAAGATATTTAATATATTAACCGGTTTATAAGGTATTAAGCCCATCGTATTTTTGAAAATGCTATAATTACGCATATGAGAGCTAGGGGAAGTTATGACTCGATTTTAACCATTTTTGGTACAGAGTCAAACTATTATAGGAAAACTGATTACAATATCTGAGAGATTTAATGATATTTTTGGTGAAAAATTACTCTTAGGTGCATGAGTTCTTCATGTTCGATGTCAGGGACCTTGAGAAGTTATAGTCCAATCCGAAAGAATCAGATGGAATTCAAATTTGAGTTATATGGGAAGTAGGCGTGGTTGTGAACCATATTCCGTCCGTGTCTTCAGGTCGTTTAGAAAATATTACATACCGAATTTTATTAAAATCGGTCCAGTAGTTTCTGAGATATGTAGGCGACGCCACGCCCATTTTCAATCCTTTCAATCTTTTTTTTTATCTGAGTGAACAAATCTATTATACTCTCTTAGCAACTTTGTTGAGAGAGTATAAAAGACGATTAAATACTGTCCGAACCCTAATAAACCTGATGACAAAGAGAATAACAGTTTTTAAGGCAGTAGTATGCTTTACAGACTTCAAAAAATCGATTTTTTTGTTTTGTTTCAAATCTCTTCCTAAACTATCCAAGAATATGTCTTTAAAATTCCAGAGGCCAATTCGATATATTTTCGAAGTTAGAGCAGTTTTATTGGCCGAGCGTCGAGCAGGAGCGTCAGGCAGACTTTAAAGCGCGTTTTCTCGAGTTTTCATTTTCACAAGTGTTAGAAAACGGTGCCGGAGATAGCAAAAAGAATATATGTCCGATCGAAAAAAAAAAAGTGATCTAGCTTCAGTATTAAATTATCTTCCATTTGAATTAAAAAAGTTGGACAAAAGTATTATTTAAACTACTTGTTTTGCCACTTAAAGTAAATTTTTTTTCTTAAAAAAGTGATTTTTTTTTCAAACTTCGAAAAAATTTGGAATTTTATAATTTCTTCGGTATTTTTTTAGTTCATAAAGAAAAGAAGCTTATAAAAATTAAAAAAAAAATTTGGTTCGACTGTTTCATATGCATCGCACGACCTCCATCACCGGCACCGATTTACAAGTGCAGACTCCAGGCGCTCCGGAAAAATACTTACAACTTTGAAAAAATTTCAATATTTTTTAATAATAAATATTGTTTTTTAAGCCTTAAATATAGTACACTATCGTCTTAAAATTCCGTTTACCGCAATCATTTCCTTCCTTTGCTAAAAAACGTTTTTTTTCGGCTTCCAAAGCAGACTCCTGCCTTAAGGCTGGTGTAAAATGAAAATGTAAAATGATCTAGTATACATTTTTCTAATATTTTCAAAAACTTTTGTGTGCGATTTAATACTTCTTAAATTTATATAAAAAAGTTACCTATACGTCCTAGCGGTAGAAGGTCTACTATTTTCTATTTTTACATGAAAATATTTTATTATTTGTTTTACTACTGTTTTATTAAATTTTTTATATACATATAATATATTTTTTGTTATTGTAATACTACAATTTTTCTCACCACCACTGCATAAACGTGGATTGGCGAATCATTGCAATAACCCACATAACCGTAAACAGCAATAGGAAAATAAATGCGTAGCATAAAACATAAAAAAATAATAATAAAAAACAAAAACAATAAATTATACAATAACAATTATTTGCCAACACACAAGCACGCGTACACGCGCCAAAATAACGGCGAAAACAGCAGGTGAGTCGCCGACTTGTAGCTAAAATAAACATGGCTAGTGGAGCATAGTGTAAAGGGGGAAGACCATATTTTTCATACATAAATATACACATACATATGTATGTACATATGTATATTTAGTTACGTGAAGGAATGGATGCTACGAATCGAATGGCAAATTTTGATAAAAAACAAAGGAAAAATAAATAAATAATATTACAATAAAGAAAACGTGTGTAGTTTGAAATAGACGGAGGAATATGGAAAAATTATGCATGTGAGTCTTAAATCATAAAACTAAATAGACATTTACGAGGGTGATCCGATTAAGTATTGTACTTCTGATAAAAAAAAAGTTTCGAAAAAAAATTATTTCTTAACATAGTCTCTAAAAGGTGTTCAAAATGAGGTAGAGGAGTAAATAAATATTTTTTTTTCCAAAAAACGAAAATTCCCGTTATTTTTTGAACACACCTCAAATATGCACAAAAACTGAAATGTTAAGAAAATCGAAACCAAAATATTAATGGAAAAATTAAAAATTTCGCAAACTTGCTATTATGACACCGAAATAAATTTCTTTTTTTACAAAAGAGAGAAAGAAATCAGGCGTTTCAGAAAGAGAGCGTTTAACAGCTGTTAAACCCAGCGAAATATGATTTCATAAACTATAAAACTGTGAAAAGAAATGGAGAATGTGAAATTGCCGAACATAAACTTAAGAAAAATGTATATACATATATGTATGTAAGTCGTAACAGCCACGATCTCTCAATTAAAGCGTATGCCAATTAGGCATAAACTGTTGAAAGCGCGTACGCAGCAAACCAGTTTCACGATCAATAGCCACATTAAGTTAATAAGATAAGATTGTAGTCGTAAATACCCAAGTGTCTGCTGATATGTATGTTATGTAGAGTTAAGCGCGCACATGCTCAGCAGTTCGGTTAAGCGGCTAACAATAAAGCAAAAGCAACAAATTGCAGACTCATGTCTAGAAACTACCGGTGATCAATTAAGTGTGTGTGGCTTGACTTTTGACAAACGAACCATTTTTATTTTCGGTAAAAGTGCGTTAAATGCGCAAGAGAAGAGAAGAAGACACTTGCAGGTGTGAATTGCGCACAATTGTACATTTCTAATTTTTTTTACATTTTTTATTTTTTATTATTTTTTCATTAATAAACAAACAAGAGACACGCTCACGAATTGAGGTGTGTTGTGTGCGACATTTGTGGCGGCTCGATGCCGTAAGTAAGATGTATGACCGCAACTGTCATCAAATCGGAATTCTCGTTTAAATATTTACTCAACACACAAGCGCATATATTTACAGAGTGTGTGCGTTTGTATGCAGTTTTTATTACCGAGACCTTGTGTGCTTGCGCTTTCATTCACCATTTCACAATACAACAAAATAATAAAGGGGAGAGCTCGTAATTTCCAGCCTGAACAGTTGTGTGTGAAAGAGCGTCCGATAAATAGCGAAAGCGAAAGATATATTTTTTTGTTGCATCATATTGTATAACAAAGCAAGCGCTTAATTTTGGCAAAACGCTGTAACATTTTGCAGCATCAGAGTGAAAAGTGAAAAAATTATAATTTTATGCAGCAAATAAAGGGTGTTACAAGTTGGAATGCGAAATTATTTAAGGTAACTGCGCATAAAATTTTTAATGAAAAGAATATTTTTTTTGGAGTTGCCACGGGGAATAATTTATAATTCATATTTTAGTAATACATGTTGGTATACGAAATATTTTTATTTTTGCATATTTAATTGGATTTATATATGGTTTTATGATTTAAGTTAATTGTACATTAATTTTAAAGCATACAATTTTTCATTAATTATTTCAATAAAAATTTAATACATTTACAATTAATTTTTTTTATTAATTATTCTATTTTTTTTAATCTAGTTTATTTCTATAAAAATTTAATACATTTTAGAATTACATTTTTTTATTAATTATTCTGTTTTTTTAATTTCTTTAATTATTTTAATAAAAAAATGTAATACAAATTAATCATAAAATTTATTAAAATGAAAACTCCATAATCCAAAAATTATTTTATTGCTCTCACAGCAGCTGACAACATAATAGAAACACATTCTAACTAAAGATTAAATTATTTCGGCCGATCAATCGATCAAGTAAAAGTTAATTAAAGGAAATTAGTCTAATTTTTATAGAAATTATGTAATAACCAAGTCTATATGTATAATTACAATAATTCAGTATAAAAGTATAGAATTTTTGTTAATATTCAGAAATTACATGTGAATAAACTTTCACTTAGAGTTGATATATAAAAAAATTAGTGTATAGTCTACTAATATTTGTTGTATTTTATATGGCTTATTAATTCCATTTTATTACATTCAACACTTGTCTAATTTATGTGTTGTCAGCTTTGCTGCCTAATTCCATTAGAACACCTTACATATGTACATACATACATACAAACTAGTGTTTATAATTGTCAATTGTCATAAAACGTCTATTTAAATAATGTGTTTCCGCTTACTTTACGTTTTTGCTTACGAATAAGCGTTAAAACTGCTGTTGATCAGTGCCGTTTTGCAATTAGCTTAGTCACTTTTTGCAACAAAATATGCAAAAAAAAAAACTTTATTAGAACAATGTAAATAAAACTTCAACTTTTAGTATGAATAGTATTTGTTATTACACATTTAATATGGAACTTATTTTACATACTTAGTTAAGAAAATGAACTGGTGTGACATTTATAAAGAGTAGAATTAGACATGCTTCATGCAAGCATAAAAAGTGGAAAAAATTTAATTTGTATTTGTTTATACACTTGAAGTTTGGTTTGAGTGGTTGCCACATAATGTAAAAATAATTAAATATATTTGTTTTAAATTTAGAATTGCCATCACGCGCAATTAAAAGTAAATTTTCCATATTTATGTGCATTGAACTCATAAGAAACTTTAATATTTGCAATCGATTATTTTTTTAAATCGATAAATTCTTGCCAACACATTACTATGCAGAAAATAATTATTATTTACCAAAGATTTGTAAATACAATTTACCACTTAAAATCTGTTACAGTGACTGTCTGTTCTACAAAATAATTGCCGTTATTGCCGCCACCCACTGAAACGCTTGTAAATATGCAAATAGTGAGTGACGCCAAAGCAAATGCATGCAATTTGGTGGCAAATTTAAAGCGACGATGACTAAATATGCTTTCATAGTTGATACTTAGTTCCTAGCTGCAATCGTTTTTATATCCCCAAAGTATTAATTAAATATAATATATTTGAACGTTGTACATTTTTCAACTATATATATGTATGTATATACCTAGATTAATCCATTTGTAAATTGGCAATTCAACAAATGTTCTGCTGCTGGCCGGTCGAGGGAAATCAATAGCATATAGTATAACAATAGCAACAACTGTTCAACCTGTGACACATGCACATTTACAACTAAAAAGTTGGGCTGTGTCAATGACTTGGGCGACCAGGAAAATTTAGCATACACCTGTAAATTCAACACGGATAATTACGAGGTGGCACGTAAGTTTTACGCTAATTTACCACTCACAGCACATAAAAATAGTGCACAAAAAAGAAAAATTAACGACGACATAATACATGCAACAGTTCCTTCTTTCTTTAGGGCGCACTTAAATATACATACAAACAAATATAGATGTATATACATAGGCACCTAGGAATATGAATAAATGGCGTAATATAGTAAACAGGGCGTTATTAGCTCACTGTATTTATTTATGTAGGGGTGTATGTTTGTATTTTAACAGAAGAACTGACCATTTGCAGCACGCTAATTTGATCAACAAGTAAAAATATTTCTTGGTAAGGTATTTGAGTAATTTGAAATATGCTTCGTACTACCAAGAACCAACATAAATAGTGTGGTTTAGACTAGATTAGCCATAGCATATTTTTTTAAAACTTCGCAGTGTTTGAATTCCATGGAGAGTACTAAAATGGACCCTAATAAAAGTGTTTGCAATAATATGACCGGAAAAAAAAATAAATTACCTGTGCTCTTTTAAAAAGCATAAAGAAGACATTTCGAAATTTTCACAAAAACTTCAAGAAGAGACATTTCAATTACAATTGACTATCTTACACAACATATAACGGAAATGTTCTAAAAATATGCATCAACTTCATTCATAAATTGAATTCCAATATGACACTCATCTTCCCTTTATAGCATATACCCCCTCAAACCGGTCCAACCAACAATCTGCTCATTATGGTCCAACTCTGTCGAATCGGTATGATTTCTGAACCTACTTTTCGATAGCAGAACCAAAGCTTAGACCACAATAAAGGTGTTTCGTAGCCACAATAATAACAACAACAATTTATTATGGCTTCTATACTCTTCATCTTATCCAAGGGGTTCATATTCCCTTCCGAGAAAAAATTACTACTATTATAGTGTGAATTGTTTGGTAAAAAAAAACTAAAATTAAAAAGAAATTGTACTCTGACACTATTATGAACAACACTTAGTAAATACAACTAAGGTGCGTAGCACTTTCATACAAAAAATATCGAACGTAACAGCTGTCAACAACACTTTGCCCCAGGGTATATTTTCTCTATTTGCACTAAGTGACAATATAATTACGCAATTTGCATGCTAAAATAACAGTTTCAAAAGCTTTTACTATTATTTATATAGCTAGAAATAGTATATAAATAATGAATTTCCTGTAAATTGACGGCATAAAGTCGCAACCAACCGGAAAGGAACCACAAACAAGCACTTATCGAGGATAAATATTAACTAAACACAATTGATATTTAAAAGCAACTTTAAGAATTGACGTCGTTAGTTTGCTCGACAAATAGGCACAAAGTTTATGTAAATATTTTGTAAAAGTTGTAAAAAAATTGCTAATATTGATTTAGTAAAGCGTGTGTAGTTTATTAGTCATGCTCCTCGACTTTAATTAGTATTTCTTATGGTGAACAGTAATCTATCGATTATTTTATCATAAACTATAATAACTAATAAAACAATATAAAGACTTCATAAATTGAATTCCAAATAAGAGATTTCTAATAAGAATAAATATAAGATTTCAAATAGTAAATATAACTAATGATTACAAGAAAGCTCTAGAACATTTTTGAAGGCTTGTAGTATTAGTGCACATGAAAAATTTTTTTTTTCAATATTTAAGTGTTCAATGTGTAAACTAACCTCGAATTAAGCCCTTTGGCATACCTCTGACAAGGTTGACAAATATTAGCAATAACTAATTAATGTACATAAATACATATGTATAAATGCATCGAGCGCATAATCATAAATAAATTTCAGCATAAACACAACCACAACAAGTAAGGAAAGGCTAAGTTCGGGTGCAACCGAACATTTTATACTCTCGCAATTTATTGCTATATTTTTATTAAGAAAACACACAATTTGACCCATATATTCAGCATAAATATATTTCACATATTAACTGATTTATAAGCTATTAAGCTCATCGTATTTTTGGAAATCCCATAATTAGGTATTCTCATACATTCATATATAAGGGAAGTTATGACCCGATTTTAACCTTTTCGGGTACAGAGACACACTATTAGAAGAAAAATATTTCCTCTGAATTAAATTAAGATACCGAAGAGATTTACCGAAATTTTCAGTGAAAATTTACCTTGGGGCACTGAGTTCTTCATATTCGATATCCGGGGCATTGAAAAGTTATAGTCCGATTTCGACAATTTCTTCACAAGTGATGCCACAGATCATATACAGTATTTGTGTAAAGTTTCATTTCGCTATCTTCATTGGTTCCTTATGTTTGCATTATAAAGTGAAGGAATAAGATGGAGTTCAAAATTGAGTTATATGGGAAGTTGTCGTGGTTGTTCCACCCGTGTCATCAGCGTGTCAAGAAAATATTATATACCGAATTTCATTGAAATCTGTCGAGTAGTTCCTGAGTTACTGTTTTTGACCCATAAGTAGGCGATGTCACGCCCATTGATATATGATATATAACCCTATATCTAACTCGTTTAGTTTTATGACTTACAAACAACCGTGATGTGAACAAAACTATAATACTCTCTTAGCAACTTTTGTTGCGAGAGTATAAAAATAGCAAAATTTATGAGCGTTGAAAAGCTTGATTGCAAATATTTATTCGCCATAATGCAACCTCAGTGTTTATTTGAAGTATTAGAAATCAAAAACGCAAAATGAAAAGAACCTATAATGCAATTCGATCACTAATATAAACATTTTGGAATTGTTTTTGTTTCTATTTTGTTTTAATTTTTGTAGCTTGCCATTAGTAGGTGGAAATTGCGAGTCAATTTTGTTGGCCCCCATGTAATGCGTATTGATTTTGCACTAGACAACACGCTCGTAACGGGTAAACACTGCACAAATATTTATTTCCAAACACCAGGAGCCTGCATTTAGTTCCAGGTAAAAGCATAAATGCACGTACATGTAAATATTTGTTGATGGTAAATGAAAATATGTATCATATAAAGGAGATACAATAAAATTCCAGTGAATCAGAATTTCGCAGGAAATCACACTTTCATATTATTGTTGTTGTTGTGTGATTTCACAGTTATTAATATTTTATTGGTTACAAACACTAAAGCTCCGAATACAATGTTGCAGTTATGTTTCGAACACTTTTGCAAGGGTTAAAACTACTAATAGAATATGTCTTTAAAATTCCAGAGGCCAATTCGACATATTTTCGAAGCTAGAGCAGTTTTAGTGGCTGAGCGTTGAGCAGGTGCGAATGCTCAGGCAGACTTTAAAGCGCGTTTTCTCGAGTTTTCATTTTCACAAGTGTTAGAAAACGGTGCGATAGCAAAAAGAATATATATATGTCCGATCGAAAAAAACCAAAGTGATCTAGCTTCAGTATTAAATTATCTTCTATTTGAACTAAAGTTGGACAAAAGTATTATTTAAACTACTTGTTTTGCAACTTAAAGTCATTTTTTTTTCTTAAAAAAGTGATTTTTTTTCAAACTTCGAAAAAATTTGGAATTTTATAACTTCTTCGGTATTTTTTTAGTTCATAAAATAAGAAACTTATAAAAATTAAAAAACGACCTCCATCACCGGCACCGATTTACAAGTGCAGACTCCATGCGCTCCAGAGAAATACTTACATTTTTGAAAAAATTTCAATATTTTTTTAATAATAAATATTGTTTTTTAATCCTTAAATATAGTACACTATCGTCTTAAAATTCCGTTTACCGCAATCATTTCCTTCACTTTCAAAAAAAATCCTCCTTTTTTTCGGCTTCTAAAGCAGACTACTGCCTTAAACATACATAATGTAGCCCAATTAGTCCAGAAGCAATCATCTCATTAGTTATTTTGGTAATTTCGTGATTTTCTAGAATAGTTTTTTTAACGCAATTTCGAAAATTACACCATATAAATTTGAGAAATTTAGTCGACAGTAAATGCATGAAAGCAAATATTTTCTCTAATTTGCTTTATTACAATGCATTCAACTAAAAAGTCAAATTGGCGGCCTCTTAGAGCTTCTAATAAGCTGATTTCTAGGCTTAAATTAAGGGTTGCGTGCAAAAGTCAATCAACTATTGGGCTGCAACATGCAATTCTATTTGTTCACTCTTTTTAATTCAACAATTTCCAACGTTACTTTGCCGTTAGTCGTTTCAGAACGGCACTTTTCGAAAAAACGCTAAAGAAAAGCAAGCTTTCGTGTAGTAAATGTGTGCGCACTTGAGATATGCAATTAAATAAATATAATCTTATATTTTTATAATGTAGCGTTTAGATATAGGTCTTACTAACGGTAGATAACGGCACAGACTAAACACGCGGCATTCTGGTGTTGAAACAGACATTGATCATAAATTTCAAAGAGAACTTCAAGGTAAACTAATTTTTACTGTTTATATACTGGATTGAAATTGTTTTTATTGTTGTGCAAGTGTAACAAAGTTTCTTTGAACAGAGATTACGAAGCAAAAACAAATAAGAAACTAGTCTCTACTACTATCTCTTCACTTCATTTGCTTCACGACGGCAAACAGCGAATAGGCGCCCTTCAGCGTGGCAAAAAATGTCTCCAAATTAACGGGAAACATGCCACCTGTAACCACAATTTGATTACGTAACGTTTGCTCGGTGAAAATGCGTAAATTTCTCTTGAACACGGCCGACTGATCCATCCAATTGCATGAAAATATGGCATAAGTCAACTGTTCGAATTCCAATTGCATGCAGGTGCCATAATAACATAACGGGAATATTTGAAATGGCATCGCCACCAAATAAACCATATAATAGATATACCATAAAATATCATTCACATAGAAAATCACATAAAATATCACAACGCACATATTGACACCGGTCGAGAGTAGCTGCACGAAAGCGCTAACGGCAATAAACGATTGTATTGTAAGGCGTAGGCTAAAAATTGTTAGAAATACAATTAGTGGATACTCAAGCTATAAAACCACAAAGAATACACTACTCAAGCAAATCCCTGTAGTCCTCAATGCAACGCTGCAGTTGCTGAACACTCACCGCCGCATCGTCAATACGTGCAATACGTTTGCCCAGCAAGCGTGTGTGACCGGCCAGTAGCGTAAGCGCCATAGCGGGGAATGAGTCATTGCTGAGATTTTGAAAAATCAAAATTATGCCAGCCGCCTGATAGAGATGAGCCGCGGTGTAATGCCAAGCGCTAGCGCTGATGTCAAATGGAAAATATGCCGGATACATTAAACGCCATTCACCCATAATACCGGCGAAAATCGTGGCGGCCTCCGACGCAGCAAAAGCACATACACCCAAGAGAATTAAAAAATATTGCACGTGTTTGGCGCGACGCAAAGTGTCGGACGTGTAGAAGTGCACATCTTCCGGTTGCGTAATACGCGCGTCAAGCTTCACAATAATGGCGTAGATCGCTTCAATATCGGCCAGACGCCACCACAAAACGAATGTCTTAATGCTACAAGCCAAAACGGTGAAATTAATGCAGATATTTTTGAAAATATCCGTTTTTTGTTCCATTTGAAAGAGGCCAATCATCAGGTGTGCAGGATAACAGATGCTTATGAGCGTATTCAGCAGCAGAGAGTATAGATAATATACGTATCTATAACGACTATTTGTTGGTGATACCAATCCGAGGTAACGTAGGTTCGCGTTGTTAAAACGAAACACTGTCAAACCGGATAACGTCATGTCTCGTAGCAAATCGCTTATGTCAATGAAGTTGATGTAATAGATCATTGGCAGTTATTTGGTTGATTCTGCTGTCATTTGGTTTACGTGTGACAATTATGTTAATTAACACTTATTAAATAATTAACGACGTTTTAAATTATTTGTTATAATGCGTAATTATGTTTTAATTATATACTATATGTATATAATATACTGTGTATGATATGAAAGCTATGAGGTAAGGTGTGACATTTCTTCACTGTTTGAGTACATCTTAACGCCTGCCTGAGGTGCTGCTTAGTTGTCTGTCTTGTTATTGTACACTAATGTTCTATTAGTTTTACCTAACACTCGGTGAAAGCACTACGCGACTAAACTACGATATGTACATACGGATCAGATCATGGAAATAAAAAAATAGGGTATAGTGTTCCACCAGGGCAAAGCCAGACCGACCACACACTTCTTTGATGACTCGTCAGAAGCTACGGGAGCTCGGATGAGAGGTTTTATCGCATCCACTATATAGCCAGGACATAGCGCCAAGTGATTACGACCTCTTCCTGCCTATGGCGAACGCACTTGGTGGTGTAAAATTGAACTCAAAAGAGGCTTGTGAAAAGTGGCTGTCCGAGTTCTTCGCAAATAAGGAGGGGGCTTCTACGAGGGGGGTATTATAAAGTTGCCGTCTAGATGGAAACAGATTATCAAACGCAACGTCGCATATTTGATACCATCACTGTAACACTTTTTATAAAGCATTGAATAAAGAGCAAACAAGTAAGGAAAGGCTAAGTTCGGGTGCAACCGAACATTTTATACTCTCGCAATTTATTTAGAGATTTACCTATATTTTTGGTGAAAAATTACCCTTAGGCACTGAGTTCTCCATGTTTGATATCAGGGGCCTTGAAAAGTCATGGTCCGATTTTGACAATTTTGATTTTGACAAGTGATGTCACAGCTCAAATACAGTATTTGTGTAAAGTTTCATTTCGCTATCTTTATCGGTTCCTTATGTATACATTATAAAGTGAAGGATTCAGATGAAATTCAAAATTGAGTTATATGGGAAGTAGGCGTAGTTGTGAACCGATTTCGCCCATATTCCACCAGTGTCATCAGGGTGTCAAGAACGAGTTATATACCGAATTTCATTGAAATCGCTAGAGTAGTTCTTGAGATATGATTTTTGACCCATAAGTGGGCGACGCCACGCCCATTTTCCATTTTGTAAAAAAATCTGAGTGCAGCTTTCTTCTGCTATTTCTTCTGTAAAATTTAGTGTTTCTGACGTTTCTCGTTAGTGTGTTAACCCACTTTTAGTAATTTTCAACCTAACCTTTGTATGGGAGGTGGGCGTGGTTATTATCCGATTTCTTGGACTTGGACTTGGACTGTATAAGGAAACGGCTAAAAGAAACGACTGCAGAAAGTATGGTTTATTTAGCTTTATTGGTTTGCGAGATATATAAAAAAAACCTATTTGTGGGCGGGGTCACACCCAATTTTCCAAAAAAATTACATTCAAATGTGCCCCTCTCTAATGCGATCCTATGTTCCAAATTTTATTTTCATAACTTTATTTATGGCTTAGTTATAGCTCTTTATGTGTTTTTGGTTATCGCTATTTTGTAGGCGTGACAGTAGTCCGATTCCGCCCATTTTCGAACTTAACCTTCTTATGGTGCCAATGAATACGTATTCCAAGTTTCATTAAGATATCTCAATTTTTACTCAAGTTACAGCTTGCACGGACGGACAGACAGACATCCGGATTTGAACTTTACTCGACACCCTGATCACTTTGGTATATATAACCCTATATCTAACTCGTTTAGTTTTAGGACTTACAAACAACCGTTATGTGGACAATACTATAATACTCTCTTTAGCAACTTTTGTTGCGAGAGTATAAAAAGCGCAGGAGAAATATTTGCCAACCTAATATCTCTCTGAGATCTTCTAAACGGTGTTCAATTATTAGACTATGAAGCGATATGATGAATGACTCTCGAGAGTTCACAATGAAATAACGTTTTTGGTAAAAATTCCTCGAATCGAATTCGACGAGGAATGGTGCATTTAAATTACGAAAATGAATTGGGTCGTAATCTAGAAAATTTAAGTGTAAAGTTAAGTAAAAGTCAACCGGCATCAACCGGAAAGGAAGAAATGAAAGGTAAACAGTATTTGAGAAAATAAATATTAACTAAATACAATTAGTATTTATTAGCATTTAAAGAATTGACATTGGTTTGCTAGACAAATATGAGCAATGTTTAAGCAAATTAGTTTTGAAAAATTGCTAATATTAGTTTAGCAATTCCGCTGATAGTGGCTAGTATATTAGTCATGCTCATTGTCGTTAATTAGTAGTTCTTCGAGTAGTTCTAGCATTCACAACTATATTTTTTCCATAAACATGTGATCCAATATCACAATACAAAGTTTTGAAAAATTATTTCTCGAAATAAGATGCTGCGAATCGAAATCTTTGTTTCTCAATTAAGCTTATCAAATTTTCGATAATAATTTTTTTTACAAAAAAAATATTTTTATTATACAAAAAAAATATTTTTTTACAAAAAAAAAATTTACAAACAAAATTTTTACCAAAAAATTTAGAAATTTTAAGTAAAAAATTAAATATTATACTTCAAAGAAACACTCTCTTAAGTCCACTGAGATTCAAAGTTTAAACATTTCAGCAGAAGTTTTGAACTATGCTTTATTGGTTATGGTAGAATGTACATTTTCAAAATCATGTTTGGGAAACACTTCTAATCTCAGCAAACAACTACCTAACACACAAGCTTTGCCTTCCACTCTCTCTCTACTTCATTTGCACCACAACCGCGAAGAGGGAGTACGCACCCTTCAAAGTCGCAAAAAACGTATCCAAATTCACGGCAAACATGCCACCGGCAATGACTATTTGCTTGCGCAACGACTGCTCGGTGAAGATGCGTAGATCCTGCTTAAATGTAGCATTCTGCGTCACCCAGTTGCAAGAAAAGATGGCGTAAGTCAACTGCTCGAACTCCATTTGAACGCTGGTGCCATAGTAGCAGAGTGGAAATATTTCCAGCGGCATTGCAATCAAAAATACTATATAGTAGATATAGGCGAATATACCGTCGACATAGAAGATTAAATACACAATGACCACACCCATATTGATGGCAGTAACCAGAATTTGCACAAAAGTGCCGATTGAACAGATGCGTTGAATTGCAATGCGAAACCTAGAGAGGCACGTGCGTATAATGTAAATAAATACAGACATATTAAATTCACATAATTGAAAATAGGTAACGGTAGTTTACTCTAGCAAGTCTTTGTAGTCCTCCACGCACAGCAAGAACTCAGCATTGGATGGCTGTCTGCGCACCGAAGCGCCGCTTGCAACGTGTCCAACACGTGCCACACGCAAATTTAACAGACGCACCTGACCGGCCAACATCGCCAGCGCCAGCGGTGGAAATGTGTCATTGATGAGATTTTGAAAAATCTGTACCGTTACACCAATGCACTGGTAAATATGCGCCGCCGTGTAACCCCAAACGCTACGCTCTACATCGAAGGGAAAATAGGCCGGATACATGAGACGCCATTCAACCAGCAAACCACCGATTATGGTTGCAACTTCCGAAGAAAACGCCGCGCCGAGTGCAATGAAGAGTATAAAGTAGAGTACCCGCTGTGCGCGACGCAATACAATCGTTTTGTACAAGCGATAATCATCCGAGTGCGCTATGTGCTTATCGAGCTTCGTGATGATGGCATAAATCTTTTGCACCTCAGCTAAACGCCACCAAAATGCAAATGTCTTGATGCTGCACGCCAAACAGGTGAAACTGATACTCATATTTTTGAACATATCCGATTTGCTTTCACTTTGTATGAGTCCAATCATCAGATGCGTGGGATAGCCAATGGTTATGATCACATTTAAGAGTAGTGAGTATATATAATACAAATAACGGTGTAATTTTTTCGTTGGCGGCTTTTGTCCGACATATCGCCAGGTGACATCGTGAAAGTGAAAAACGGTTACACCAGAAATCGGCGCTTCGGTTGCGGACATAACTGACTTTTATTAATTTTAATTTTTGAGAATATTGTCTTTAATGAAATGTTGGAAACCTTGAGATCGCTAACTGCAAACACTATGTGTGTCTGAAAGCCTTCTGAGTGTCTCCCTTTTATTTTAATTCACAATTCTGGGGTGTTTTAGAAGCTCATTAATTTGATATTAATTATTTACTAATTAATAATTATTATTAATTTTAATAATGTCTGGTTATTTAATTGTGTCACTTAATTCAATATACATAATTAATGTATATTTTGAAATGAGTGTTAAAGAGATGACGACACAGAAAATGTGGAAAAACCAGTTCATTACTAAAATGGAAGGATTAACGCACAACGTGAGATTCTTCTTCGAAAGTAGTTAATGAAAATTTATTTTTGTAGGTTAGAGGCAAAATTTATGCTTTGATTACTAAAAATAAAGATTTCAAAATAAAGTGAAGTTAGCTGCGGTATTCAAAAATGTTGGCCAATTTCGGATAAATCCGATCCACATTCAACTCATTCAGCAATATGTTCTCGACCAAAAATAGATTTAAAAATCTCTTAAAACCACAGAATTTTTATTATTTTCATTTTAAAATGTTTGAAGTCATAAATGTCGGAACAGTTGATTAGGCTACTTAAATAACCGTTAAATACTCATTAAACGGCAATAAATCAGAAAATTATAGCCGGTTAGTGGAACGTACGCTAACTGAAATTTACTATTTAAAAGCGATAAGCTCAGGAAATATATTATATACACACATTTAAGTTATAAACTTCAAAACACTTAGTCACTCACAAGATACGCGCGTCGGTTTAACAAGCTAATCACATTGTATATGACAAAAAAAAACATGTATTTTACTATATTTTTTATTTATCAAATAGAAACACAGTTGCACTTCCATAAATCGAATCACCACAATCCACAAAAAAACTCCCGAGTTATATGAAATTTGTCTTCTATTGCCAATTCAAGAATTCTAGTTATGGAGAACTTCGAGTTATTGAAGTTCAACTGTATGCAAGAAAAATAATTTCAAGCGCATTGCTTTTGTTTAAATTACACCAAAAACTCTTAACTCTATTATAAAAAAAAATTATATGCATGTCTTCATCTATTATCTATCAATATATGTCTCTGACTTACCTGGGACGATTTTGCATAAAATGCTGTCCGCCAAATATCACCAACATATAAATGCCACAATAGTAGAATACCCAAGTCCAATTCTCGACCATCCATTTGCGTGTGCGTTGGTGGATAAAATCATTTTCGAAATCGAAAATGTACGAATAATTCGGTGTTACGCTAATATCCATATTCATCATTTTGTTTATTTATTTGTTTGATTTTTATTTTATTGAATTTAATTTTATTATTGACTGGGCAACTCTTTGGAACGTTCTAAGTATTTGTTTGTTGTTGTGTCACCTAATGTAGGCGTTATGCTGTATTTTTTTATATTTATATACAATATTTGTAGTTATATATGTATGTAGTTAGTGACAATGCGTGCTTTAAGCAATTTTCTATTTAAAATAATTGTCAACCAATTTACGACGATACTAGAGAAATTTTATTGTCGAATGACGGCGGCTCCGATTTACTTCTGTAAGTAAAAAAAGTAAAGAGAATTAAATTGATGTTATTATTTTAGTAAATTAGTAGGCTTATTGGAGTTAATTCACACTATATGGTTAGCTTTTAGAAATAAATCTTCAGTGAGTTATGAGTCCTATTATTGCATTCATCACAAAGGAATCTCAAAATATTAGAATAAGAAATGTTTCATGTAATTTTTTTTACTTTTCTTTTCGTTCAATTATTCCCAAACCGTTTTTTAAAGTTAAAATAACACTTTAAAACTTCACCGAACAACACAGAATTGTGAAAAGACCAATGTGAAACCGTTATTATATGTTTCGAGGTACACTTATAGCACAACTAAACAGCAAATAATCACTTTATGAACGGTTTGAGATGTTAACCTTAATTAGTTTAGTTACACCTGTGTCATTGATGCATTTATTTCTGGTTACAAGGAACTGCCGATAATGTCGGTTTAAGCACAACTGAATGTTCCTCTCGAATAAACCGTTCTTTGTTCTAACAGACTAATAGTCGAATATAATTTAAGAGTTTATGTTAAAGTTCTGAAATGGAAGCTTATATAGTGCAATAAGCAATAAAGTTCTGCAGTCTTAGGAAACTGTTTTAGAATAAGTTGGTCCAGTACGGATCTAAGGAAGCGATTAACTATTTGTACACGCTAGAAGAAATCTACATATGTACATATAACAATAACCGTATTTACTTTACAAGCCGGCAATACTCTTAGTACATAGTCCCAACCTACAGCACATAGGGTACACATACAAATGCGCATATTTACAGAGTGTACACGCCCACGCAATCTACTTCAATGTTCAAAAGAAAATAATATAAGGCTTCGAGCATGTATGTATATAGTTATTTGTGTATATCTGCGCCCATTCAATGTCAGCGCGCTTTGAGCATCCTCCCTTGTGACGCTACCTAGTAAGTACTCCACAACACTTGGCAGCGCATCCGCAAACAATGCCATCGCAAATGCGGGGGGTGAACTACAACAATGATTTTAATCGATAGATGCTTGAACAGCTACTGTACGACCTTGAACGCAAAGCATACGCATACACACATTGACGGACAATTGTCTAAATTGTGTAAAGAATATTGCGCCCACGTTGTACCCACATTTCACCACTTGAGTTATAATTTTATAAAACTTTTTTTTTATTTTATAGCATGTAACGGTGCTTATGCACGTATTTAAATGTCAACTATTTGTTTAGAAAATTTTAGTTTATCGGATGACTGAATGGACTTTGTTAAAGACTCCTCCAACTGATGATGGAATAAAGCATTTTGCTATTCTTCTGACATGACGAACTGCATTGTTAACGCCAACACGCAAGAGCGTTTGAACTGCTTAAGCATCATACATGGTATTTTTATTATTTATTTACTCCATTGGCTTTGCTTGCCAACCCACGAGGTCGGCTGCAATTATGCTCTTCTGTTCCATTCCAAATTGTTTCAGATTTTTCTGAATGAAATCATTCACCGTTGCAACGGCTTGTATACACCCAGCCGCACTCCCACTTGTGTGTTCCGTTCTTGCCGTTGCCGTGCATAACACCTGTTCCACCCTTGGCGCATATACATATGCATCCCACAAAATAAAATCACACCATCATTGTCTCTCTTGAGCACAATGTTTGTGCTATTTTTGTTGTTGCTATGTGATGACATACAGTGCGGAGCAAGTTCTTGGCACAGATTTTTTTTTAATTTTAAAGACTTTACTTCCTCTAAGTCTAACTATAAATGTCTTTATTTACTCGTTTTTTACCTAAACTCTGTTTTTTATACGAATAATACATATACAAATTGTATGTTTGCAAATTTATATTGCCTTTGGGTTGAGTAAGCAGCAAGTCTCGTGCGAGGCACGGAAGATGGGATGATAGCAAATTATAAAACTATAAGGTTGAAGGGGGTGTCAATTGAGTGTGATCCAACCGAATAGTGACTAAACAAATTCGGCGAAGTGTCAATGGTTTTTTCAATGGCTTTGCTATAATTTCGCTGCCGAATTGGCAAAGTAAAGGCAAATACTAAAGCATATAAACAGTAATGAAAAAGAATCAAATAAAATAATGAAATAAATAATAATGCGGAAAAGAAGAGAATATATTAAGTAAAAACAAAAAAAAGTAAAGAAAATCTATTAAATGACTTGATTTTTGGGCGGCCGCAAGTTAACGTTTACATAGTACCCACATTAGTTATGCGAACAACGTTATGAGATCAGCGAAGAGACGATAATAGAAATGCGAAACGCGCTTTATTACTCGTGCAGTTTCAGTCGTATTTACATACTACGATCATATAAATTTTTTATATATTTATACATATTTCTGTGTAGATACATTAATTTGGTTTTATACGAACCGAATTATGAAGAAAGCAAAATTTATAGTATATATGAGCACGTTTAACAATACATATTGGTAAAATAGAGTTAGATTGCTAAAACATATTTACATAAATCAAACCAAAAGCGATCACACAAAAGCATGTATGCTTTCTATATGTATATAATATGTATAATGTATATAATGTATATATAAACCCATAGCAGTAATCTACTACAAAATACGTCAATTCATACTATTTCGCCAAAAATATGTGTACATACATATACACATGTATATAATCAGAGAACACGCCACCGCAGTCATTTAAGTAAGAGAGTGTGTGGCATTAAATCACACATAACTGCACAGTGTGATTAGCATATGTAATTATAAGTAAGAAATGCCAAGCGAGCTGAATTATAATTCTAATAGAATATGGGGATTTCCAGTATAGCGAAACAGAAATGTAATATTTTTTGCAGAAGTACAAATGAAAATAAATTATTGAAATCAATTTATGCTATTTCTGCCAAAATTCGTTGTTTTTAAGTCTAACTTCAACAATATACGGAAGAAAAGAAATAATACAGTTGAACTTCCCTAACTCGAATCACCATAATCCACAATCGAGTTAGAGAGACTTCCGAATTAAAGAAGTTTTAATTAAAATATACAATTTTTCCAAAAAAAAATAAAATATTGCAGAAGTTCAACTGTATATACACATAATATTACAACTTTTGGTATTTCTAATGTAATCACACCGATGTTAGCTGATAAGTAGTTAAGTACATACATAAGCCACTTGTTAAGCAGTTGAACGATGGACAGTAATTTTCAATATTTTTTTTTATAATAAACACCGTATTGATCCAATTTAACTAATTAGAAGCAATAAAATATTAAAATACAATTATCTTTTTTAATCAGTTATTTGATAACACTTCACTTATACAAAACTTAATATTTAACACAAATAGGTTAAAGTACATTAAAGTATATTTTTATTGGGTTTTCAATGAAGTCAGGCGGTATAAATATATGTATATTCCCTTCTGTCCTAAGCAAAATAGTGCTAAATTACCAAGTCATGAAACCTGCAGCGAGTTAATTTTACTTACATTTTTAACACACTCAATACACAGTGCGGAACTGAAGAAACTTTCTTCAAAAAACATATTAAAAAAAAACTCGCACACCGCCAAAATTAACGAAACAAAATATTATTCGATTGACTAACATATCTACATATACATAAGGCGTTGCGCAAGTTAACTGAAGTTCAACAAATTGGCTTCATTCATTTTGTTTGCATTTTGGTTAGTGCTTTCAAAAAATTTTTGTAGGCATTTCGCTTTATTACAATCTTAAATTTCTTTATACAAAAACTCTCTTTAGTTGTTTGTCCATTTGACTTGACTAGTGCTAATGTGCAAATTTATCGTGTGTGATTCGCCAGATTATGTTTTCATTTTATTGTTGGTATTTATGTAGAAATGTGTCGCTTTTATCGCGTGTTTGATACTGTCCCCCACCGTTAATATGCTTAATTTTTATTAAAGCTTAGCTTTAGTGAAATATCCGGTTTGTTTTAGCATAACTTTGTTGTTGTTGCTTTCGCTTGCTATCTACCTACATATGTATATACATTTACATACATGTGTGTAAATATAATGACAAGCGCACATCGTTGTTCAATTTTGCGACAGCTGAGGTGAGGCTTTTTAAAGAAATGCTTGCACAATAAATTCAAATAAAAGTAAGTACACTTCATACATACATACGAACGGGCAGGAAATTCGTAACACTAGTAACTAAGCTTACAGAATTCATTTATTTCATATAAAGATCGTTATGATATAGCGAGTAACCGAAGTACAGGCAATACATGTAGAGTAAAAAATATATTTAAATATATAGTTTATTAGCACACATTGACTTAATTTTATTTTCGTCCATTATCATAAGTGGACTTTTTTCACATTTTAATTCATATCGAACTTTATTACTCATTTTTGCACATGTCGGCGCTTTTTTAATGCCTGCCAGCCGACGTAATCGATAAAATTCACATGTGGAAGCGAGTGAAAAATCCAACAGGAAAAAAATTTCTCCAATTAGATTTTTACTTTACATCCTTTAAAATATACACACACACGCACATTTGATATGAAAGATGAAATGGTTTTCACACTCCAGATAACTTAAATAACATTTAATTTTATATGAACACAGTAATTTTAATTCGAACAACTATGAATATTTACTTTTTATGAAGTTTACTATTGAACTTTTCTTCAACGCGTTCCAACACTTTCCCCAATTTTTCTACTGCTTCGGCAGCCGGGTCTGACTGACTGCAAATTGGAGGGAGCTCTATTGAAATACCCCGCTCAGTGTTGCCGAGTTGTGTTTTATTCTACACTACCATTTAACATGTGGAACGTACACTTGACTTGTTTGCGTCTGCGCTAATTTACATCAATTTAATAAATCGCTGTTTTAGTTTTTATAATTTACTACAAATATCTGAATAAATTTAAATAAATTGTTTAATGTAGTCAACAGTTTTCACATTTAAAGCAACATATCGAAAAACTTTATTAAATGCTGTCCACAACAAGCCGGTCTTTTCTCAAAAATGCGATATGAGCGACGCTGTTCTTATACTCCACAGTTATTCAATATTTGTAAATAGTTTTAATTTCAATTTTAATTATCTATTTAAAAACAAAAATGAGCAATATAAATAAAACAAATTTCGTTTTAATCTTTCTCAAATACAAATATTAATTACAACTTTAAAACATTTTTAATTGTTGAAAACAATAAATGCATGCCGGTTTAAATTCTGTTTAGCTGACACCCGTCTAATAAACAGCTGTTTTTGACAACCGGTTATTCAATAGCCCTTGTGGTGGTCCCCGATTAAATAGTTAAAAATCCCGTTTAGAATATTAGTTTAACAAATTCTTAAATAAAATTGTAAATAATTATTTAATTTAAGATGTTGTCATTGCGTACGCTACTGCGGAGTAGTCGTTCCGTGGTAACAATTAGTCAACATGGTTTCAAAAGTGTGCCGACTTCAAAATTTGGTTTTAATGGACGTCTTTTGGCACCAATTTGCTGTTCTCAAACTCCTCAGCAAACAGTTGTTGCCCAACAACTACGGTTGTACGCTTCTAGCAGTCCCAAAGAAGTTGAAGATGTACGTGTTTACCATGGCAGTTTGGCGCCTCGGATGAAAGCTGTAAAAATATTTTCACTTACTACCAGCTTGGCAGGTTTGGCCGCACAACCGATACTATTGGAGCAAGGTTTGAATATGGGAGGCAAACCAATGGCGGTATTTCTGTGTACTTTTGCTGGTTTCTTCACATTCGTGACACCGCTTCTACTGCACTTTATCACGAAAAAGTATGTTACCGAAATTCATTATAACCCAAAAACAGAGGAATACACGGCGACTACAATATCACTTTTACTATTTAAGATTAAGGTTTGTGTGGATTTGATCACTGAAAAAGACATTATGAACAATAAAAATTATTTACTTGCAGACAAAGTTCAAGCCCGAGCACGTTAAAGTACCTGAAGTGCCTGGTATGTTTACATCCTTTCTGGTGCATGACAAACCATTGTTCGTGGATCCTGCTCTTTTCGATGATCCTGATCACTATGCGCGTATTATGGGATATGACAAGCCAGTGGACTTTAAATTAGATTTCACAGATAATTCAACTAAAGCTGACAAAACGAATAAGAAAGCGCAGTGAATTTGTTGAGCAATAAATAAAAACAAGTTGGAAAAGCTATGTTGTTTTTGTTTTAAATTATTTATTTGAAACGTATGAGTTTGGGTATTTAATGTATTCAAGGAACCATAGATATTAAGAAGCTAAATATGGAAAGCGGAGTTTCATTTGGTTATAGTTTATAAGCTGTGGAAAGCCGCTTTTGACGTTAATTTATAAATATACATTCGAAATTTGTTCGCCGATATCTAATAATTCATATTTAGTTAAGCAATTATTTATTTTGAAGCTTTACATTGGCTTTAAAACTATTTAACCTCTAGCTCTAAAACTGTACGCAACAGCTGTTAATTTGTTTACCTCGCTAAAGTTTAGAAAAGCGTGTCTTTGTTATTTCTCTGGGAAATAATTAAAATATTAAATAAGTATAAAGTTGTAATGTCCGAGAAAGATCTAAATATATTTTTAGAATTCAGGTAACTACAATTCATTGAAAAATATTGCGTTTTCTATACAATAATTGCTTACTTCAGTGCTGGCGCTGAATTGCTATTTGGAAACATTAAACGACGTCAAGTAAAGTTGGAAGGTCTCGAAAAATGTGAGTTAATTATAAATATAAAGTGTTTTGGCATTAATTTCCTCTCAATTTGCATTTCAGGGACTATACGTAAGTTGCTTAAGTGGATGCACGCCAACATTTTGACAGAGCGACCAGAATTGTTCATACAAGATGAGTCAGTGTAAGTTACACAAATTGTTAGCTAATTGGCAAAGGTGTTAAAGATTTAAGCGCAATTAATAAACTCAATTATTAAATGTTGCTAATTCTTCTTTTTATGCAGACGACCCGGCATTTTGGTGCTTGTGAACGACACGGACTGGGAGTTACTTGTAAGCGTTTGTTTTTTGTTATTTATTTGATGTGGTTAAATTTTTATTTTATACAATTTTTGTTATACTTCCAGGGTGAATTGGAGTATGAAATACAACAAAATGACAACATTCTATTTATTTCCACGCTGCATGGCGGATAACTGCATATCGTAATTTGCTTTTATTTACACATTTATAAATTTATTTTATTTTTATATCAAATTAAACGAAACTCATCTTTTAACCCTTAAATTGTGCTTGAGATTTTTATTTATATAGTAATATTAAAAATACAGCGCGATATCGAATATGGTAGGCAATGTAAACATTTATGTCATAGGTTTGTGTATTAGCTGCAATAATTGCTTTGTGTCTTCGATATTCTAAGTTGAACTCTTTAAAGAGTAGAGCATTTGTCATGCACATTGAATGCGTTTTGTTGGCGCATAGCTAACGCGCTGGGTTTTTGAATTGAGAGACCTATGTTCAAATCCCATACGCGGGTGGTCTGTTGAAATAAGTGCAGTTTTTATGATGTAAACTTTTACCCCGAATAATCGTGTGGGCCCTTGCCGCTTGCGGTGAAGGGACGTAATACTGATAATAAACTGCGCGTTTTTTTGCAAAATTATATTTTTATGAATTTTAAAATGTTATTAATTAATGCAATTTGCGATTTGAATTAAATTCTCTTAAATCGATAAATAATAAATTCGCTCCATCTTAGTTGAAATGCTGATTTACTTCAATTGAATTTTTATACTCTCGCAACAAAAGTTGCTAAAGAGAGTATTATAGTTTTGTTCACCTAACGGTTGTTTGTAAGTCATAAAACTAAACGAGTTAGATATAGGGTTATATATATCAAAATGATCAGGGTGACGAGACGAGTCAAAATCCGAATGTCTGTCTGTCCGTCCGTCCGTCCGTCCGTGCAACGGATAACTTGAGTAAAAATTGAGATATCTTGATGAAACTTGGAACACACGTTCCTTGGGACCGTGAGAGGGTTGCTTTCGAAAATGGGCAAAATCGGTCCACTGCCACGCCCACAAAATGGCGAAAACCAAAAACACATAAAGTGTCATAACTAAGCCATAAATAAAGTTATAAAAGTAAAATTTGGAATAGAGGATCGCACTAGGAAGGGGCATTTTTGGATGTAATTTTTTTGGGAAAGTGGGCGTGGCCCCGCCCCCAAATCGGTTATTTGTATATAACTCGCAAACCAATAAAGCTATAGAAACCAAACTTTCTGCAGTCAGTTCTCTTACGTACCCCACCACACACCATGAAAATAGTTGAAATCGGATAATAACCACGCCCACCTCCCATACAAAGGTTGGGTTGAAACTTACTAAAAGTGAGTTAACTCAGTAACGAAAAACGCCAGAAACACTAAATTTCACATAAGAAATGGCAGATAGAAGCTGCACTCAGATTTTTTTACAAAATGGAAAATGGGCGTGGCATCGCCCACTAATGGGTCAAAAACCATATCTCAGGAACTACTCGACCAATTTCAATGAAACTTGGTTTGTAATAGTTTTCTTACATCCCAATGATATGTTGTGAAAATAAGCCAAATCGCTTCACAACCACGCCTACTTCCTATATACCAGAACTTTGAAGACGATCTGAATCGTTATCTTTACAATATATAAAGGTAGCACTAGTGAAGATATCGATGCAGAACTTTGCACAAATACTACCTTTATAGTGTGGAAGCCCCATTCTAAAAATCGCCGAAATCGGACCATAGGTTTTCAAGGCCCCATGTATCGAACATGAGGACCTCGGTGCTTCTAACCTAATATTAGGGTTTCCAACTTTCAATGGACTTTATACAATATATATGATGAATATGTGGGTCAAATTGTGTATTATATAATATAAATAAAGTTAAATAAATAAATTGCGAGAGTATAAAATGTTCGGTTACACCCGAACTTAGCCTTTCCTTACTTGTTTATATTTTAATTTAAGAAATAAAATACAATTTCGTTTATTTTTTATTTTATTTTTTATTTTATATTTTTATTACATTTTCTTTATTTGTTGAACATGCAACTTATACTCGTAAATACATATACACTTAATTCTTCGTGTGTAGCGTTACAGTAATTCAAATATTCGTTACCAAGATTACATAAATTTCAATTTAATAAAAAAATAACATTACACGCATTATTATGATGCTATCGTATATACATAGAAATATATTATATATGCACTAATTTATGTAAAATGTAAAATTTACTTTTGTGATTGTGTGAAATTTGTGACTATACTAGTGAACATTAAATTATTGAATGTTTCGAAAATTATTATAAATTATTTCATTTGTTTATATATATTTTACATTAAAGCTTATAGAAATTTTTTATTAGACAAATTCAAAATATAATTTATACCAATTTTATTATTTATGTTTAATTTTTGTTTCGGCAAATAAAAAATTGACACTTCGCAAGAGAATTCAAGCCAATTCAGTAACACTTGTGTGTAAAAAAAAAAATTAATATATTTTGATGCTTATAAAAACTGTTGTGTTTTAATTATGTTAATATATATATTTTAAGTATTTAAAGCGAAAGGGCATATAGCACTGGTTCAATGATTTATAACTACATACATACATATTATTTAACAATATTATATTTTGTTGTTATTCATATTATTAATAATAAAAATGCTTGAAAAATATGTTTGCTCACTTTTTTAAACAATAATATGGGCAATTACTTAATTTGCTATGGCTTAGTATTAAAACTAAAATGTAATTAAAATAAAAAAAAATATACAACAAAAACAAAAAAATTAACAAAAAAATGTTATGTATGTAAGCGCAGATGAATTTGTTCATGTTTGTATGTACGTTTTTTAAGGAAATTTAGTATTATTGTGTGTACACATAAAAACACTTAGCATTTAAAAATAACGTATTTCACTAATTCCAATAATTATAAAAATTAAATTATTTAAAAATTATTACTAAGTATTTTTTTCGTTTTTTTTTTAATTTTCGGTACTATGTGCTAGTCTAACGGCGTTTTTCAAATTTCGAAATTTCGAAACTCATTTAAACAATGCTAGAACTCTTGATGTAATTATGATTCACTTATGCATTACGGTAAGGCCGCTGGTGCTGATTGTTGTTGTTGTGGTTCTTTGTGTTGTTTGGTGAGATGAAAACGATGGCGCCGCAATATAACTGTACTATCGCCAATGGTGGCCGTTGTGCTGCTGGCGGTTGGTGATGATTTCTCTGTGGTTGTTGTTGCTGTTGTTGTGGCATTTAACCAATTGCAGGTTATATCCGCTGGCTCATGATCGGGCGTCATTGAAATGTCGGAGAGTATGCCGCTTTCTGCATGATGGAGATATGATTGATTTTTGATTTTTTGTTTTGCAAAGATTATAAGCCAGCAAAGGGAAGAGAGTGTGGAAGACAAGTGTGGACACAAGAGGATGCAATACGACAAAATACGAATACAGACATACATAAATAGTGAGAGTAGTTGGGAATTATTTACATTTTGTAGTTTTGAATACAAAAATTTTGAAAAAAAAAATTTTGAAAAAAAAATTTGAAAAAAAAAAATTTTTAAAAAATTTTTAAAAAAATTTGAAAAAAAAATTTGAAAAAGTTTTTGAAAAAAATATTTTTAAAATAACTAATAATACTGATAAATAAAGTAGAAAACACTTTCTATAAACCAAGCTTAGACATATTACGCAATAATTTTACAAAAATAATAACTTAAACATTACTGTACAAATAGTTTTTTTTAAATAAACAAAAAACTGGTTAGTAAAACATAACATTTGAACACTAAACAAAACAACAAAAACAAATAGAAATAAAAACTAATAAATACACAACAAACGAAAAAAAACATTCAGAAAAAGTAACTCAATTCAAGCTCAATACCCATGGAGAGTTGACTGACAAGCGTTGTTGAGCGTTTGGCGCGCGCTGAGCCGCCACCGCCGCCGGCGCCACTTTTTCCACTGCCGCTGTGAGCGCTGCGTCCACTGCTGCCACTACTACTCAACGTATTCGTGTTCGCGCCACTCGTGGACGCATTCGCCGCTGCGGCACAGCCAACGCCGCTTAGCATTAAAGTTTGCGTCTCGTTGATTAGCTCGAGCGCATGATGACCGCCAGGTGTGGTCTTGCTATTGCAAGCATTGCCACCCAGGCGCTCATGACCCGAAGAACTGCCCGTGCTGATTGAGGAACTGCTCGTGCCGCTCGACAGTGAGCTCTCGGAGATGAGCGAGTTGGGTCGACGTGCGCTCTTCGAGACATCCAAATGCATGCCGGCGAAGGAGTGACGCAATTTGGGCGCTGCAATGCAATGAGGAAGTTGAGATTATTATTTTTTATTTTAAATTTTAAGCGTTAAACTCTCACCTTTGCCGAGCTGTGATATCGTTATGGAGCGATCGTTGATTTGATTGTTGCTGGGACGTATGTCGAGACACGGTTTGCTGCCGATTCCCATCGAAGACATTTCGGCTAGGCGAATTTCTGGTGGAATACGAGGAAGGAGAATATTATAAAAAATATAATTAACGGTTGTTACAAAGATCTGAAATTCCTGACGACTTCTATATCAGTGAAGCATCAAATTAGATAGTAAAATACTAGTTCGAACCTAAAAACTCTTCTATAGCTCCGCTATCTACAATATTAGCCCCTCTCCATTTAATTACCTCGATTTCGATTCGCTTGCTTCCATAGCAACTTCGATATTTCCTCGGCCCAAGCATTTTTGATGTCCTCCGACATACATTGCAACGTCCAAGTGTCTTCCGGTTTGCGTTTGCGGAACCAAATTTCAAATTTCGTTTTCGAATCTCCCACATGCGCAGTTAAGCCGATATCTGAGGTCTTGATGCTGTTCTTATACAAATAAATGTCCAAGTTCTGGAGAAGGAAAATATATTATTTTAATACATCAAACTTATTTTAGTACAATCCTGCTTACCTTTTGATCTGGAAACCGACGTGCTTTACTAAACAGCACAAGATCTTCGAAGAGAAAGACTTGACGCAGTGACTTCTTGCCGCCACGTCCTTGCCATACCAGAAACTCATTTTGTCGCAGCAAACGTCCTTGCTCCTTCACATTGACATCACAGTCCCGCAACGAATCCATAGCTAGTAGATCATTACCATGACGTAGTTGAAATTTAACCATTTCCTCAGCGCGTTGCAGTTCTTCCACATCGGCGGCGATCTCTTGCAGTGCAGCACCCTGTTAGGAAGGAGGAAGCGGTAAGTGAAAGCTCAATTAAAGCTCTAAACTTTACTTTATATTTGAGAGACTAATTAAAGCTGGAAATATCACTCAAGTGAAAGCTTAATGAAAGCTTTAAACTACGCTTTATATTTGAAAGCTCAATTAAAGTTCTACATCTCAACTCAATCTAAGTTCACTTACCTCAACGGAATTACAAGCTTTCACCAATTGCTGTAATAGTAAGGCATATTTTCCCATACGCTGTACGGGCTTCAGTAAATATGAGGCCAAGTCCATTTTATCATTCAATTCGAACTGTTTGGACTGTAAAATAGAAGAAAATTATATAAATTACATATACATAGACCAATATATTGAAAAAATGTAATGAGCTTAAAAAGCTCATGAAAGCTCTGCAAAAGTTTTCACAAACAAACAAACAAAGTGAATTGCATATACATCTTATTATTAAAAAATACAAAAAAAGCTTTGTTACGTTGTATTGAAAGCTTTCGTGAAAGCTTTGCAAACACTTTCACATACAAATATAGTAAAATGCATATACATTTTATTATTAAAAAATTACTAGAAAAAGCTTTAAGTATTTAAAAGTTTTTTCGAAAGCTTTCATGAAAGCTCTGCAAAAACTTTTACAAGTCGCCTTACCTTAAAGAATGCCGTGCCATATTCACTCATTAGCGTATCACTTTTCGGTTTATTTTTATTGTAAAGCGCATACAAATAGAATTTCGATTCCATTTCCAAGAAGGCGCTGCCAACCTTCAATGGGTTACGTTCGTAACGTTCCAGTTCATTGAGAAAATGCCATTTGTGGAATTCGGAGATCTTCTCAATGTTGCCGAAAATGACATTACGTTGGCCGCGTAACGGCTGCGGTATGTCTTCGCGCAACAACTCGTCAACATAATTTTCAATGACATAATTCAACGAGTGTACATAGTCGCGTTCCGTGCCAATCATTTCACGCATGATCAATAGAAGCGTTCTACAAAAATAGAAAGGTAAAAACAGAAATAATGAAGTCGCACAAGGTCAAAAGTGTTTCAAGATGATCGAACACTAGATTGCTTACTTTTGTATTTTCGGATCCAAGAAACTGAGTTCATCCAACTTCGACAATTCCAAACTTGAGGCGTGGTACTGAAGGTGCGCATTCGCCTCCATGGGTGAGTGTATGTCATTATAACGTTTGCTGGAGCGCTCATAGCACTCGAAGTCGAGCTCATCGCTGTGGAGAAACGAAATATTTTCATTGTAATACAGTTCATTAGCATTAACGCACGCTGAACTCACCTCTTGCTGTACAAATTGGCCGCCTCGTTGAGGCTCTGACACGAACAGATGCGCGTCAACTTCGGATTGCCATCGCAGCGCTCACAACCGCCCACACCGGAATCGGCTATTTTCGATTGCTCCTCCTCGCCATCCTCCATTTCGAGTTCCTCACCGTCGGCGTCCAGCATTTCATCCATATCCTCCATATTGCGACTTTCACGCCAACAGTGACAGGTTTGACCGTCAAACGAACCGATACCCGAACTGGAGCGATGACTCAGACGGTTCATGCGCGGCAACGGTGTACTCGTAATGACGGCGACATGTTGTAGTTGCTGTTGTAATTGTTGTTGTTTGGTAAGACTGCTGGTGGTGCTGTTGCTGCGATAGTTGAGTGTGAGGTTAAGACTATTTGGTTTGTTGTTCTTATTATTGTTCGGTGTTTCAGCTATTTCCGTTTGCGCCGACGCCGGCTCGTTGTTGCTGTTCTCTCGCTGTTTCTGTCGGAGTTTCTCTAGCAGCTGTGTGGCGCCTGACAATTCGGCCAACCGTTGCACCTCCGGTTGCAAGTGCGGCTCGAGATTGTGCGTCAGCAATAGTTGTTGTAATCTAGTCGCGGCTTCTATGCGTTCACGCGCCAACTCCAGCTTTTCCGCGAAACAATCGAGTGCGGACTTTAGATTGACAGCGCTCTCGCGCAGTGGCTCAATGTTGACTGCGGCCTCGTGTAGATCACGGCCCTTAGCCAAGTGTTTCTAGGGAGGAAATGATTTATTAAATTACATACTTAAAAAAATTTTTTTTACGTGTAATTTTTTATGACTTTTTTTCTAAAAAAGGCTTAACTCCAAATGTGTGTATTTTACGGGCGTTCATTCTTCAGCTTTCACTTTTTGATTACATGAGTATCATTTCCCCATGAGAAGGTCAAGTATAAACACAAAATCTCAAAGTTTTAACAGCGGGGAGGTAGAGAAGTCGGCTTTGTAGAGAAGCGGAAAATAATTTAAGCCTTTGATGTTGTTGGAGACCAATAGTGTTATAAATTTTATATATCTGATCGGGTTTAGCCTTGGGTATGCAAAATCTCTTTTTATCAATTTGTATGCGATCAAGAATCACAAGATACCCTTCGGAAGAAATATTTTATAAGTCCCAGTGCCCTGAACGAAGTCTATTAACTATTTTCGAGTTCGAAAACATTCAAGATTTCTTCAGGTTTCGAGTCGGCCAAATCTTTTGGAAACATTTACGATTTTTCTGAGTATCTCACCATGTTCTTATCATGTAATTTTTTTATCTTTAGAGAATACTTGGGGGGGTATTCTAAATTAATTTTACTAAAGTATTTGCATAAGTAATCGAGATAAAGTCCCAAGAATAAGTACGATTAAGTAATCTTTGGTACGTATAGACGTTTTGACGCCCTTTATGCCCTTTTGAGTGCTATTAGAAAGTAATATACCTTTAAGGGCTTAAGCGAATGGAACAGTCTACTATTGGAGACTTACATCCAATAATCTATGTTGGAATTTAAAATTGAGAAACAAATATATCGGCTCTAGGATAAAATATTTAAATGTCTAGTTATCTTCTTCGAACTAATCGTGTGCTTCTACAATTTTCCCTTTGTCGGAATAAAGTGTTGATTATATTTGTACTTACCATCGAAATGAAATAATATTTTTCAAACTCCTGCTCCTGCTCCTTTATGGCGGCTTCACAGTCTAGCTGAAGACTAGCGAATCGTTGTAGCGTATCATTGCCATCACTGGTGATCCAAGATGTTACCTGGAATTTGAGGATAACGAATATTATATAGATTTAAGAAAAAAATTGGAAAATTTGAGAAAAATAAATGTACAGATATTCAAAGAAAAGAGAATGCTATGTAAACATAACCTAAAAATTATATTTGTTCTCTGCACCCTTGTGAAATGGTGTTGAATTTTTTTCAAAATAAAACCTTAAATTACTAAAAAAATCTCAAAAAAAGGGATATCAATTCTCCGAATACATTTTTTACATTTTTGATATTTGTAAGAGAGCTTAAAAAGCTTTCAAAGCTTTAAAGCTCTTAAAAAGCTATGTATCGGTACAGCAGACATTAGGTATGTTATATTTCGAAATTTCTATTCAATACCAAAATGTTGAAAGGTTGTACTTCGTTCCATTGTGTCTTCGGCCTAAGCATGGAGTTATATAAAGAAGAGTTATTACAATAAATTATAATATATTTTACATAGATAGTACTTAAGCCCACTGACGATAGAATACAACAGATAAAATACAATCTTATCACATAGATTTTGAAACAGCAATTCTTTTATGAGTATTTAAATAACCGTTATTTATAGATCACAAGATAGCGTTTAACATTATACCTCTCAGAACACTCTGGAGATTCTTTGTGATACAATAGTTGATAAGACCCTCACATGTTTTCTTTTTTTTGTTTTTGAGCTCATTTGCATCACGCACAGTGTAATTGGATAACCCCTTTAATAAATAACAAATATTTAACTGGGTTTTTGTGTGTCTGACAATACATGTAGATAACGAAAAAACCATGACATACAAATTTACGCGTCGTATCAGAAAAAAAAAAACTGAAACAAAACAAAAACGCACACAAAATTTTAGTTTGACGGTACACAAATAGTAAACACCTTGCAATTATTGTGTTATGTTATGGGTACTCATGAGTACACACATCATATAGGTACAATATGTATGTATGTATGTGTGCTTATTTTTATAAACAATTGTACTTAATAGATAGGTATATATGCTTATAAAATTATAATTGATAAGGATAGAGATATGGAGGCACTCAATTATTAAAGAGCTAAGGTTGTACGAGGCTTCAGCGCGCATATTTTTGGTATTCGTGATAAATGTATTATTTCAAAATTATATTTTTTAAATTTTATTTTCGATTTTTTTAATAAATTTTTAAAATAATTTGTTGCAATTTCAATTCCAGAAGATTTTTTTTTAAGATTTTTAATTAAATTTGTTAAAAAATTATATTTTTAAAATTTGTTTTTAATTTATAATAATAATAAATTGCTAATTTCTTAACTTATGGCGTCTTTTACTATACATTTTTTTTAGAAAAATTTTCGATTTTGATTTAAAATTGTAATTATATGCTTAAAAATTAAAAAAATTAAGTTACAATTTTATTTATATAAATTGTATGTATACAATATTTATTATTTTATTTTATAATTTTTAATTTTTTTTTATTATTTAATATATTTTTTAGTTCAATATTTTTAAAAATTTATTAAATTTTAATTTTTTAATTAATTTAATTAATCTGATTTTTAAATAATTAATAATAATTATTTTTAATTTTTTTATTTTTCTTTAAAATTATGGCAACATTTAATACAATTATTTATATTAAAAACTAGACTGAGTGTAAAAAATATTTGTGGCGAAAATATATGCTTTATTTTTTATATAATCAATTTAAAAGTATATATTTAAATTTTTTAAAATTATAATTTGTGTAGAAAAAAGGTTGCAAGTGTACTTTTAACCCTAACCTTACTGTATTTGTGTTGTATATGGCCACTCTTACTATAATTATAAACCATTTCATTGATTAAAATTTTTTTAATTAAGATAAAATAATAAAAAATATTAAATAAAAAACAAATGTTATTAAAAGAAAAAATATTTAAATTTTATTATAAATTAATTTAATAAAAAAATAAATATAAAAATTGTTATTTAATATTTTTTTCTTTTTTATTTAATATTTTTTATTATTAATTAGGAAAAAAGGTATTTTATGAATTTTATTTTAATTTTTTTTTTTAACTTACAACAACTCTTACAGCAATTATTTTCATAGAAAGAAGAAAAAATATTTTTAGCAAAATTTTTTTATATATTTTAATATTTTTTCTAATTAAAAATTTTAATTTTTTTATTATTGCTTCAGTATACAAAAATTATATACAAATATTTAATATGTACAGCGATAATGTTTATTTAATTTTTTATTTTATCAATTCTAAATACACACCCTTTAAAATGTGCAAATTATTAGAAGAAATCACATTAAATGGAAAATGACTAAGATTCATACCAGTCTGCTGTATAAACAGCAGCAATCTGCATATATACATACATACAAATATATATACAAACAAACAAACAGATTCACCGCTACAAAATAGAGTCGGTTATTTTCACAGAGATAAGCAAATATTGCTCCCCATTCGTTTACTGGCGCTCGCACGGTTTAGTTTGCACTGAGTGCTGTGTCCGAATAAATTGTCGATTGATATACAAACAAACATACATACATACATATATACAAATATACAGTGGTGCATTTGAAATGGAGCTCACGCACAAAGAACGCACGGAAATGGTAATAAACTGATTTGAAATGCATATTATTCTAAATAGAAAATAAAAATTTCAAATTTCGCAGAAGAAGCACATGAGCAAAGTGCTCAGCGGCAAGGAGAAACCCTTCGACGGTCTGCGCGCACGCACCATTGTGCTGCTCACACATAGAGTGGACGGCGCACAGGTCTTTCTGAAAATGACGCAAAGCCAGCCTCTCCGTATGAATCGCTTCACCGCTTGGAAATACTGCAATCTAATGCACACGGCCTTGCGTCATGGCACACCGCAAATACTCGAAATGATGCAACAGCCGCCACAACAACAACTACTAGAAGAATTAAGCAATTATTGGGCCTATCACACGGATGCCATATGCGGCTGTATACTCAAGTATTTGGAATTGTTGTTGCACAAAATAAGCTTCCACAAAAACTATGCGTTCTTCACGGGCGCTCTGGAGGCCGACATCACCAAGGAGTGGGATGTGGGTGTGTGGTGAGTAAACAGTTTGAAATTAATTATTATATTTTTTGTCAACACACTTCTGCTTGCTTCTCCAGCTTCCAATTATGCACCGATATCTTTGATTATATGGACCACTTGCTAATGCTGCAACATACCATTTTTGCGAGCTTGACCTTGCAACAGCTCGCCGTGGCCACGCCCGAAACAATGTGCCGTCTGCAACCGCTTATCAATATCGCCGCCGAGTGCAGCATACTGTATGATCAGGCGTCGAATGCAATGGCCACCGTTTGTGGCAAGTTGCCGCCCATCGATGTAATGGGTTTATGCAATCGCTTCTATACGCTTTATCAGCGCTTACGTGGCTTCTACAGTTCGCTACAGCAGGTGAAGATCATACTCAAAATGGAATATGTGCCGGAGCTGTCGACGACTGTGCCGGATTTCTTGGCGTACAGCAATAGTAGCGCATGTGGCAGGCAACCGACGGCGCCGCCCGTGTGGCAAGTGTAATATGGGGTGTGAAGCGATGGAGTTGGGGATTGTATGGGGGTCGTGGGCAGGAGAGCGAGGTTGGAGTAGACAATTTTATTGTGATTGTTGTTTGTACATACAGTTATGTATTTGTATTATAATTGCACTATTTATACTAGATTAGATTAGATATTTAAGTTTATATGTGCTACAAGTGTTTATATGAGTACACAGAAAGTTAATTAAAACGATTTTATTTTTATCAAATTTGTTGTGAAATATTGCGAGGAGTTCTCTTGTAATTGTGACATGCAAAAATTATAGCAAATATTTTCAGCAATTTATAGCAAATATTTAGTAAATAATATTTTTATTGTGTCAAATTTGTTGACAGTTATAGTCAAAATAATGACAACATGTCAAATTCAAGGACATATTTTGAAAAGTCATAAAAATATATGGATTAAAAATATTTGAAATTCGAAAATGGCATATCGTAGATCGAAAAACCTAAATTGAATCCTCTTGTGATGTTCCAATAGTGAAATTATTGGGGACCATCCCTTTGGCCTCAACCATTGTAAGTGTCGAATTTAATGTGATGTTTTAATTATGTCAAAATTAATGACATTAATAGTCCTATTAATAATGACAACATGTCAAATTCAATGACTATTCAAATTATATTAATAAAATTGATTCACATTTTATGACAATCATTTGACTATTGAAAATAGTTATTTTAAATTTTGACTAATGAAATTATATAAAATTCAATGCCAGCAACAGTCAAATTAATGACAACAGATCAAATTGAATGACAGTTAGAATGAAATTAATGAAAATATGTCACACTGAATGACAGTAATAGTCAAACTAACGAAACGATTTTTATAAAAAATTTTGACAATATTTTGACTAATGAAATGATGCCAAATTCAATGACACTCATAGTCAAACTAATGAAAACAGTTGTCATAATTTTTATAAAAAATGTATGACAATATTTTTCGAGTCAAGAGAGACATACATAATTTTTTACGATGGAATGGAAAGTTTCCATTGGAAACACTTGAACATATTTGGGTACTATTGTAAAGGTTTTTTTGTCATTAAATTTGGTATAAATGAAAATCACACGTAAGTGAAGTTAACAATGAAATCAATTTATCATAAATAATTTATAAAATAAATAAATTAATTGAAAATATATTACAAAAATAAAAAAAACTTAAATTTTATATTAATTTAATTCTCGTTTTAACCCTTAAGGCAGTAGTCTGTTTTACAGGCTTTGAAAAAATCGATTTTTTTGTTTTGTGTTTAAATCTCTTCCAAAACTATCCATGAATATGTCTTTAAAATTCCAGAGGCCAATTCGACATATTTTCGAAGCTAGAGCAGTTTTTGTGGCCGAGCGTTGAGCAGGTGCGAATGCTCAGGCAGACCTTTAAAGGGGGGGGGTAAGGTTAGACAACTTTTTTTTCATTTTTTTTATTTTTTTTCTGAACCATCAACATCTCAAGAATATTGTGTTAAAATTTTACGTCATTCGGAGAAAAACTAACGAAGTTACAGCAGGTTGAATAACGGTACCTCCAGCTACCTGCGCTGAGTATACAAAACTTTGAATCGATTTTCCCAAATATGTAATTTTTAAAGTCGGTGACTAGCCTACAGAAAAAACTACTGCATGGATCGTTTTGAAATTTTGAACAAATATTCTACATACATATATATAGCTCTCGAATGACGTCGTTTTTCCAAAAATTTCAATTACTAACAATTTTACAATAATAAATAGGTCGATTTTTTTCGTCTAAAATCGTCATTTTGGCTTGAAAATGGTACCAAAAATTGAAAAATTTAAATATTAAAAAAAAAGAATTGAATTGAAAGATAAACTAATAAACTAAAGAAAGCATTTTGATTTTTTGGTTTCGGATGATCCAGTGATGCTGTAGGCTGGTCACCGTACAAACACTTTTTTTCGAGGTGCCTGCAGAGATCGACGATAAATCCGTTATTCCTCGCTATTTCTCGATAAAACTTTTTTTAAGTATCCTTCAATGTTGTACTTTCATATAATAATAAGAAAAATAAACCAACAGCGATAATTTTTTCTAAAAAAATTCATGAAAAAGGGTATTTTTTCGACGAAACAAACCTTAAAGCGCGTTTTCTCGAGTTTTCATTTTCACAAGTGTTAGAAAACGGTGCCGGCGATAGCAAAAAGAATATACGTCCGATCGAAAAAACCAAAGTGATCTAGCTTCAGTATTAAATTATCTTCTATTTGAACTAAAAAGTTGGATTTTACAAGTAGGTTATAAATAGTATTATTTAAACTACTTGTTTTGCAACTTAAAGTAATTTTTTTTTCTTAAAAGAGTGAATTTTTTTTAAACTTCGAAAAAATTTGGAATTTTATAACTTCTTCGGTATTTTTTTAGTTCATAAAGAAAACAAACTTATAAAAATTAAAAAAAAAAATTGGTTCGACTGTTTCAGATGCATTGCACGACCTCCATCATCGGCACCGATTTACAAGTGCAGACTCCAGGCGCTCCAGAAAAATACTTACAACTTTGAAAAAATTTCAATATTTTATAATAATAAATACTGCTTTTTAAGCCTTAAATATAGTACACTATCGTCTTAAAATTCCGTTTACCGCAATCTTTTCCTCCCTTTCAAAAAAAATTGCTAAAAAAACGCTTTTTTTGGCTTCTAAAGCAGACTACTGCCTTAAGTGCATCTTGAGAAAATAAATATGAAGAATGATTCTAATAAACTATTGAGAGAAAAATCATAAATGTTATCCATAAAAAGGTTTCATGAGCACATTTAAGCAAAGATCATATAGACCAATGTCATCACACAAGGGTTAACATTGACATTCAACAACTTCTAATTATTATACTTTGGTATGATGAAACTAGTTTTGCAATATTAAGTCTTGTTGTCTTAAATATAACTGAAGTGAGTTTTTTTGAAAATTGAAAATTTTTAAATGAAGCTTGACGGCGAATTGGATCAACATGAAATCGAAAATATTAAGCAATATACAGCAATTCAAATTTATTGTCATCCAGTGAATTGTTTTCGTATATTATAAATAATTTTCGAGGCCAAAAGAAGCGAATGCTGATGTAAAGTTTCAAGCTTTTTCACACTCTGAAATCATCCCACCCACATCTTCACAAGTGATTTCACAAACTATAAAGTGTATTGTGTTTCCACAATCTAATCTGCTTTGTGTAAGAGTACTACTTATACTCGTACACTACTTATATACAATATGTGTGGTCCCATTAAGCACTTGTTTGTCCTTTTTATTTACATAAATTATTATTATTTACACTCAATGCAAATTCCACATGCGAGTATATACTGTAAAGTCCCATTGTCCATTCACCCGCTTTTGCTGACGCTTCACTTTAAATCGTGCGACACAACGGTATCGATGACTTGTTTACCAATAATTTTTGCGGCGATAAGACGCGACAAATTCAATGAAAAATGTAATTAAGTCAATGCAAGAGAAATTAAGGCTTTTGAGGGTGTGAGTGGGTGCGAGGAAATGGGAAATGCCGAGTATAGAGACTAATGAGATTAAGTATGGTTTATATAATGTATTAGTACTGTACAATAGTATACTCGTACTATATATATTATATAAAATATTAAGAAGTAAGCAGTTTGAAGGTTCCCACAGTTATTAGTAGAACTTTGCATGCTTCATGGTTGAAGGTCTAATTTGAAATGATCTTTAGGCGAAAAGTAAACATTGTGCTTTCTTATCAGTCTATTACTTGAAGAATATTTGGTTATAATTGAGAGTGAGATATTTTACGGTGATTCATAAGCAACTCATGTGGTAGGAAAGTCCAAAATGACTGTACTCGTCATTAATTAAAAACATACTCAGGAATATAAGATTGTTTATATTTATTTAGATGCGTCATATCTTCAAAAAAAAAAACTAAAAAACAATGTTATCAGATCTTAACACTTGTAAAAATAATCAATTAAAAACTGAAGTACAGTCTGAAGAACATGCTTGAGTTCTGCTATTTTACCATAATGCTGTATGCCATACAAGAGAGTATGTGAGTACTTTCTCAAAGTGGTATAAGCGCTAGACCAGTCTATTCAATTTATACCAGTTGTTTGTTCGATTCGCCATTATACAAAATCTGGCGAATTTGACACTTGACGTCCCCACTTTGTGGGAGCATTTAAGAGTTGATAATTTTGAATAACTCTCTGTTATCTAAAGCTTGAGCCCAAGAGATATTGTCGGTTTTTAAGGTTCTAACTATACATTTGGTATAAGATGGTCTTATCAGAGTCCATCTAGAGCCATGTTGCTTAATGAGTGAAGGTTGTGGGAAAGGAAAGGTAATCTGTTAGCATAAAGTGTCCCTCAATCGACGGAATATTATGTGATATTTTTATTTTATATTTTTATGTGTGTAGTTCATAGAAAGTAATTTCTGAAAAGTTTTTCAAATATATGGAATCAAAAGATAAAATAATCTTAAGAAGGGTTTTCACAATACAAAAGAACATGAGTTCCTAATCCACAAATCTCAAGAAATTTTGATTTTTATTGCTCATAAACCCCTTTTTTATGAACTTCTCGGCTGTCTTTCGACAATTTAAAATTTAGAAATATTTCAAAAATTTTGTAATCAAACACAGAATCATAAAACCGACCTCGGAGTTGTTTCAAAAAAAAAAAAAATTTATTCATTCTATAATTTACAGTTGAAGCGTGAAAATTTCTCTCGATTTTAAAGTAATTATTACTTTACATAATAGTATCAAGAAATCTTATAAAAATGCATAAATTGGAATTCTCCACATAACAATACCGTTACGAATACTCGCAGAGAGTAAATGTAAAAAAGAAAAAATTACACAAATTTCACAGCAAAACAAAATCAACTGAAAAGCGCTCGCAGAATGCGTTGATAATAAGCGCAACAAAAGGGAAATTTTCACAGCGAGCGCGCCAAATCTCGAAACGCATTCTTGCCTTGATGTGAACATAGATTTTCACAATGACAATTTCGCAATTTTCTCGCAATCAAAATAGTGTGACTAGCGGCAATGTCAGCAGGCACATATTCAAACACTCATAAATGCAAAGTATACACGGGTGCAATTGGAGCGCGTGCCACACTACAGTAAATTGCACGCCTGCTACCGTTGCTGCCGATGGCTATTTTAATGAATGAATGCATAGCAGCGCCATTCAAGAAGAGGAAACAAATGAAGAAATATACAAGAGCGGGCGCTTAACTAACAGAAGTGGCTTGCGGCGCGGCGATGGAAGCAGCAACTGTCTTGTTTCGTGCTTATTGCTGTGCGGCATACACGAACTAATAACATATGTTGTTGTTGTTACTGTTGCTATTGCCACAAGCGATGCTATCAATTCAATTGACCGTTGGTATGGCAAAAGCACAACTATAACGAGACTATATGTTAGAGCGTTAACTGAAATTGCATTATAGTCAACACAGCAGGTGAGCGTGGCGTTACAAATGCAACACTGCGCGCGCGCGCGTATGTGTGTGTGTAAATATATTGCGCGCCGCTATACACGCCTGCTACAACGGGCGCTTAAAAAGCCTCACAGCCACACTTTTTCATAGACCGCGCGCATGGCAGCCGCTCCGCTTGCTCCACAGTTCCGCGCCGCGTCGCGTTTGCAACCAATTGAGAATTTCTTTATCCAATTTTCATATCTAATGGGATTTTAATTTGAAAATTATTAATTAGTAACTGACAATGTCAGTTTGTCCGTCTGTCCACTGCGGACGCGTTGGTGCATAGCGTTGCGGTGGTACATGGTGTGTGTGGACGCGCGCGCACTGTTGTTGATGATGATGCGCGCTATGTTGCACGCGCTTGGCAGCGCCTTAAGTGGCATGCGTGGAAATTGATTGCCGCTGCTGCACTGCCACAAAAGGTTTACCGCATGTGCATGCGGCCGGATAGTAAAAGCGGCTACCACTACCATTTGTGGCGCGCAGTTGGAGTTAAGCTTAAGCCGCGTTAAGTCTATGTCTATGTAAGTATGTGTGTGCGAGTGGCAACACATTTTCTGTAGCAGATCATAAAGCATAATTGAAAAATTGACAAATGATGGAAATGTTAGATCTGTGATGTGTGATAGAGCAGTGATTTATACGCCTCGTTGTTGGTGAAAAAAGTAAAATATATATTTTTAAATCTCTCTGTACGCTTGGCGCTTATAACTGACGGCAATCAGCAAAAAGCATTAGTTATATCGAAAAGAAAGTGTGCATCTTAAGCATTTAATTTGACGATCTTGTAGATTTGTGTAAGTCAATTATTTTCCCTTTTCCTTTTTGTAGAGAAAAAAAAACATAGAAAATTTCACTGCTTTGAGTGTTCTGTTGCATGCGCGTACAATTTCACCATTTAACGGTGTCATTCATATGGAAAAGTTCCGGTAGCCATTGCTTTTTAGAAATAGACCAACTAAAAAGCCGTTGGCTAGAGTAACTACAACATAAATACTTGAAAATGAATTAGTTTTCAAATAAAATATTAGCAAAGTACTCACATATGTACTACATGGTATACCAGTTGTAGCTAAGAGTATACCCTGTAAGGAGTGAAGAGTATATTGCAAAGACACTTAAATACAGAAATTCTAAACAAATCCTTCTTAAGCCGTTGACCTCTCATCTCCCACAATGTGTCCAAAACAAAGGTCTTGCGGTGGACATCATAACTCATGGTTGGTTCACCGCAAATCAATAAACTAAAAATATTTCGATAATGCATGGATAGATCCAGTTAATGAACGAAGGAAAAAAAATTTGAAATTTGAATTTTTAACACAGTTTAAACAAAAAAACTCACTTTTTTCGTAAAATTTTCAAAATATATTGGCTCGAAAAAAAAATTATATCTTCGTTCATTAAGTAGATAATGTTAGTTCGAAGTTGTGTGCAAAATTTGATCAAAATCGCTTCATGACTTTTGGAGATATCGTGTCGACAGACTTGAAAAAATTAGTTTTGAGATAAATCCCTTTAAAGTTTTACATTTGTACTGACATGGCCTGATGAACAGAACTTTCAAATGGTTTATCTCTTAGAATTTTACTCGGATTGATTTGATATTGGATAATATATTTAACATATTGCACTATTTAATAAGACAACTTTTTTTGAAATTTTGTAACCCACTTAACCCCTTAAGATTAATCAATCAAAACATTTTAGATATGGTAAAGACCCAGATATGTTCTCTTAGCCTTCAGTGGGGTCTACGAACCCGTCGTCTTATAATCGTTCAAAAATTATCAGCTCAGTAGTATTTTCTAAAAATATTAATGAATGATTTAAATCTTACAACAACAACAATCTATATTCTATAGTATAATCATAATATATGTATGAGAGTCCTATTACTTGAATTAATGAGAATGATCTTCAGGGTTTCATATAAAGAACTCTAAAACTGCTACTGGATAATTAACCAACAATTAAAAAAAATTAAAATATGTGTACTACGCAGAAAGAATCTATAACTAAAAATATTTTTTTGGCAATAGTGTTGCCATCTGCTTGAAACTTTTAATTTAATAAAATCGCTAAAAAAATTATTTCTCTAAGGTAATATTTATTGTTCTAAGGATATCAAATCCAAAAGAATTTTGAAGAAGAATTTAAAGAATGTTGCCACCTGTTTAATTTTTTATTTACTTCATATTATATATAATTAATACAATTTAATTACATCAACAAATTAACAGCTTAAATAAAGTTTTCTGTCGTAGTTATTCTTGAAGAGGGATGCCAATTATCTGAAGAATTGATTTTAATAATCGAAAAAGTTTATATTTTTATTAATATTTACAAATTTTAAACATTAACGCAATTTTTCTTCTCCTTGTTAAAAATTCTATGTTTGCAAGAAGAAGGTCCCTGGAAGTCGTTTAAGGGGCTATAACAGTGTAACCCATGAAAAACTAAAAATTTTGTTTTGAGAAAGTACTCTATTGATTGTTTCGAAGTTTTTTTGACATAATAAGGTATAATTTCAGCTATATTTTAAGATTTTTTTTACAAAAATATTGAAAAATAACGGAGTTATGTGCTGTGTTGGGAAGTACCAAAAAATATTCGAATATTTTAGTAGATATACTTTTCCTGCTGGGTATATTCAGAGTAAGCACGTAGATAAATAGAGTAGATGACGAGCAGCAAGGCAAATGCGAGATTTATGTGGGTTAAATATTTTTTTCGAGTGACATTTACATTGTTAGCCTTAAGACAATTTGTAGCTAACTAACAGCTGTAGATGTACAGTGGCGGACAAACAAAATTTTCAGAGGGAATGAAATCGTTATACAGTTGCCACTACTGTAAAAATTAAAAGTGGATCAATATGATCGATCGATAGTAGTTTCAACTCTCCCAGATAAATACTATACAGTTAACATTTAAAATTTGTTCTTTTTGAAAATTTTGCGTTAAATACTTCGAATTTTGGACATTGAGGATAAAATAATGAAGGGTGGCAAATAATACATAGAAGGTTAGGAGAATATACTATTTTTTTATACATATTCATGACTTAGCAGTAATTGAAAATATTTTTGTTCAAAATTATTTTTTTATGGAAAATATTAAATCCAAAAATATCCAAATTCGGACGCCCACCACTGTGTGCTCATTTACACGCATGCGTTCCACTGGCCGGTGCTGTTGCTTTTTTATTTTATCTCTGCAGTTGTCTTTGATGTTTTTTGACTGTTGAAATTTGGTCGTTACCGTGATTTATTTCGCACATAAATTGTTGGCATTTTCACACGCGATGCATTCGTCAGCGCAGACATGCAACGAAAATTGTGCACAGCAAAAGTATTTCTATTTTCATTTGCACTGCTTAGTTTGCCACTAACTATGCCGTTACAATAGATTTGTATACGAGGAAGTCAGTCAATGGCGCCAATTGGCAACACGCATGCAAATACACAAACACACTCACACACGTATGTGGCATAGCGGTTGCAAGTGCAGCAAGTGGCCTTAAGGCGTACGCTTGGCAACTGGTTTAAAGGAAGTGGTGCGAGTGGAGATTTGTGTGTTTTTGCAGCTAAGCATATGGGCGTGTTAACAATGTACTCGTATGCAACAAAAAAAAATTGGGTAAATAAAAATAATTCAATAAAAACTAGCAATTTCTATGCGTTGTTGTGGTGAAATTCGCCATATTTGCCATTGGGCTAATCAACAATTGGAATTTGCGCAATTGTACTAGTGCTTGTTGTTGTAGTTGTTGTATGCGGATATGTGTTGCACTTGTTCACTTTCATTTATTTACTTGATGATGCTTTTATAAATATTTAACCTGATTTTTTGTTGAGTTAATAAGGTAAGTGGAGCATCATTGTCGGTATGTCATTTGAATACAATGCAAAGTCCTAAGAGATAATTGTATGGCTCGCGGAATTGTGTAATTAACACAGTATTATATTTATTGTAATTTTGATTAAAAAGTGAAGGCAAAGAAGTTACTTTTGTGTAAATTGTTGTATAAACAAAAATTCCTTTTATTTCAATTTAAAGCTGTACCCTAATTGCCTTTTCGCACAGCCAAATTGATTTAACACATTAAGATTATAATTTTTAATAATTTTTTTTTTGTCGTTCGCACTGCCGGCTACTCGATTAGCGGTCAGCTGTTATACATTTTTGTGTTTGTTGTTCATTAGGATATGAAATTGGAAAGTTCTCTCAGCTGATTGCTATTTTATCAATAAACACAACAAAATTTCCAGCGTGGAATTGCATTCCAGTTTCAACTCAATTTGTATTCGATTAAAAATTAATGTAGAAAACTTAGAGTTTTTATTTTGTATGGTAAATCGATCTAAATCAGCGCTTTAATCGAGCAAAGGCTGGTTAATTAATCAATTAACTCCTGTGCGAAAAGGCTATTAGTTAATGAGACGAGATTTGCAGTAACTAAGCTAAATTCTATAAGTATTGCTATAGAGCATTTTCCAAATCAATGGAGCAAGTAGTAAGTATGTTTAATTCTGACTTGATTTGGAAACCATTCAATAAATCTTATTATATACTTTATGTATTACACGTAGTATCCATTAAGGGGTTATATACCTTTTGTGGGGACGAAAAATTCGAAAAAAATGTTATGTTATATTTTCAAAATGTATACTTTTAAGAATATCCTCCAAAATCTTCTTTCAGCGCGATTGGAGTTATAGAACCAAAGTGCGCCTGAATAGATAATTTAATGGAAAACTAAATTTTGAGAATATCAAAAATCGATTTCGTATATAATTTTTTTAAACAAACCCTTCCTTCACGAACGAAAGAATATTACAAACTAACAGTCTTATGTTCGTTCACCGAATTTTGACATTATAAAAGTCGTTTGGAAATATATAATGTAAAATACGAAAAAAAAAATGCAAAAAATCGTAAATTTTCACATGGCGAAAGGTATATAACCCCTTAAGAAGTCAAGCATTACTGTCCTAATGGTCCGATAAACTCGAGTAATGGCTTTATGTTTTTTATAATTTTAATTTGTAGAACTAACAAGTGGTGTTTAAGGTAAGTTTAATATTTTTTTATAGCAAAGTCTACATTTAGGCGTATTGTTTAATTATACTCTCGCAACAAAAGTTGCTAAAGAGAGTATTATAGTTTTATTCACATAACAGTTGTTTGTAACACCCAAAACTAAACGAGTTAGATATAGGGTTATATATATAAAGTGATCAGGGTGAAGAGTGGAGTTCAAATCCGAATGTCTGTCTGTCCGTCCGTCTGTGCAAGCTGTAACTTGAGTAAAAACTAAGATATCTTGATGAAACTTGGCACACTTATTTCTTGGCACCATAGGAAGGTTGCTTTCGAAAATGAGCAAAATCGCACCACTGCCACGCCCACAAAATGGCGAAAACCAAAAACTTATAAAGTGCCATAACTAAGCCATAAATAAAGCTATGGAAATAAAATTTGGTATGAAGGATCGCACTATGAAGGGGCATATTTGGATGTAATTTTTTTGGGGAAGTGGGCGTGGCCCCGCCCCCTACTAAGTTTTTTGTACATATCTCGCAAACCAATAGAGCTGTATAAACCAAACTTTCTGCAGTCGTTTTTTTTAGCCACTTTCTAATACAGTCCAAAAATAAAAGAAATCGGATCATAACCACGCCCACCTCCCATACAAAAGTTAGGTTGAAAATTACTAAAAGTGGGTTAACTCACTAACGAAAAACGTCAGAAACACTAAATTTCTCATAATGGCAGATGGAAGCTGCACTCAGCTTTTTTTACAAAATGGAAAATAGGCGTGGCGTCGCTCACTTATGGGTCAAAAACCATATCTCAGGAACTACTCGACCGATTTCAATGAAACTAGGTTTGTAATAGTTTCCTTACATCCCAATGATATGTTGTGAAAATAGGCCAAATCGCTTCACAACCACGCCTACTTCCTATATACCAGAACTTTGAAGACAATCTGAATCGTTTACTTTACATTATATAAAGTAAGTACTAGTGAAGATATCGGTGCAGAACTTTGCACAAATACTATGTTAATAGTGTGGTAGCCCTATTCTAAAAATCGCCGAAATCGGACCATAGGTTTTTAAGGCCCCATATATCGAACACGAGGACCTCGGTGCTTCTAACCTAATATTATGGTTTCCAACTTTCAATGGACTTTATACAATATATATGACGAATATGTGGGTCAAATTGTGTATTATATAATATAAATAAAGTTAAATAAATAAATTGCGAGAGTATAAAATGTTCGGTTACACCCGAACTTAGCCCTTCCTTACTTGTTATACTCTCGCAACAAAAGTTGCTAAGAGAGTATTATAGTTTTGTTCACATAACGGTTGTATGTAAGTCATAAAACTAAACGAGTTAGATATAGGGTTATATATATCAAAATGATCAGGGTGACGAGACGAGTCAAAATCCAAATGTCTGTCTGTCCGTCTGTCCGTCCGTCCGTCCGTCCGTCCGTCCGTGCAACGGATAACTTGAGTAAAAATTAAGATATCTTGATGAAACTTGGAACACACGTTCCTTGGGACCGTGAGAGGGTTGCTTTCGAAAATGAGCAAAATCGGACCACTGCCACGCACACAAAATGGCGAAAACCGAAAACACAAAAAGTGTCATAACTAAGCCATAAATAAAGTTATAAAAGTAAAATTTGGAACATAGGATCGCACTAGGAAGGGGCATATTTGGATGTAATTTTTTTGGAAAAGTGGGCGTGGCCCCGCCCCCAAATCGGTTATTTGTATATATCTCGCAAACCAATAAAGCTATATAAACCAAACTTTCTGCAGTCAGTTCTCTTACGTACCCCATCACACACCATGAAATTAGTTTAAATCGGATAATAACCACGCCCACCTCCCATACAAAGGTTAGGTTGAAAATTACTAAAAGTGAGTTAACTCAGTAACGAAAAACGCCAGAAACACTAAATTTCACATAAGAAATGGCAGAAGGAAGCTGCACTGAGATTTTTTTACAAAATGAAAATGGGCGTGGCATCGCCCACTTATGGGTCAAAAACCATATCTCAGGAACTACTCGACCGATTTCAATGAAACTTGGTTTGTAATAGTTTCCTTACATCCCAATGATATGTTGTGAAAATAGGCCAAATCGCTTCACAACCACGCCTACTTCCTATATACCAGAACTTTGAAGACGATCTGAATCGTTTACTTTACAATACATAAAGTAAGCACTAGTGAAGATATCGATGCAGAACTTTGCACAAATACTACCTTTATAGTGTGGCAGCCCCATTCTAAAAATCGCCGAAATCGGACCATAGGTTTTCAAGGCCCCATGTATCAAGGACCTCGGTGCTTCTAACCTAATATTATGGTTTCCAACTTTCAATGGACTTTATACAATATATATGACGAATATGTGGGTCAAATTGTGTATTATATAATATTAATTAAGTTAAATAAATAAATTGCGAGAGTATAAAATGTTCGGTTACACCCGAACTTAGCCCTTCCTTACTTGTTTTAAGTTGATTTTGTGGCACAACATGAAGTTCCAATTCCCGGTGGTAAAAAAATATTCGAAAAATAGATTTTTTGAGAACTTGGTAAAAAATATACTTCTTTTTTGGATTTTGGGAGGTAGCTAAGTTCAACAATAGTTCAACTAAAAACCATAGATTAGTGATCGAAGTGGATCAACTCGATCTGAGAGTTGACGATCAAGAAACGGTTCTGATTTAGGTTTTTAATTTAATTTAATTTAATTTAATTTATTTTATTTTATTTTATTTTATTTTATTTTATTTTATTTTATTTTATTTTATTTATTTTATTTTATTTTATAAATCTCAGGCACATGCTGCGCTCTATTTAGCTATCATTACTTTCAGCAAAATGGTGAAGTACTGAAGCTTAAAAGGCAAAGAAACCTGGTATGAAGTTTAAACCATACCAGTTTCTACTGTCTAATATGAAAATCATATTATGTTAATTAAGCAAAAATCTAAAGAACTAACGCAACACACTGCGTATGAGTAACCTTTTTCGAAACACTAAATTTTCGTACAACAAAGTTTTCACTTACATATTCAGTAATCTCAGCTGCCACTAGTTTAGTCAAGAAATCGCAGCTAGGCGAGTGCAGGCGAGTTATTGAATGCATTTTAGTTTGCTTTTATATTTTTTGCACTTTTATTTTTAATTATTTATATAAATAACACAAACAGCAAGTGAGCACATATCAAAATATTATGAACAAAATTATTGTGGCACAAACTGTTTTGATATTTTTTTTGTTTATTGAAATAAAATATTTCAAATTAATTTTTATTCACCGCAAAATTAATAATTGCTGTTCGCACGAAACATTTTGTAGACTTAGAGCATTTTATTGTTGTTTAAAATTGATTTGTTATTCGTCCAATTTTATGCGCGTCGATCGTTTGAAAATTTGCTACTGACTAAAGTCGAGTTTATACCGAAACAAAACGCGACTTCACACAGTTGTCAGACACTCACAGGCACACATACAAGATGTACAGCGCATTCGCGTATTGCATTCCAATTTCCAAGCGCAAGTACGTCGTACACTTAGTATATGCACTTATTCCAATGAAATGAAAATGAAGTTAAATCAAAATTATCAATATGCCAAATACATACATTTGTATGTGTTTTTAGTGCCTCACAATGAAAATGAAATGGAAAATATAATAGAAATAAAAAGCAAAATACATATAATAGAAAACACTGTGGCATATAAAAATCGAAAACAAGTGTGAAAGCAAAAAGGAAAACAAAATCGTTGAAAAGTAGACAAGCAAAACGTATCTGTTTATTGGAATTAAAACTGCGCTTAAGCGTCACAAATGAAGGCGATATGAGGCGATTATAAAGTAAGGTACGCGCACGAGTGTGGCTACATGCTTATGTGTGTGTGTGTGAGAGCAAGCGCCTAGTTAGTTGTAAATATATATACACAATAGTATATATAAGATGTACGCGCTGCTATTTATTTATTTTATGAAACATTTAATCGCATCTGGTTGTCAGTGAAGCGATAGGCGCGCTTCGCGTGTACCAGCCACTGTAACGCACGCACACAAACATAGAAATATATATAAACATACACACACATATATATATACATATACAGTTAAGCTGCAGCCAGACACCAAGCAACGCTCTATACATTTATTTTATTTAGTTGCTGTCAGCTGTAAAGCCAACGGCAGCTGATATCACCGAAGGAGCACAGCTCAGCTGACCAGCGCATTGCACTGGCTGCCGCCGCGCGGTGCTACTTATCAGCGTTGCATTTGCAGCTGCATTGACATATGGCAGTGGCGGTGCAATTGTTGTTTTCTAATGCCAATGATAAAAACAGAAAAATAAATACAGAAAAAAACAAAAATAGAGAAAAACGCGTCTCGGCTACCACACGCCAACCATCCCACACACTGTGGCGGCCCGTTTCAGTCGATCGGGCATTTGCATTTTTATCAATAAACTCTCCTCTTAGTAATTGCTTCCGTGCCGATTGATAATTTAGAATTTGCATTCATGTTTTGTATATGCGTATGTGTGTATGTGTGTTTTTAGTGAATGCTGATAAAGTATTGACATACAGGTAAACAAATACAAATACAAATTTATTTGCTTGTTTTTGTTTGTTTTGCAGCAAATCCGCTGAGGTTATTAGTTCGAATAACAGATAATTTAGCTGGATGATTGAAAAACAGAGACCTCAGGTCTTCTTAGGTTACTAAAGGCGGTCACTGAGAAGCGGAATGGACAAGAAGGAAGCGTCGTGGCAGAGTGCTTGAGAGTGAACTCTGAAGTAGCTCTCCAGTTTTCCGGAGTTCTATCAGGGTCAAATTTTACACGTTCAATTTATCGCCTTCTAACATTCAAAGACGAAGTACAGACTAATACAGAACTTGTATCTTACTCGGATTGATGACCTTTTATTATTCCATGAAAACGTCTATGAAATTTTAAATTCTCGAGCATCTATTTTATTATAGAATAGATTAGACCTTATCGGATGAACCGATTTAGTTCAATTATTTGATCACTTGTTGCCATTTTTATGGTAATTTTTTTATACCACTCTCATAGACCCTCGTCCCTATTGGGAAAACTAATAAGACAAGATATTTTCACAAACTTTTTTTAAGGTAAACTTTTCACCAGTAAAATCATTCGGGATAGACAAGTATTAATCATTTGCTGCCAGGTCCGAACCTATGGATACATAAGAACTTCCAATCCAAGTTTCCGGAACTTCTGACGAGTCACTCTTCATGTGTGTGGCCGGACGTTGTCCTGATGAAACGCAATTCCCCTCTTATTGGCCAAAGCTAACCTCTTCTGGGCGTATGCTTCCTTCAAACTGTCCGATTATGGACAGTATAGGTACTAATTAAGTCGTAGGCGAGCAGCTTTTAGTAGTTGATTCCAGTCAATACACTAAACACAAACAGTCCAGGTCACCACACACCTACCAAAAACGTTCCTAACCAGCAATTATGGCTTGGTTTGGCTCACCGTGATTCGGCCACCATCGTCTTCGCTTGTTGTTGTCGTATGTGGAACAACTTTTCATTACCGGTAACCACCCGCATCCGAAATGGACCGATATTTTTGCGATTTAGAAGCGATTCGCTGATGAAAATGGGATCCAAGCAACAGATTACTAAAGTTTGGATTTCTTTTCACTAGATCTTATCTATAAAGGGGATGATACTGAGATAAACGATGGAAATATGTTGACTCTATAAAGGCTTATTATAAAAATTATTTTTTTTTTACATTCACAAGTGGTTAAAGCCCTTTATAGGGCTGTTAAGCAAAAACTCAAACCCAAACATTGGTCATCATGGGAGCTCTAAACAGTTGTTTCTATGGAATCTGTCGATATTAGGGTCATTATATTCTAATAATATCTTCTCATTGTTTTGCTGAAAGTTTGACTACTTCAAGAGTCACAGGTTCGAATCATAGCCGATAAAAGACTTAAATTATAGATGATTCGTAAAACCTCGGTAGATATTGGGCCTACTCATTGAATCCGCAGCGAATTCGATTTCGATACGATAAAGATTGCAATCATTGATTACGTCGATGAACTGCTTTACCACAAAGTGAGAACGAAAAAATGTTTTATCGACCTTTATCGACAAATGCGACTAATTTAATAAAGTGTCTATCTATCTCTATCTATTAGCCGCGGAATGAATTTTTTCGAGTTGGTAAAAGAGTTCAATGTGATCGTAAATTTTATTTTCGAAACGTTTTCAATGATTCCGACGTGAAATTTTTCGATCGAATCGAACCATTTTTCAATCGAAACGGATTGATGATTAGGCCCATTATCGTAAAATACACTGTATTTGAGTAACGGACCTTTACATGAAACCCATCAGCTGGATACAGCCATTCAAAAGTGGCTCAAAACTTCTAGAGGCCCTGGAATTGTTCGATTAGGTGGATAATAAAAACTTTATCATATTGTAAGTACCCCTAGCATATTGTAATACATAATCTCTATTGGAGATCGGTCAGTTGAAAATTCCACACAATTTACCTAGGAATTTCAGCCATTTACATATGTATACCAATGACCATTGTTAAAATTTACTGATTCGATCGGCGCACAATATAATTTATTGCTATGCAAATTCGTGTATCGCGCATAAGAACGCTCGCACCAACGCATACGAAATTGACATAAATACATAAATAAATTAGAAACATTTCGATTATGCACACTTTGCAAGCGAAAAGCCGCAAGGCAAGCGAATCTAAATCAATTTCAAATTGAATGAGCTAAAACATACACACACACACCTACATACATATGTATGTAAATAATTGTAACAACAACAAGCGCTGCGGTGCGGTTGTGGTTTCTTCGTCGATTTTTATGCGGCTCTTTGTGGCATATCGAATTGCAATGGCAGCACTTAATTCAATTACATTTTGTACTGACAACCGACAAACACGCCCGATAAGCGTGTAGACAAGCTGGCAGACAAAGCGACAAACAGGCATGTAGACAGGCAGACAGACGGACGGACGGACGGACGGATGTGCCGGCATGACGATAAACCAAACAACAAAACCAAGATTAATAGCGAATCGCGCGCAGCTACAATTCTTGGCGGCAAAACAACCGCAAATGTGGTAAATACTTACATACATATATGTAAAATTGAAAATTTTAGGTGTAAAAATATTTGATTTTTTTATTTATTGTATGCCGTTCGCCAAACGCAAATGCAAATTAATGATTTTTTCGCGCATTAAAGCCAAATGCCAGCCAGCTTTGTGTTTACGCAACATTGACGTGCTGCTAACAAGCGCAGCAACATGTTGCCAACATGCAAACTAAGCGCGCATGCATGGCGGAGAGCGGCTGCATTTAACCTCGAACAGCGACAGGTGAACTTCAATGTTTTTGTAGGAATTTTTTTTACAATTTGTGTTAGAGTTTTATTATTTTAATTTTTATTTTCTCGCTCATGTGTGGCATTTATCTTTATTTATTGGCGTCTCTCGCATTTGCGCAGTTTGACATTCACCAAACTCGATCGGCTCGTTGTGTTGCATGCAATTACATTGCTTGTTGTTGCTGCCGTCAATATGTTGTTGGTGTTGATATGATTTATTCGAAAATTAAACAGTTGGAAATCGCATCGTTTACCGCTAAATATGCTTTTAATTGCTTTGATTTTATTATTGTTATTGCGACTAAGCTGATTTACTTTTGAAAAATGTTCGGCCATAAATTGTGTGGTACTCATGGTGATTATTATTAATGATTTTCGACTGTCGCAAGCTCGTATAAATTTGCTTAAAGACAATTGCAATTATTTTTATTTTTAAGTGAAAACTGTACTCATTGGTTATAAAAAATAAACTGTAAAACTGGTGAGACTAAATTGTGTGAATAAATACGTTAAAGCTTTAAGATCGACTACTGACTGAAATTTAATTGAATTTAAACCTAATTTGATGCTTAATCTCACTCCTTAAGGCAATCCCATTGAGTTTAAACTTCGAGCGTAATTTCTGTTTTCAATCTCAATCACTTTCAATTTCAATCTCAGCTTCAGTTGAGACGTCAATCCCCTAATCTCAATCTCACTCACTCTCAGTCTCAATCTCAATCTCAATCTCAGCCTCAGTGGAGATGTCAATCTCTTAATCTCAGTCACACTTTCAATCTCAATTTCAGTCGAGATTTTAACCTTTTAATCTTAAATTCAATTTAATATCACAATCAGTTTCAATTTTAATCTAAATTTCAATCTCATTCTCAAATACAAATTCAATCTCAATCTAAATAGCAATTTTTATCTCAGTCTCATTCTCAATCTCAATATAAATCCCAATCACTTTCGATCTCAGTCTCAGTCGAGATCTTAATCGCTTAATCTCCAATCTTACTCACTTTAATCTTTTAATCTTAAATTCAATTTAATATCACAAACAGTTTAAATTTTAATCTAGATTTCAATCTCATTCTCAAATACAAATTAAATCTCAATCTAAATCGCAATTTTTATCTCAGTCTTATTCTCAATCTCAATATAAATCCCAATCACTTTCGATCTCAGTCTCAGTCGAGATCTTAATCGCTTAATCTTAATCTCCAATCTTACTCACTCTCAGCCTCAATCATAATCATTCTCAATTTCAATTTCAATTTCAGTCTCAGTCGAGATGCCAATCCATTAATCAAATTCACCCTCAGTCTCAATCTCAATAATTACCATTTTCAATCTAAATTAATCTCAACTTCATTCTCAACACAGTCTCAATCTTAATTGAAATCTTAATGGCTACCTTCTACCTAATTCTGAAATAGTCTCTAAATATTAACGTTAAGCTCGGAGAGAATATCTATCATTTAAAACTAATAATATTCGTTAATTGACTTAGTCTCAGCCTCAATCGTGAAGCCATCTTCCACAACAAGTACCAGAATTTGAAAAGTAACTGCGCCCTACCCAGTCAATCCACTAAACAAACCAATAAGTTGTAAAACAAGACCTTCCAAGAATTTATTGTGTCTCAGACGCCACTGTTCTCATCATATATTCAATACAAAGCTACTCTTAGATAATTGTAGAAGTAGAAGAACTACAAATAGCGCTTAAAAGTTAAATAAAACATCCGACAATTGAGTGGCTGACAGTCGAAATGAATGTGGATAACGACTAAGTAGCGAACTAGTTAAGTATGGCGAACAAAGTTAGCGAAGCAGGAAGCCGAGAGGACGGGCAACTACAAACAGCGGTGTAGACAATCATGACTTACATAAGTAACTAAGTAAGTTAGTGAGTGAATAAGTTGTTCTTTCATGTAATTTATTTGCTGACATTCTATTTTAGTGATATAGAGTGTACGAATTTATTGCTGTTGGTGCGGCGAAGATTAGTCGGCAAAGATTTGGCGGTCAACCAAAAGGAACGAATTACAAACGACTTTATGTAATAAGTGTAAAGATTTATTGGTGCGAACGTAATATTGAAGAATTCTGTAGAAGAGCATTATTGTCAATTGGAATATTGTGTAAATTGATAGCGGCGAAGAACACAGTGATCGTGTTGGAGTACAGTGGTGTAGTGGTTTGGTAAACATTAGAGGAGTTTAGTTATACTTATATTCATACTTATACTATAAGTATATTCATACGTATAGTCAGACTTGTACTAACACTCATTGTCTAAATTGCAGTTATTCATATTCATACTATTATTTATATTCATACTTATAAGTATATTCATACTCAAACTCATACTCATACTCATACTCATATTCATACTTATAATTTGTTGACATATTGTTTGTTTAATTAAAAAAAAAATTCTTGGAGAAACAAATCTCAAAAAAATTAAGTTATATATTAAGTACTATTTTTAACACCAAAGTAATTATAAAATAATAAAATCGAGGAAAAAATATTTATTTTCTTCTCAATCCTCTCATTTCAGCCAATAAATCGCGCAGCTCTGTTCGAAGCTGTCACTAATTTTTAAATGCCACTTAACCGCTATGCTTTTCGAGTAGGCGCATACTGGTTACGCGCATTTACCTATCAACACTCGCTTAATAACAACACTGTGAAAAGTGTAAGCGAGAAACAAAAACTACAAAAACAAAAGCAACGTGAAATGAAATGAATAAAACTGCAATTCGCAATCGTTACAATTTTCTTTTCAATTAATTTTCACTTTCGAATCTATCAAATGGAGAGTCATAAATTTTGTTGCCACTGCAAATGGTGTGGACGGCAGTTGGGTAGCTGGCGAATGGCGGCACGCAGACGCGCAAGCCCAACGCATGCACGGCAACAAAAACAAGAGTAATCAAGTGACAATAAAGCTTGCCGCCGCGGCGTGTTTATAGCCAGCCAGCAATGGCATCAGCAACGCCATCAACGACACCATCAGGTGGTAGTTGTAGACAACAACAACAACAACAAGCATTGCAGCATCCGCTCGCCAATAGCGCGTAATAGAGAGATTGCAGGCAACATTACAATGAGAGCAAATAAACTCATCGATTGCCTTTTGGTTGGCCTATGGTTAGTCAATCGCACTGGCATTCTTGTCGCTTCATTGCAACTGTAAAATATGCGTATGCGCACTGCGCATGCGCGGCCTTTTTGTTTGTACTTGCTCAGAGTTAAAGTGTTTTTTTTTCTTTGGTTTATCTTCATTTTTGCTTTTAGTAACTGCTAATCTAGCTATTACTTTAACAACCTACTCTTTTGCTATTATTTGCTTGCAAATTTCTTCTTCTTCTTTTACATTAGTTAACTGGATTGGCGCATTGGAAAAAGGTCCTCTGATATGGTTTGACTCCTGTTGGCACACTTTAATGGCGGAAGAGTGGCAATTAAGCGGCAATAAAAAGTTCGAAAGTGCCATGAAGTGATTGTCTGGTATGCTGCGGCAGTTTCAACTCTGTGTGTAGCATAAAGGAGTGTGCAGGAAAAGCACATAACACAAATATCGTAAATTTTCATTTTTATGCGCAAAAATTAATGCGTACTTTTGTTTTGATTTTTAGTATTTGAATGCTTCAAAAATTCGTTATTACTCTGGGTTGGTAGGGATTTGTTCAATACTGTTAATACTGTTATCGATTTTCCATTCAAAATATAATCTACATTTATTTTCAATTTAATATTAATCGACTAGAAAATCAAATGCAACTCTGCGACAAAGACGTGCGATATACGTTCTTTGTCTGCGATTGGCTGAATTTTTTGAATATTAATCAGCTGATGAAACTTACCAACTTCTTATGAAAAGCAAAAACAATAAGTAAGGAAAGGCTAAGTTGGGGACTGAGGTAATTCCTGAACCGATTTCATTCATTTTCATCAGCAAGGTGGAATTTCCTCTGAATTACATTAAATTATCTGAGAGATTTACCCATATTTTCGGGTAAAATTTATCCTTTGGCGCTGAGTTCAACATGTTCGATATCTGGGGCCTTGAAAAGTTATGGTCCGTTTTCGACAATTTTTTCACAAGTAAAGCCAGAGATGATATGCACTATTTGTGTAAAGTTTTATTCCGCTATCTTCATTAGTTCCTTATGTTTACATTATAAAGTGAGGGAATAAGATGGAATTCAAAATTGAGTTATAAGGAATGTAGTCGTGGTTATGAACCGATTTCGTCCGTGTTATCAGGGTGTCAAGAAAATATTATATACCGAATTTCATTCGAATCTGTCGAGTAGTTCCTGAGATATGGTTTTTGACCCATAAGTAGGCGATGCCCCGCCCATTTTCCATTTTGTAAAAAAACTGAGTACAGCTCCCTTCTGCTATTTCTTCTGCAAAATTTAGTGTTTCTGACGTTTTTCGTTAGTTAGTTAACCCACTTTTACTAATTTTCAACCTAACCTTTGTATGGGAGGTGGGCGTGGTAATTATCCGATTTCAACTATTTTCATGGTGGGGTACGTAAGAGAACCGACTGCAGAAACTGGTTTATATAGCTTTATTGGTTTGCGAATTAAATACAAATAACCGATTTGTGGGCGGGGCCACGTCCACTTCCCCTAAAAATTACCAAATATGCCCCCTCCTAGTGCGATCCTTTATTCCAATTTTTTTCTTTTATAACTTCATTTGTGGCTTAGTTATGACACTTTATGTGTTTTTGGTTTACGCCATTTAGTGCGTCTGATTCCGCCCATTTTCGAACTTAACCTTCTTATGGTGCCAAGGAATATTTGTGCCAAGTTTCGTCAAGATATCTTAATTTTTACTGAAGTTACAGCTTGCACAGATGGACAGACGGACAGACAACCGGATTTCAAATCTACTCGTCACCCTGATCACTTTGGTATGTATGACTCTATATCTAACTATTTTAGTTTTAGGTGTTACAAACAACCGTTATGTGAACAAAACTATAATACTCTCTTTAGCAACTTTTGTTGCGAGAGCATAAAAATGTAGAGCAGCTGTTCGGTTATCGAGTAGCCGTCAGTATAAAAGACAAAAAAAGGTTTCTCAATGAAAATTTTAATTGATCAATTAATTTGGCTGTCTAAAAATGCTATAATTTACCAATATAATGTTTTTAATTTGCAAAAGCAATATCCGATTCAATATTGACATCTTCGGAGATTATTGAGCGAGTTTTTCATCTCATTCGTGTTATGAGACTTGATACTACACGAACGTCAAGCCTTCGCAGGATTAATAAATGTATTTATAAGACAAATATTTACTGAAAAAGCTAAATCAGTTTAAAACATATATTATTGCTATTTTGGACTCAAATTTTATTACAAAAAAAATAAAATTAAAATTTAAATACAAAATTATGAAATTTTTGTTTACTGAAAATATTGCAACAAAAATATTCATAGTTTCCATTTGAAGCAGTTCAGCGCAGTTCAAATGCCAAAATAAATGAAATTCGATATCAAAGTCAGCGATGCGTACAAAATATGAACAAAAATGAATTTTAAATGGAAAATACAAATTGCTTTTATTCACTCACACATGGTCATATGTTAAGGCAAAGATCGCATAAGCAGACTCATAAATTGCAGTATTTAGAAAAAAATTGAATTATGCAAAATTACAAAATGCAAGATATTGATTTCATACACTTTTTATTGAGATATAGATATACAAACATACTAACATATACGTATACATAAAAATATGTATGGACATTTCATAACATAACTTATATGTTCACATAAGAAATGCCGGTGATTAAAAAAGTAATTACAAGCCTGAAAAAGTAATCAAAAAATCTGTCATAAAAATCAAATAATTCACAATGGACTTTTTCAAAAAAAAATAAAAATAAAAATAATCGGAAACGCTTTATTGCGCAACTGATCAATGAACTAAGCGTTTTGAAAACTCGTAAGAACTAAGCATATTTACTTATGCAACCAATTTATGCGTTTTCTTACATAATCTGCATATAAAGTTCGAGCTACCGGAAAGTAATAATAGTCACATGTGTGCATTTAAATGTGCTATACACTTTGTAGTTGGATCAGAAACGTAAAGTAAAGAAACCTTGACTGCATTCACACCTGCAACACAAAGTGCCAATATTCTTGATCATAAAAATAAAGCTATAAAATGAAAAGATATAAATCACTAATAAGCCAAGCGATAGGATTTCAAATTTGTATATTTATTTATTTACATAAATGCATATATGTACATATATTTCTTTATTTAAATGGATAAGTGACGTAATTGGGCGTGTCAATATTATTAAGTAACTTTGTTGTTGCCGCTTTTTACCGCTAGCCATTTTAAATAATTTGTAATATGACTGTTTTGTGATTTCAGTGGTCATTGTGAGCAACGATGGAGAGGTAGCCATGATCTTGATTTTCATCTGTCCTCAAGACAGAACGGTCAAGAACTCTTAATTCGGCAGCATTTCTCCTTATACCACAATTTTGAAACCGCCCATCTGATTCATTTACTTAGCAATCTATAAATTAAGCGCCAGTCTTAAAATCACCGGATCGGACTATAACATTTCAAGGTCCCAGTTACCGAACATGAGGACCTCACTTCTTCTGAACTATTTTTTTACTGAAAATATACTTAAATCTCTCAGATATTATAAAGAAATTAAAAGGAGATCTGTTTTTTCTACTGTGTGCCTCTGTGCTAACATTGGGCAATTCTTCCTACATATAGCTCCTATACGGATATATACGGATTTTCCAATTTACGGTATCGTGGATATGATGTATGTGGGTGGCGAAAATGAGTAAAACGGTCTAGGAATTACAGCCCACATATACTATATCAGCAGACCACTACGTCTTCGCACGGGTTTAAACAAAAATTTCAAAAGTTATAAGTTTTTATACACACTCTCCCATATATTATATATGTATGTACTTTCCCGTTTCTTGCGTGGGTTCATTTAAAAAAAAAGTAAAATGAGGAAAATTCGAACATGAAATTATATTTTATTTGCAATGAGCTAAAATGTTATTACGACCTCTAGTCTTTGATATCCGTGGTCTTTCTCTCTGATTATGAAGGCGTTGGGAACGCTCAGAGTTCGAGCCCTTGCTTGTATATTCCTAATATTTTGTTCTTCAAGACGCTGCGCACGCTCCGTACTCGACTCTCAAGCGCGTACTTGGCAGGTTTTGAAATTTTGTCCAGCAAGCAGCTACGAGCGCTCTTTAATCGACTCTCTGGCAAACGATTGCGATGCGAAGAGTATGACTTGCAAGACGATTTTCAGTTTTAGATTAAGATTCTCCATTACGGAGTTTTTTTGATACCCTCACTAGGGAACTATTTCCAGAAAGTTGAGATTCTAGCAATAATATAGTCTATGTTACTCGGGGTGAATGTAGCTTTCCAATGGTGAAAGAATTTTTGAAATCGGCACAGTAGTTTTCGAGTTTATTTAATACAAACTTACATACAAATCTTTCCTCTTTATAATAGTAGTATTTGTAGATAAAGTGATACTAGTGAACTTTATGCCGTATATATGGGTCAAATTGTGTTGTCTTAATAAAATTTCATCCCCCACTTAGCCCGTACTTACTTGTTTACAGTTAATTTAAACAGTTAGCATTACAAATTGTTTTTTATAGCGATAGTGTGCGATTGACGAACTCCATATTAACCTGTTGCCTACATTTCGGCGCGCAGATAAATTGCGAGGCATAGAACCTATTTTAACAAAGCTTTAACATACGCGGCTAATTCTTCTAAAATAGAAAAGTATGAAACTATTTCAATGATTTCGATCAACGATTTACTAAGTGCTTACTTCAGTTGAAAAAAAAAACTAAAAATTCTGCTGGCCCCTTTCCGGTATTAAATACAACTTGCCACATATTATGGAAATATTTTTAAGCTTTTTGCATGTTGCAATTACAGCATACTCATTTATTGTTTTTGTTGTTGCATTGTGTTGTAGTTGAGTATCTTATTACTGTCAACTGGCAGTGAGGTTAATTCTTTCATTTACGAGTGTAAGCATGACCGCAGTCACCTCGACTCGCCAATTGCATGCGGCGAGTGAGAAGCGAGAAAAAATAACAAAATATATAAACACTGAAGGAGGTGGCATGAGAACACAAGTGTGTATATATGTATATGTAAGAGCTGGCTTACAAGTGCCGCGTTGTAATGTGCAGAAGGCTCAGTTGCAAGGCAACGGCAGCGCCACAAGAATGCGTCTCGACTTGAACACTTTAATTTTCTGCAAAACAAAGAAGAGTCCGAGTTGCACTCTGGGCCACTTAACAGCCAACATATGACCGAATTACCAATATTTGCTTGTACATACTTACATATATTTATGTATATTCTCGTGTCTGTAAATGAAGAAGCGCCGAAACGGACACGCAAAGCAACCGAGTATGGTAGTATGTTTCACCTGACTGTTGGCACGTTGGCATGCGGCATGTGGCATGCAGCGTGCGGCGCTTTGTCTTCTCGGCCGTTTGTCAAAGTGTAGCGTGGGGAGGAGTTGTAGCTGTCGCAATAACAACATACAGTTATATAGTAAGTGTAGCCGCCACAGTTCAGCTGTTGCATGCAACCTCGCCGGCTGCCGTTAATTTATGATGTGCATTCTTGTGGCCGTATTATGCAAGTCAACAAAACGGGCCAACACGGGCGATAAATATTGCCATGTCTTTCACACGTCTGGCTGGGGAGCACACACTCAGTTTCATGCTGAAGAGTATATAAAAATTCTAAGGGCCACCGCCTTCGATTCCAGTGCCTCTTCTTTATTAAATGGGCAGTGGGTAGTCTCTTCTGTGTGTTGCAAGTAGTGGTATTGAACTTTGGGCCAAACAAGCGTTGACACACTTTCGGCTTTTGCATTCATAACTGTAACTAGTGAGTCAATTTGCATGTGCAACGCTGCGACATGAGAATCGTGCTCACATACATACAAACGTAAATATATATGTATGTGTGTTTGTGTAATTATGTACGCATATAATTGCGAATTTTAGTTTTTGGGACATCAGCTAAATTAACTTTTCGCCGCCGCAACAATTTAAGCTCATTAGTCGGCTTTAAGGCATTCTCTTTGCGTTGTGCGCTTTTCTCGTGGCTTGTCGGCTGATAGTGATCGGCTTCATGACAGTTGTGCAAATTTATGAGTGATATTATAACTGCGTATGCGTCGACTGTGTAAATTTTTTTTTTGACTTCATACACCTAATTTGTAAAATTATTCAGAATTTGTCATGCTTGGAGCGTTGCGGAATTTTGCGTTGTCATTTTTAACGGGTGATTTTTTTGAGGTTAGGATTTTCATGCATTAGTATTTGACAGATCACGTGGGATTTCAGACATGGTGTCAAAGAGAAAGATGCTCAGTATGCTTTGACATTTCATCATGAATAGACTTACTAACGAGCAACGCTTGCAAATCATTGAATTTTATTACCAAAATCAGTGTTCGGTTCGAAAATTTTTTATCGACAAATTTTGTTCAGCGATGAGGCTCATTTCTGGTTGAATGGCTACGTAAATAAGCAAAATTGCCGCATTTGGGGTGAAGAGCAACCAGAAGCCGTTCAAGAACTGCCCATGCATCCCGAAAAATGCACTGTTTGGTGTGGTTTGTACGCTGGTGGAATCATTGGACCGTATTTTTTCAAAGATGCTGTTGGACGCAACGTTACGGTGAATGGCGATCGCTATCGTTCGATGCTAACAAACTTTTTGTTGCCAAAAATGGAAGAACTGAACTTGGTTGACATGTGGTTTCAACAAGATGGCGCTACATGCCACACAGCTCGCGATTCTATGGCCATTTTGAGGGAAAACTTCGGAGAACAATTCATCTCAAGAAATGGACCCGTAAGTTGGCCACCAAGATCATGCGATTTAACGCCTTTAGACTATTTTTTGTGGGGCTACGTCAAGTCTAAAGTCTACAGAAATAAGCCAGCAACTATTCCAGCTTTGGAAGACAACATTTCCGAAGAAATTCGGGCTATTCCGGCCGAAATGCTCGAAAAAGTTGCCCAAAATTGGACTTTCCGAATGGACCACCTAAGACGCAGCCGCGGTCAACATTTAAATGAAATTATCTTCAAAAAGTAAATGTCATGAACCAATATAGATTTTGCAAATTTTATGCGTTTTTTTTTTTTAAAAAGTTATCAAGCTCTTAAAAAATCACCCTTTATAACGGTTGCTGTTGTAAATTTTATAGGAACCCAGTGGTAAATAGTAGTTGAAATTGTGTTCACAGAAACGTAGAAAGTAGTATTATAAATGAAAGGCTTTGATTAAAAGCAGTGCTCAATGACGTCACTTTAGCGGCGATTCAGGGTGCATCCTTCTACAGAGTGCTGATTATTCACTTCGATAGCAGAGCTGCAACAATTTTATCACCAATACTACTTAAGAAGTGCTTAGTCTAATTAACAGACTAGGATTGTGTTTGGAGCTCCTCAGTCCTCATGAGGTTTAATAATGAAAGGCTGGGTTTTCCGCGAGCTCAGTAAGAACTGGTTAATACTTGCGCGGTTACAAGACCTCTCTCGGCCAGAACAGATCTTAAGAGGAACATTGAACTATTTTCTCCCAAAGTTTTTCTTTCTTTGGTTTTTGGATCTCTAACCGGTCACTAGCTAAATAAGATCCCAATGGCTATGCTGAAAATTTTACCAGGCACTGATTGTTGAAGTGGTCTAGAAGAAGAAGGCTTCATAGAATTATCTCTGTACTGAATTGTCTAGCTTTCGCGAGGCTAAGCTCAAAACATCTTGGAACTCACACCTTCAACCTTCTCGACGAAATAGCTGGAATCCAAACTAGTCATCTCAACAGAATTTTGGTAAGTTGAAAACACTTTATCAATTTATGATGAGATCTTCCTTTGGTCTTTTCAAAGAACTGACCTAGAACTGTCCAAGTGTTATCAGCGGGATCTCCGTCGCAGACATCAATCTCAATACTTAGCCCCACTAAACCCAGGTAATGTTTAAGAGAGGAACTCCGATTAAATCATTTGCGGAAGAGATAATAAACTGGATTTGGTGTAAAATATAAGTCAAGCGATGCAAATCATTCTGACGACAGTTGGGTTTATTTAACCAGAACGAACCGGTAATATATACGGCCAAGGACTGAAAAATGAAAATTTTCTTCAAAAAGATCACGGCAGGTAGCCTAGGTAAGAGAATTGCATCTTGAGATTGTGATATAAAGGGTGATTTTTTAAGAGCTTGATAACTTTTAAAAAAAAAAACATAAAATTTGCAAAATCTCATCGGTTCTTTATTTGAAACGTTAGATTGGTTCATGACATTTACTTTTTGAAGATAATTTCATTTAAATGTTGACCGCGGCTGCGTCTTAGGTGGTCCATTCGGAAAGTCCAATTTTGGGCAACTTTTTCGAGCATTTCGGCCGGAATAGCCCGAATTTCTTCGGAAATGTTGTCTTCCAAAGCTGGAATAGTTGCTGGCTTATTTCTGTAGACTTTAGACTTGACGTAGCCCCACAAAAAATAGTCTAAAGGCGTTAAATCGCATGATCTTGGTGGCCAACTTACGGGTCCATTTCTTGAGATGAATTGTTCTCCGAAGTTTTCCCTCAAAATGGCCATAGAATCGCGAGCTGTGTGGCATGTAGCGCCATCTTGTTGAAACCACATGTCAACCAAGTTCAGTTCTTCCATTTTTGGCAACAAAAGTTTGTTAGCATCGAACGATAGCGATCGCCATTCACCGTAACGTTGCGTCCAACAGCATCTTTGAAAAAATACGGTCCAATGATTCCACCAGCGTACAAACCACACCAAACAGTGCATTTTTCGGGATGCATGGGCAGTTCTTGAACGGCTTCTGGTTGCTCTTCACCCCAAATGCGGCAATTTTGCTTATTTACGTAGCCATTCAACCAGAAATGAGCCTCATCGCTGAACAAAATTTGTCGATAAAAAAATTTCGAACCGAACACTGATTTTGGTAATAAAATTCAATGATTTGCAAGCGTTGCTCGTTAGTAAGTCTATTCATGATGAAATGTCAAAGCATACTGAGCATCTTTCTCTTTGACACCATGTCTGAAATCCCACGTGATCTGTCAAATACTAATGCATGAAAATCCTAACCTCAAAAAAATTACCCGTTATAATGAGATGAATCGAATGAGAATTAGAAACAACTTGCTACCAGATGCTGGGTAGATAATTTTAGGTTGGTTTGATATAGATCAGAAGAGCTGTAGCTTGGCTTATTAAGTGAAAATACTTTTCTAGTAGTCTAAGAAATAATCGCATAAGAAGAAAAAGATGTTCAAGATAAATCCACTTACTGTAAGGAGAATTTCTGAAGTGGTGAGGACTTTTCGACACTATAAATCCCTGAAAAGTGATTGGAGTAAAGCATGTCTTTTGACCGATCGAAGAATAAGTACCAAAACTCCACAAAATCTATCATTCAATAGAAAACCGTCCGTGAAAAAGGTTATTAAATTAATATGGACTACATAAATATTATTATGCAGACTTTTCCCATAATTTCCCAAATTGAAACAAATACACATTGACATATAATCGCAAAATGAATATTTATTAGTGGTTATACAAAACCGCTCGATAAATTATTATGCACATGAAAATCGCATTAAAAGTGAATGCACTAAATGTTTTGGCATCTGGGCGAGTTCAAGTTTTCACAAAGCACGCCACTTATGCAACGCACAAATATATTTATTTTTTTATTTATAAATACCCGAGTGGGCCGCCAAATGTGTAGTTGCAAGATGAACATTGCGATATGAAAATCATATCAGGCGATAGCCAAATACTCGTGCTCAAATCTGTATTACATACAAACAGACGCGCTAACTGGAACCACCTAGGCTGGTAGGCAGGCGGTCGAGCCACAAATGTAGCGATAATATTGCGCATCCAGGCGTCTGCCTATGGCAATCAAAAGCAACAATAACAACAAAGCGTGTTAGTTGGCGCTACTCATTGCTCATCGCTGCTGGCATGAAACATTAAAAAAAATAAATTTAAACATTTATTTGCTTTTAGTTAGTTAGTTGCAGGCGGTGGCGGCGGCGGCGGTGTGGTTATGCGTTACTTAAGGCAAAAGCAAATATTGACTTGCACACGCACATATTGTTCATATGTATGTTCATAAGTGAATTTGTTTGTCATTTGTCGCTGGCGATAAATGTTGAGCAACAAGTTGCTGCAACTTCGGTCTTGCTGTTAGCGCCACAATTGTGGCAGGTGCGTGCTCTTTCGGGGCTTTGCGGTGCTTTAGGACTATTGGAGAGACATATTCTAATGGATTTTGTATTCAATGTAATTATTGTTCCTTATTTGAAGTGCCAGTTGATCATATAATAATGGTGGTATAGAATAGGTTTTATCGATAAAAATATCGATAAGTTGAAGATATAGGAATCGGTATCCATGAAATTAGTTTAAAAGTCATTTTTGTTGGACTCAAGGTATTGATAAATTCCGAAATTTTAGTGAAGTAAGAAATATTATCTTATCTTATTATTATTATGGATGGAGCCATATGTAGAAGTTCACGTAAGTGAGGAAAGTTTCTGACTGCCATTCACTTGGGAGTGGCCAGGAACGATTCTTTTACATGTGGCTCAAGCAGCTCACAACTTCCGGTCTTAGACCAAGTATCCTCTGGGTAGCCAACAGACATCCGTCTGGAAGCGAGCTAAAGTGAGAAGGCGAATCCCGCTTATGCGGTTGTGCGTTGGGCTTGGGACCCACCACATAAAAACGAATAACCAGTGAATAAGAAACACAGGCCTCGGATGAGAAACCCCCCTTTTGATGACGACCACGGCAAACGTATAAAGGACTATGATTTAAGGGCATGCACCTGGAATGTCCGGACCCTTAATTGGGAAGGTGCCTCTGCCCAGCTGGTTGATGTCCTCGTAAGAGTAAAGGCTGACATCACCGCAATCCAAGAAATGCGATGGACGGGACAAGGACGGAAGAAGGTGGGTCCTTGTGACATCTACTACAGCGGCCATATAAAGGAGCGCAAATTCGGTGTGGGATTCGTGGTGGGAGAGAGACTCCGTCGTCGAGTCCTGGCATTCACTCCGGTGGATGAACGTCTAGCCACAATCCGCATCAAAGCGAGGTTCTTCAACATATCGCTGATTTGCGCCCACGCCCCGACGGAAGAGAAGGACGAAGTGATCAAAGATACCTTCTATGAGCGCCTAGAACGTACCTATGAGCGCTGCCCCGCCACGATGTCAAAATCGTGCTTGGCGATTTCAACGCTAGGGTGGGTAAAGAAGGTGTCTTTGGCACAACAGTCGGAAAATTCAGCCTTCATGACGAAACATCACCAAACGGTCTGAGGCTGATCGACTTCGCCGGGGCCCGAAATATGGTCATCTGTAGTACTAGATTCCAGCATAAGAAAATCCATCAAGCTACATGGCTGTCCCCGGATCGAATCACTCGCAACCAGATCGATCATGTTGTGATAGATGGACGACATGTCTCCAGTGTTTTTGATGTGCGTACGCTTCGTGGTCCCAACATCGACTCGGACCACTATCTTGTAGCAGCTAAGATACGCACCCGCCTCTGTGTAGAAAAGCGCACACGTCAACAAACACAAGGAAGGTTCGACATCGAGAAGCTGCAATCACAACCGACAGCCGAACGATTTTCTACTCGACTTGCACTCCTGCTCTCTGAGAGCACTCATCAGCATCTCGGTATAAGGGAGCTGTGGGACGGCATATCAAACTCCTTACGTACAGCTGCAACCGAAACCATTGGCTTTCGGAAAAGCCCAAAAACAGCTGGTATGATGAGGATTGTCGTCTCGCAGTGGAGAGAAAACAGACTGCCTACCTCGCAATGTTGCGATCGACCGCAACACGAGCGGGATGGGAAAGATACCGAGAGCTGAAGAGGGAAGCGAGACGCATTTGCAGAAAAAGAAAGAAAGAGGCCGAAATGCGTGAGTATGACGAGCTTGACAAGCTGGCCGACAGGGGTAATGCTCGAAAATTTTACGAAAAGATCCGGCGACTAACTGAAGGTTTCAAGACCGGAGCACACTCCTGTAGGACCCCCAGCGGTGATCTAGTGGTTGATGACCAGAGTATACTGTGTTTGTGGAGGGAACACTTCTCCAGCCTGCTGAATGGCAGTGAAAGTACAACACCAGGAGATGGCGAACCCGATTCCCCAATCGACGACGATGGAACAGATGTTCCATTGCCCGACCGTGAAGAAATTAGAATAGCAATTACCCGCTTGAAGAACAACAAGGCGGCGGGGGCCGATGGATTGCCGGCCGAGCTATTCAAATACGGCGGCGAAGAGCTGATAAGGTGCATGCATCAGCTTCTTTGCGAAATATGGTCGGAAGAAAGCATGCCCGACGATTGGAATCTCAGTGTACTCTGCCCAATCCACAAAAAGGGAGACCCCACAATCTGCGCCAACTATCGTGGGATAAGCCTCCTTAACATCGCTTATAAGGTTCTATCGAGCGTACTGTGTGAAAGACTAAAGCCCACCGTCAACAAACTGATTGGACCTTATCAGTGTGGTTTTAGACCTGGAAAATCAACAACTGACCAGATATTCACCATGCGCCAAGTCATGGAGAAGACCCGTGAAAAGAGGATCGACACACACCATCTATTTGTCGACTTTAAAGCTGCTTTCGACAGCACGAAAAGGAGCTGCCTTTATGCCGCGATGTCTGAATTTGGTATCCCCGCAAAACTAATACGGCTGTGTAAGTTGACGTTGAGCAACACCAAAAGCTCTGTCAGGATCGGGAAGGACCTCTCCGAGCCGTTCGATACCAAACGAGGTTTCAGACAAGGTGACTCACTATCGTGCGACTTCTTTAACCTGATGCTGGAAAAAATTATAAGAGCTGCAGAGCTAAACAGAGAGGGTACCATCTTTTACAAGAGTGTACAGCTCCTGGCGTACGCCGATGATATCGATATCATTGGAAACAACACCCGCGCCGTTAGTTCTGCTTTTTCCCGCCTGGATAAGGAAGCGAAGCGAATGGGTCTGGTGGTGAACGAGGACAAGACGAAATATCTCCTGTCATCAAACAAACAGTCAGCGCATTCGCGTCTTGGCTCCCACGTCACTGTTGACAGTCATAACTTTGAAGTTGTAGATAATTTCGTATACCTAGGAACCAACATTAACACCGATAATAATGTCAGCCTTGAAATCCAACGCAGAATCACTCTTGCCAACAGGTGCTACTATGGACTAAGTAGGCAATTGAAAAGTAAAGTCCTCTCTCGACGAACAAAAACTGAACTCTACAACTCCTACTTTATGGTGCAGAAGTTTGGACAATGTCAACATCCGATGAGACGGCACTAGGAGTTTTCGAGAGAAAGGTTTTGCGGAAGATTTACGGTCCCTTAAACATTGGCAACGGCGAATACCGCAGAAGATGGAATGATGAGCTGTATGTGTTGTTCGACGACATAGACATAGTCCAGCGAATAAAAAGACAGCGGCTACGCTGGCTGGGTCATGTTGTTCGAATGGATGAAAGTGCCCCAGCTCTGAAAGTTTTCGATGCAGTACCCGCTGGTGGAAGCCGAGGAAGAGGGAGACCTCCACTCCGGTGGAAGGACCAGGTGGAGAAGGACCTGTCTTCACTTGGTATTACCAATTGGCGCCAAAACGCCAAAAGGAGAGATGCGTGGCGCACTGTTGTGGACTCGGCTATAACCGCGTAAGCGGTTTCTACGCCAGTTAAGAAGAAGAAGAAATATTATATATTTATAATTTAATATAGAGATAATTATATATAGCAGCGATTAATCAAAAATTTCGATAAAAATCGATAGTAAAAAAATAATATACTTTTTTTACATATTTATTTAAAAAACAAGTAAGGAAGGGCTAAGTTCGGGTGTAACCGAACATTTTATACTCTCGCAATTTATTTATTTAACTTTATATACTTTTATATATTATATAATAGACAATTTGACCCACATATTCGTCATATATATTGTATAAAGTCCATTGAAAGTTGGAAACCATAGTATTAGGTTAGAAGCACCGAGGTCCTCGTGTTCGATATATGGGCCTTAAAAACCTATGGTCCGATTTCGGCGATTTTTAGAATGGGGCTGCCACACTATAAACATAGTATTTGTGCAAAGTTCTGCACCGATATCTTCACTAGTGCTTACTTTATATATTGTAAAGTAACCGATTCAGAGCGTCTTCAAAGTTCTGGTATATGGGAAGTAGGCGTGGTTGTGAAACGATTTGGCCTATTTTCACAACATATCATTGGGATGTAAGGAAACTATTACAATCCAAATTTCATTGAAATCGGTCAAGTAGTTCCTGAGATATGGTTTTTGACCCATAAGTGGGCGACGCCACGCCCATTTTCCATTTTGTAAAAAAATCTGAGTGCAGCTTCCATCTGCCAATTCTTATGTGAAATTTAGTGTTTCTGACGTTATTCGTTGGTGAGTTAACCCACTTTTTGTAATTTTCAACCTAACTTTTGTATGGGAGGTGGGCGTGGTTATGATCCGATTTCTTTCATTTTTGGACTGTATTAGGAAGTGGTTAAAAAAAAACGACTGCAGAAAGTTTGGTTTATATAGCTCTATTGGTTTGCGAGATATGTACAAAAAACTTAGTAGGGGGCGGGGCCACGCCCACTTCCACAAAAAAAATTACATCCGAATATGCCCCTTCATAGTGCGATCCTTCATACCAAATTTTATTTCTATAGCATTATTTATGGCTTAGTTATGGCACTTTATGTGTTTTCGGTTTTCGCCATTTTGTGGGCGTGGCAGTGGTCCGATTTTGCTCATTTTCGAAAGCAACCTTCCTATGGTGCCAAGAAATAAGTGTTCCAAGTTTCATTAAGATATCTTAATTTTTACTCAAGTTACAGCTTGCACAGACGGACAGACGGACGGACGGACAGACAGACATTCGGATTTGAATTCCACTCTTCACCCTGATCACTTTGGTATATATAACCCTATATCTAACTCGTTTAGTTTTGGGTGTTACAAACAACCGTTATGTGAACAAAACTATAATACTCTCTTAGCAACTTTGTTGCTAGCAACTTTGTTGCGAGAGTATAATAAAATTTTAAGTATTACTCATTGAATCCAAGTCCAAATTAATGGAATGAATTTTTTTATAATTTTTTTATTTTTAAAATCTCTATATAATGTACAATGCAATTAAATTGAGATTATCAATTATCGAAGTTAATTTCGAAACTTGGCAGTTTATTAATGAAAAATATTTTTCTAAAAATCGATATTTTACTTATCGATAATTTATATATTTTAATATATCGATACGTATTTTAATCGAAATATAAATTAATTATAGTTACTTATTTTTTTAACGTTAAACTAAACGTTAAACTTTTAACGTTTTTTAACGTCAATAAAATAGATCACTTTGCATGGAAATATATTTCTTCTAATATTTTTGTTTTTTAATTTTTGAAATCTATGTCTCAAAAAGTATAGTTCCCTTCCAAAAGAATTAAATTGAGATTAAAAATGATCAAAGTTGATACTAATCTGAAGCTTGGGAATATATTGATAACAAATATTTTTCTAAAAATCGATATTTTGATTTATCGATATTTCCTATATGTTAATATATCGATTATTTTAAGTCGAAAGTAAAATTAATTAGAATTGTTTACTTTTTAAATTAAAAACAAAATTTCAGAAATTTTCATAATCGACACCTCGATAAAGTCGAAATATTTTCGAAAATCTATCGATTATTAAATCAATTTGATCATTTTGAATTTTATAACATATTTAATTTTAGAAAATAGTAAATTAAAAAGAAATTAAAAAAAATCAAATAAACAAATTGAAATCATCGGCTTTCATTGTCTAATGTAACCCCCCTTCACATACTACGCCACTGCCTGTTATTCGATATGTGTCTGTCTGTACTCGCACTAGTAGGTTTGCTTACTTAGAGCAACAGTTAAACCTAATATGACGCTAAAGTGGAGGCCGCCTCATATTGGCGCTGCGACAGCAACAACACCCAGTCATTTGTTAATCAGCAACAAAGATCAAAATCAACACCAGCCACACTCATCAGCAACGCTGTCGCTGTCACTTTTTTAATTGAATTAATCGCCGGCAATACCGTAATACCGGAGAGGTGGATTCACCAGTCACACTAGATGTCAGTACGCCAGTTGCTTAGGATGTCGAGGTGAGTTTGCTGGTGTGCAAAAAAAACAAACGTTGGTTTGTTTTTCCTTTGCCACTTTTTTGATTGATATTTTGACATACGAAAACGGTGAGTTCACACAAAGATAAAACACTATTTCGAACGGCTAAGGTTTATCGCACCCATTTTCGCCTGTTGGCTGCTCAACGCCTCAATGGGTGTTGCTAGTTCATGGCCAGTGTCAGATTTCTTTTACAATCGTGTGTTGTTATTGTTTTTGTTGTTGTTTGCATGACTCGATATTTTCGACATTTTGTTGCCTCTCCCCGGCGGTAGTGTGGGGCGTTAGCGTGCGGTCACTGGGTGTGTGTGTGATTAATTTGAATGTGGCTTGTGTGAGTCAACAACCATTTACAACAATTTAAACTAAGTTTAAGTTGAGTTGGCAATTTTTACGGAATAATTTCTATTTCATTTTCGATTTTTTTCTTATTTAAATCCATTTTTGAGAAGTAAACTGAATTTCTTTTCAACCTTTGCTTTCACTTTTACATAATTAAAAATCAATTTTATCTGACAACAAAGTTCACCATCAGCGTGCCACAACAAATTGCAACAACAAAAGCAAAAACACTGTAAACAAAAAGAAGTATAAAGTGTTAAAGCAACAGCCGGCAGCGAGCAGGTGATGACCGACAACCGCGACAAACTTGCCACCATTCCGAACGCCATCGCCATCACCATCGCCGATTGATTGACACCAACTGGGCCGGCAAGTGTGCTGCATGTCAGTGGCATATTTCCGCGCCGGATGACGACAAACGCTTTTTTCGTTTTCTTAAATAAATATCAACCGCAATAAGAGCGACAACAATCAAGGGGCAGGCAGTTACGAGTAAATAAATATGTGGCATGTTGCATATATAATATGTATATGCATGTCGCTTGCATATTTAATTGCGGCAAAGATGAATTGCAAGCATTAAATTTTGGCTGCAGTGTACACTCATGCGCCAAAATTATACACACTCACAAACAATAATATTTAATATTTTTATTTTTTTTTAATTTTTTTATATTTTTTATGTTGCTTACGCTCGCCTGCCAGTTAAATAAATAAATTTCATTCATTTTCCGCCTGCATCTTTATTTCATTTGTATTTGACACGCGAGCTTCAGTGCCGTATTATTACGCATAATAACGGTAAGCGCCTTGAGCAGGATATTTGCCGCCCAGTTGGTTGGCAGTCCACGCGTGTGTGCGTGTTAAATCGCTGTCACTTACTTTCGCACATTTGCGGTCACTTCAAAGTTAATGAGAAAGTTGATACCTTTTTAATTGAAAATTAAACTTTGCAAATGTCATTTTAGGGAAAAGATTTCAGGAAAAAAATCGGAAAGTGAAATGAAATCTGTGCGCTTCATAAGATGTCATTTTTTCGAATATGCATTGCTGATGATTTTCTGTTGAATTTCAATATAAAACAAGTAAGGAAGGGCTAAGTTCGGGTGTAACCGATCGCAATTTATTTTTTTAACCCACATATTCGAAATAAAGTCCACTAGAAAGCAAAACTCATTAGATATAGTATATTGGAATTGCTGTATTACCTGGACCAATTCAAATTTTTTGCCACCAAGCTACATTATATCCAAGATTTAACGTTCACTGAATTTTGCTAAGATATCTCATTTACTAGCCAATATATACTGTATAAAGTCCGGCGGAATTTTGAAAATCCGACTATGAGAATAATAGCCTGATTAAATTTTTGTCATAGACGCACACTGTTGGAAGGTACACACCTCCTTTGAATTTCTTTAGAATATCTGAGAGATTTATTGATATTTTCATTAAAAAGTTAGTCACATGCTTCGAGGCCCTTATGTTCGATATCTGGGGCCGTGAAACGTTATAGTCTGATTTCTATGCCACACTAAAAATACAGCATTTGTGAAAAGGTTTGTTCCAAAATCTTCACTGGTGTCTAATTTTTAAATTGTAAAGCGAACGAATCAGATGGTCTTAAAATATGTGGTATATCGAAAGTAGGCGTGGTTGTGAACCGATTTCGGCCATTTTCAAACTATTGCATTGGGATGCCAAGGAACTAATTCGAAACGAATTTCGTTGAAATTGGTAGAGTAGTTTCGGAGATATGATTTTTGACCCATTAAAACTGTTGTATACAAAGTTGAGTGTTCCCTTCTCTGCCGTCTTTTTAAAATTTAGGTCTTAACTGGCTCCCTAGATTATATTATTATTTTTCGTTTTACTAAACTTGCCCGAATCTTGGGTTCACGGACATCCTGTAAGGAGATCCGTATTTACAACATTTACACTATTCGGCTGATCGAATTTTTTTCTGGGTATTGAACTAAATAATTTTTTTCTGGGAGAAGGAGACATAACCAAAGAAAGATATATACTTCGTTTTTCGAAGTAAGCACAAAACCAAAATATTCGCCAACGAATTTCATTTCCTTTTGCTTTATTTCATTGTTATATAACATTTTTGACCCAGCTTATATGACAGTTGATATAAGGGGTCAAGTAGAATCTATAAAAAAAATCAAAAATTTTATATTTCAAAAAAGTATATATTTAAAATCGGAGAATATACTCTTTTAACATTTCACTCAATCTCCCAAAAAAAAAATAGTTTGATTCGATACCCAACCGAGTGTTGCAAAGTGTAATTATCCAAACCGCTATAAAGACTTTAAGACATGTGATTCTTTATATAAAACTTCGTCGGGACATGTCTCGAGATGAATTCAAGCTTTCCCCTATATGTATTTCTAAATATAATTTAAAGAAGTGTTCCACTGAATATTGCATCTACTTATCAGAAAAAATGATCAGCTCTTAGTAAGTCCATTAAACTGAATCATGGAAGAGAGAAACTACAAAGCTAAATATGAAACCCTACAGTTTATATTAAATATATTCAAACCTCTGAAATTCCAATAGTTTTTTACCAAGTTTAAAGCTTGAATGAAATTTCTTACTCTTCTCCTTTTGATATTTATGAGTACTTGGTCTAAGATCAAGGATACACTAAGGTTAGGAACGTCTAAACTTCTACTTATTCTGGTCGGGTCTAAGTTTAAGAACGTTTTCTATCCCTCATCCATGGCAATCAAACTGGAAGAGTAGCATCGTGATCAAACATTTGCCGCAATAAAATCAGAATATTTTCTCAATAATCTACGCAATTCCTTCTTCCTTTCAATCCGGTTACTCAATTTCTTCGAGATTTCGTAATTGTACCGTTTTTGTAGCGCCGTTATTGCTTACTTAACTTGCGCACAAATGCAGTTAATTGCTAGATAAGCAACAAAAGAAGAAGAAGATGAATTGAAAAGACAACAACAAAAATAATGACAACTAAAGCACACAGGCACGTCGAAAGCAACTGGGAAGCGTCTAACAAAGTAATTAACGTAATACAAATACGGGTTGGACAAGTTCTCGCAGAAGCAGAAGCGCTAAATTAGCAAAATGAATGAGTGAATAGATGAATGAATGAATGATTGATTGACTGACTGACCAAGTTACATTTGTGACAAAGTGATTGCTGTCAAAGCAGAGTAAGAAGATAATGTGCAGAGTAACTGGAATACAAAATGAAGACAGACACACATTTACTTATTAGATATATATAAATCTGTGATATTTAAATAAAAATACCGTTTAGTCATTATATATGCATGTGTGTTGCATGTTGCATGATTATAACGGACGCGCAATCTTTTCAGCTTCTAATGAAGACATTTCCAAGAAAATATGCATGCAAAATGCCTGCTAATATTTTATCTAATTCATGCAGCTTTGACATGCAACGCACGCGGCAATGTGACCTCGCAGAGCTGTGCGACCGGAGTGGAATTTCGGTGGGCACTTTTGACCGCGCGGTGACATTGAAAAGTTGAGGTCAACCATGATGGGTATTTTGGCGTTGCGTTAATGCATTATGAGAGGCGTGAGGCAGGCGGGGCGGAGGCGCGTTGTAGCGGTAGTGCATAACTGTCATACCATTGTTGCCGCAACGTCAGTCAGTCACAGCGCATGCGCATGGACACACGTTTCACACAAGCACCAGCTAGAGTATACATACAGTACTTTGTAGCGCATGCGTTGCATGCAACATTAGTTTATTATCGCCAACAATTTATATCGTGGCGCAGTGTGGTTGCGCATGCGCGCACACGTAAATGTCAGCTCACAATGAATGCATGCCGCTTGCGTTGGCATTCTCAGGTGAACGAAAGTTGCACTCCAGCGGCAGTCGCTCCCGAAACACCCGCATGTGCGCAACGCCGCTGCTGCTGTTGCGGTTGCTGCCGCCGAGGTCATACCCTTGCAACTAATTGCTTGTGCACGCAAACACTCGCGTCACTCGCTGTACGCATGCGCGCATCTCCGACATTGTTGCGCACACACACATGCCACGCATATACACACGAAGCGGTTGCTGCTGCTGCTGCTAATTTATTTTCAAATTTCATCTCATTGCGCGCTTCACTGGAAGTGTTTGTGTACACTGCAATTTACGTGGGTTGGGCGCTGAGTTAAGTGATTGGTTGGCCGATATGTTGGAAGCAGCAACAACAACCGCTGTTGTTGTTGTCACCGCTAATTCAACTGATTTTTTATTTTATTTTTACAGCTTATCAACGTTCATCTGTGAGGCTATCAGCGTGTGTGACAGTTGCGTCAACTCCCAGAAATTTTCTGATTCACTCCTCTATTGGTAGTACCGTTATCTTCTCAATGAGCAGATGTGCAACTGCAAATGTAGCTACTTGTATGCGTGGTTTTTGTTGGAATGCCAGTTCCCATAATTATTTTCTCATTTATATTTTTTTATGAGAACAGCTCGAAGAGTATTCGACAAGTTTTCGTGGCAATATATATAGTCTTGTAAACCAATGTTAATTGATGTTTGAGCATGCTTTACTAAGAGAGTGTGGGTTTAGCATTCAAACAGAGAATATTGATTTTTTTGTAAAAAAAATTTATCGATTAATCATCGTCGATAACAACATTTCATCAATGAGATAGGTACTCTCATCACTTAGTACAAAATGTTATGAAAGTTAATTCGCCAGAGATCATCAAAAAAAGCTTTTGACTGAAATGTTTTTTCGGAGAATGAAAGCCTTAGGGGAGGCTGAGACTTCATTTATTCACGTAGATGGCACTATAAGCGCTCGTATTTGAAATTACCTATAAATTTGATAAAGCTCTAGCTTGAAAAGCTTTAGCAATGTTTGTAAATGTTTCACAAAGGTTTTTTTGCGAAGTAATGTAAGGCGAATACCCGATAATGGAAAAATTAGTTAAAATAGAAAATTATGTCTAACCGAAATTTCTCTGAGCTGTTGAATAGAATTAGAATAAGAGCGATTACTCTCGTCGATAAAGAATTGGCGTTACCATGTAGTAAAGGCACGAGAGCACACAAAAAGCTCTTTAGAGAAGCGTAATATTCTCAAGGAGGAACCTGTAACTATTTTCATAGATCTTAGTTAGTTCTTAATATGAGAATGGAATGGATATAGTCTATTATATATTCTTAAGACTTTTCCCAAGTATGTAATTTCAAATAAAATAATAAATAAATATTAATAAGAATGCTCAATGTTTTGAGCTAAAATCAGAACCAACCTATTAACCTAGAGATCTAACATCTTAACATATTCTAAATCAAATATCTTCAGACCAAATATTGCTAGATATTCGAATCGTTTTTTATTTGTCTTGATTCTTCTTATATAATTGTACACGACAGTGTCGCGATTCTCGTTCACTCTTTCGCGATTCTAACCTTTCAAAGTAATCTCTGCGACAATACATTCTTCTTAATAGAAGCTGACTATTTAAACTATATAGACTATAGTATGATTCACATATCTATCATCAATTAGAAATGGTATACGACATTGTAATAAGATATGATGGTATCTGAGACCTCCAATTGAAACATTTGGGTAACGTATTATCTCCTTTAACACCACTTATTATAAAAGAGAATTTTACACTGCTGGGTTCTTCTCTGAATTTAACAAGTTTTGCTAATTAGAGTATCATAAAAATAATTCAAGTATGTCCAACTAAAAGAGTCGACCGCCCAGCATGCCACTTAGCATTTACCAAGCACAACTATCAGATATTCTTCTAACGAGCCATTACGAATTTGCCACCCAAAAAGTGTACGCTTTAAAAGCTTTCCGAGTAAATGGCTTAATAGCTTTCTAGTTACAAGCTAAAGTGCGATCAAAGCAGTGCGCGCACAGGCAATTAATCACTGAGGAGAAATGGCATCAAATAGGCGACAGTGCAGAAAATCAACTGTCACATCAAGCGAGTGAGCGCGCAAACACTTTATGGAAATCATGCAGATATACAATATATATATTCACATATAAAATGATGAGTTTAAATCATGCGACAAACGTTGTGGCAATAAGAGCACACACAGCAGTCATGCAACATCAGGTGGCACATGTAGTAGCAACCTGCAGCAGTTAGCGTCATTTGAGGCAATGAAGAGGTGTGTGCGCGCGCGGGAGAGTGCACCAAATGCATGCGACATTTAGCGGATGCGCGTGATAAATCACAACCGCCACATTGCATTAAATGAAAAGCATATTCAATTAAGAAATGCCAACCGCTGGGCGAAGCATAATAGCGTGCGGCGGCAGTGTGTAGCAAGTGAAGCGCGTCGATGACTGCGGATGCAGGCGAGCAAGAGACGGGCGCTTAATGTAAGCCAAAGTAGACGGCGTTGGCGCGTTTCCTTTGCGGCAAGTGGCGGTTGCAGGACACACAATTTTATTTGTTTTTGGTTTTTGTATTTTTTTCTGCTAACTGTACAAATGTTGGCAATCACAGAGAGCAACATTTTCGGTGCCGCCGCCGCTGATGGCGTTGTCTGACAGCTGCAGATAGCACATGATTAGCCACACCAACACACTAACGGTGGCGAGCGCACACCGTTACTGTTGTACTCTTATAATTGCAGTTAATATATTTTTGAGCGCGCAGCAGTGATTGCTTGGTGGCCGCTTAGCGCTGGCAACTGGTTCGACGCGGTACATGCAACGCTGCCGCGCGGCTGTTAGACTTTGTAAGACTTTTATTTAGTTCCTCCTTGCAATGGCAAATGGCGCACTGCCGCGGCGGCTTAATACTGCTTGCGCGCTCGCATGTATGTATGCTTGTGATAACTGTAATTCTGCAAAGTTGCAATACCAACAACAACAACAGCAGCGCGCTGCTGTGGCAATCGCACACTTGCCGCGGTAATGCTGCGCGCAATGCCTTTGTATTGCTTTTCAGTTATTTATTAATTCACATTGCAACTGAATTTGCTGTGCGCTGCCATGTGCCATGTCGTGGCCTTGCTTAGCCTCGTACAGACACTTTGCAACATGTTGCACATGTATTTTGCTTGTGTTGCTGCTAAGTTAAGTCTGCCTCTGCGTCTTTATCTTGCGCCTTCCTTTTCGACTTTGATTTGGATTAAGTTTGCTTTTCCGCTTTCGGCAAGCAGGCGTTTGGCCTTATCGCCGCGCCGCTTCGCGAAATGCGCAAGGCAAGCGCGCAGTTCGCTGTTTAAGAATAACGTACAAGTGCGCGTGCGCAACCATTCGCTGCGCTTCCACATGTGTTTCTGTAGTTATTCAGCTATTGTGTACTTGGAGAAAAAGCGTGGTTATTACAATTTAGATTTTTTAGTTGAAATAAAAATAGAATAGTTAAGTTAAATAAAAATCATATTAGACTTAGACTATGTCATGAAGGGTTATAAACGCTCAAGCGATAACTTCACAAAGAATTGAGAGATCTTTCTAAAATCCGGCTCTCGTATTACTTAACACCATAAAAAGGATTATAACATATGTTCGGCATCAGACCATCGCCACGCCCACAAAAAGTGTGTATCTTCTAAAGAAAGATACTCGTACCATATTGAAGTTTAAAATCAATATTTACCATAGGTGGTAACTTTCAAAAAGTGGGCGTGGCTTTGATCAAGAAGATAGTACACTAAATATCCCATAAGCTTAAAGCAATCTCAGCAACTACGGAAAGTGTCAGAATTTAACCGTATCGATAATATAGCTATATAAAAAAATTACTCAATGGGCGTGTCACCGCCTACTTATTTTTAGGTGAAATCTCATATTTCAGCAACTTTTTGACTATTTAGAATCAAATCGATTATAATATCCCCTTGACATTGTTATAATACAGTTCAGGTGAAATCAGGTTGCAGCCACACCCACTTCACATATAATGTAATATGACATTTCATCTGATTCTTCCACTTTAGAGCATTCTTTATACAAATATTAGCCTCAAAGTGTGTCACCTCACATTTGCAAATGGTCGAAATCGGACTATAACTCCTTCAAGACCTTAGATACAGAATCTGGTATCTTTGAGATCAGAACCTATCGGTTAATCTGTGCGATATTTTAATGAAATTAGAGAAATTTGCATTTCTGATGATACGAGTAATGTGGTACGGTACTGAAAATAAAAATATCGGGTCAAGACTTTTCCTCTGGGTTCCATATACCTGATATAAGGATTCTCAACTCCCGGCTGGCTTTATACTATATGTAGTAGATATCAGTAAATTTTTAAGATATCGTAACCAAATTAAGGCAATATATCATCCAAGCTGATATATATATATATATATATATAGTTATAGTTAGTTACCGAAAATGCTAAAAATCGGTTGATGGATTCATCTATGGAGTGATTAGTTCAGCGCCCATATACTACATATAGTGATACCGCTATTTTGGTATAAAACTGATAATCTTGTATCCTCAAAAATTTCCAATTTTTATATAACCGTAATTCTGAGTGCATATTGTTGCTACTGTGCAACTAGTCAAAATTAAGTTGTCGGCCTGAGAAAGTGTGAATAAATCAAAATATGCAAATCATTTAGAAATTCACCGATAATTCATTAGTGTATAAATAGTTACAAGCTTAGTTTGCGCGGAAAATGCGGTGTTGAAATGTTGGCGCGGCTAATTGCTACCAGATTTATGGCAAAGATTTTCACTTTTCAGTGAGCAAATAAATTTAACGCTAACAAGAAAATGCAAATTGAGCGGGAAAGGAGTTGAAATGGAAAGACTTCCGTTAAGGTTAAGGAGAGTTAGTATATATATAAATTAGAGAGTTATGTTTCTAGTCAGCAACTAAAGCACATTCTAAATGCTAATATTTGGCACATAACTGTAGTATATTAAAAAATCAAATTTTTTATTTATTTTCGCGCGGTTCATTCAACTCGCCCAACAGCGACATTTTCATAACACCCATGCGCGCATTCATTAATTTATGAAATTACATACATTAGCTATACTGTTCATATGTTGGTATCTGTGTGTTTGTGCAGACTCCTTCGAAATTTTTTGATTAATCGAAGATGCAATTTCATAATCATCATATCGTCGCTTTAAGGCTTGAGCAAAACAAAGCACGTGTACCAAACAAACTCATACAAACACATGTACCGTTTGTGGCTGCATTACAGTTATTTCACGTATTTTGACTTCGAAAAAGGCAAACAGGCAAACTCATGGCTAACAAATTGATAAATCGTGCAGCGCGTATTTGCTCAAGGCGCTCAGTTACCACTTCGTTTTGCAACGATATGAAACACAAGCGCTTATTGCTGTTCGCTTGTATTTGTATGTGTTTGTGTGTGTGTGTTTGTATGCCAACAATGTCCACAGGTAATCACTAATGGGCAAGAGTTGAAAAGTCAAAGAGTGTCAAGTGACAAAAAGAAAAGAGAAGAGGCGACAAAATCGTTGTTGTGCTGAGAAAGAGCATCGTAGTCTCAACTGGGACGTGTTAGACGTACAACAACAACAACAACAACAACTCTGATTACAATAGTCGCTGTCATATTTGTTGTGTGCAGTTTACAATGGTTTTGTGCAACATCTTTCCGTCACACAATTGTGGATTTTTCCTGCCTCTTTTATTACATTTTCATAACCGTACTTTTGTGTACCATCATTTATTAAATTTGTTAAATTGCAAATAATATTTTCGGTTTGGTATTTCATGTATTTCATTTGTTGGTTTTAGCCGTTGTTAACCTACTCTTTAACGTACATAATCTCAATGTAGACGCTGGACAATGCTTCGATTGCTGAATAATATTGTGTATGAATAGCGAATGAAGATAGCGCAAGTATCCGATTACGCTACAACGGTGGGGATAGTGTTGGAGAATGCATTTATTTTTGAAAATTTTTACTATAAAAGGTTGTTGATATCATAAAAATAAAATTTATGTTGATAGAAGAGGAGTAAACTGTTAATCGCCTAAGAAAAGTTCAGCTCAAGTACCTCTCGGTGCTTGAATTACTGCCAACAGATGGCGCTGCAAATAGAATAGAATTTCGATATGGTAATAGTAAAAAATAATAACCATACTAACCCCTCAATCATCCTAAACGATGACTGCTACTCAGGTAATACGTGACGGTATTCCGTCTGGTATCGCTAAGGACCATAACTGTCTTGTTGGCCCACCCGAATAACCTAACCTAACCGCTCAATGATACCACACTATAAGACAGACTAATATTTTCTCGACGAGCGAAACTTGCATAGATCCCTCACAAATATATTATAGAGACTAGCATACAAAAGGTGGCTCCCGACAACTTTGAAGGAGAGTTTGGATCCGTATGGATAGATTCATGTGAATACTTGGCTTTAAAATATTGGCCGCAAAATCTATAAAGGTCTATCCGAATAATTTGAATGGCAGAAACTATCCCCCCACTTATTTGACTAGTTACTATGACCATAACGAAGATAGCTCAATTATTCATGCTATACAATAAATTTTGGGTATAAGTGGAAATAAGGAAAAAATATCAATACAAAAGGTTCCAGCTTTATCAGACATAGAGCTATAAACATTTCCTCATCATTTATAAGTGGTTTGCTAAATTCCGTATAGTCTATATTAGTACCGAAGACGATGGAGGCAGTCAAGTCAAACAAGTCAGTCCCGGAGGAAAACATAAATCGTTCATGAAAATGAGAGTATGTAAAGCACTGTGCAAGACAAAGGTCTCCCGATTCACAATTTACTGAAATACTTGGGGAAAAATAGTTGAATTGAGATTCAACATCCTTTCCGTATCGGGACCTCATCGACTTTTTCTGTTCTTAGATCTGAAAAGCATGGTCATTGGAAAAACGTGCGGAGAACCAGCCTAGTGTTCTTTTCTAGTGTTTTTTCACTTCAGTTTGACTATATATTATCGTGTTATGATAATGAGTAAATGGAGACTGACCATATATTCAAAGAATGTATATATATATATATCTATATAATATATATCTATATAATACATATACTTGAGCAACATTTTACGTAGACCCCCACAATATATACTGTGCCTGGAACTTGAGAAGTATTTAAATTTGAGTAGATTTCTTCGCGGATTAACCATTTTATTATAAGTTTAGAACTTTGGAGGTACTACTTCAGACATAAGGTTGACAGTACCGGAAAGTGGAATTTAGTATTGATTGGAGTTATATCAATTGTCATGTTAATCTATGACAAGGATAACGGTATATTCAAATTATATATTATATATAGCATCTAAACTACTACCATTTAAAAAAACGTAGTCTGTACTAGGCTTACATCACAGAAAGTGGCAATTATTTTCGTAAAAAAAAGAAAACAAAAACTTTTCACTAACACTTTCTCCCAGCCAATATACAAATATATGTACGAACTTTATCGGTCACACTTACCTCGTTAATTTCATCCTCCAGCGCACGCTGACGCGTCAATTCACGCAAGCGCTCACGACGCTGCTCCGTGAGCTGTTCCAGCCGCTTGGCGGCGCGATCGACCTCATTGAATAGTAATGTCACTTTGTGTAGTCTAATTGCAACATCTACGCTGCCTGCTGCACTACAGTTATCCACTGCAACGGCATTATTAGCGGATACCGACGCGCTGCCAGCTACTGTTGGCCGACTGATGGCATCGCATGACGTCATTGTGCTGTACTTGGACACAGCGGGGCGATTGTGTGATGACTGTTGTTGTTGTTGATGTGTCATGCCAAAGCTATAACTGCCACCAAAACCGAGATGGCTGATGGATGAAATGGTGGACAGTAGTTTGTTGCCGCTGCTGCTGTGGCGATTGTTGTTGTAATAGCGCGCGTGGTTGTTGTTGCTACTGTTAGTCGCGCTGATATTGCCATTATGATTGTGGCTATTTTCGACAGTAGTCGGCGCTGCAGCAACTGCCGCAAACGCTTTGGCCAGCTCCTGCAGACGCGCTAACTGTAAAGCGCCACGCTTGCGCAAATTATGTAATTCAGAATCCATAAGCGCGCGACTTAACGCGCGATGTTGCGCATACAATTGCCGACGTGTGGGTAGGCCCTGCAGGTCGGCGGAGCGTATGTCACTCATGGCGGCCACTAGCCGTTGGCCCGCCGTGGCGCATTGCCGCTGAAAGGGTTCCAGTGCGACGAAGAATTCGCGCCACTTCCGCGCGTCGTGATGATGCAAACCTTGCAATTTGCCGTACGGTATTTGCGATGGTGCAACACTTGTCGTGACTTCATTGACGCTAATGAATTTCAACGAATGTTGTTTTTGTTGTTGCAATGCTGTCGGTGGTTGCTGTTGCTGTTGTTGCTCCTGTTCAAACGGAGGGAGAAGAAATCAAAGAAACGTGTATTGTTAGTTGTTGCTTTTGTTGTTATTGTTACATTCAATCATTTTGGTCGGTCCGTCGTCCGCGCTTCGTTTGTCTAAAATTTTCGTATTTCGTCTATTTGCACATCTGTTTGTCCATTTGTCGCTTTGCTCTCGTGTTGCTTTTCTATTTGTTTTTGTTGTTTGTTTGTTTTTTGGTGGTAGTTCTTGTTAAAAATCGGGTTAATTGGGTGTTATGTCGGGGCGTTAACCGCGTGCTCAGATGTTGATCATTTGTTCGCGAGCGTTTTTTCCTGTTTTTTTTACAGTTTTTTCCTTCCTACTTAAAGCGGGTCCAAGTCGGAGTCTACATTGTTTCTAACTACTATTGTTTCTTTGTTTGTTTTTATTGTTGTGGAGCTTTCAATATCTTGTTATTTACTACTCATTGCTACTCATTCAATTGTTAGCGAATAGACATCAAGACATTTACCTCATTTTATTTAACAAGTAACTGCAGTTTCGCCGTGTCTTTTTGTTCGGCGCTGTTTTGCCCTGGCCTCCGTAGGAGGTACATAGAGAGTTCAGCAGTTCACAACTGATTTATTTTGGGAACTATTTTCGGTTTTTAATGCCAATTGTCGAAACTGTTCATTTGCACTTAATACCCTTTATGTCATTCTATGGACATTTGAGTAGTCAGTTTGGCCAGTGTGAAGAGCTGAGGGGTGAAAAGTTGTTTTTTGAAGAGAAATGTAGTGAAAGTAATGTTTTGACAAGGTTGAGGCACTAGAGTTTAGGATTACTCATTCCACTTTAGATTCAGCGATGACATGAAGCTCTAGAGTCTAGAGATGTGCTGAGTGCCTTGGAACACAATTTGACCAGGCTGTTAAACAGAACTGAGAAAAATGACAAGTGGTAATAGGTAACCAGTCTTGATCTTTACAACTTTCTTTCGTCTTTTAAGGAACCATTTGGCGATTCTACGTATATTTGGACTTGGACTCTAGATCTATTATAAATTCGACTTTCTAGAAAACATTCTTCAAAAGTGTAATCTTTGTAAAGATCGTCGACTAAAATATCGTTAGCATACTACTCATCGTATTAAATAATTGTACTTTTCTAGTTGACAACAAAACCTACTTTAAACTGTCTGCAAACTAAGATTATCTTCTTTTCATAATCCTTAACGAATTCGCAAAAGGTTCAAAGCGCCCTATCGTCTCTTGAGTGTGTTTGGTATCCATTTTGAGACGTTTGCGGGATCACAAAGGACTGGTTGACTGTCCAAGTGAGATCTCTTGTGGCACAGGGATCTCTGCCTTTTAAGTGAACTTAACCTATCCTAATCTTGGTCACTATCATTTTCTTTTGAATCCACGAATTTCGAAGTACCTAAAATTAGTAGTACTACCCAATCTTCGGAATTTCTGTTGTCCCTGCTGCAGAGCTTTTTAATAATCGCTTGACGCACAGTTATAACGGAAGAACCGAAAAGAAAAAAAAACTCTCGGATATGACAACCAATAGTTTTATGACTTACTAAGTCAGATTAAACCCCCAATTGAGTCATACTAGATAGCTTCATCTAGGGGATAGACTCTTCACATGATTTTGATGAACCGTGAGTATCTTGAATATCTATAGAAATATAAGACATGAATATGAAGAAAATGGGCTTTTATTCAGCTCTTTTATTATGTCTATGAACTTTAACTGGTTTCTTCTCAATTTAGATTTTGTGTGAAGAAGAATGATGCATCTTTACAAGCTTTCCAAAATATTAGGCTTTAGAGCTCTTTTTAGTGATTCTATATATTCTAAGTCGCTCATAAACTATTAAATCTCTGAATAGCAGAAAATATGGTTATAAATCCTCAAAAAAGTATTGAAAATCAAACAAAAAAATAACATAAATTTTGGTCCGCCGCTTACAAGTCCGCGCAATGTGGTCAAAGTACAGTTTTATGTCATTATGTTGTTGTATAGCAGTTGTTGTTTGACTCTTTTTATTTGGCTAATGTGTGGGTGCAACTCACCTTTATGCAACTTTCGTTATTCTCGTCATTACCGCAACTGCTGACAGCCGTATTATTGCTAAATGCTGAGTGCTGCTGTTGCTCATGTTGTTGTTGTTGTTGTTGTTGTAGCAATAAGTTGTGTTCGAGGCAAACAGCAAGAATTTCGCAATACGCAATTTGCCTTGTCAGCAAACGCAGACTTTGGCAAATTAAGTCGATTACGCACATTTGGCTCGACTTTTCGATGGCAATTAGAATGGTGAACGTTGGTGTTGCAGCAACGGTGTTGCCGTTGTTGTTGTCAGCAGTTGCATGGGCGGGTGATTTAACGGCGCTGCCGGTGGCTGTTGTGACATTTGAGGTGACTGACACACTTGCGGAGTTGCTGCCAGAAGCCAGCGTCGCTGCTCGCGCCATTTTCGGTGTCGACGGACGGTTGATGGACGCTGCTTCTGCTGTTGACTGTTGTTGGTGGTTGTGTTGTTGCATTGAAGGTTGTTGCTGCGTTGTGGTACGGTCATTAGCATTCACAGTTGACGTTCTGCAAATTGAAAATGAAAACAACAAATATTTTTAGCAAAATGCGTGACTGATTATCAAAAAAAGCGTAAAAGAATCGCATGCAGTCGATGTCAGATAAATGCGAAAACTCGTTAGAGTTATGTACACGTTTTGTTCGCAAGATTTTTAACAGCTGCAACAAATCAATAATCTTTGTGCGTGTGTGTGGGTGTGTACGCCTGCGTGCGTTCGTATCTTGAAACTCGACTTCGCGCACTAGATAAATGATCGATCATTAGCCGATCTGTGGATAAACTCGTAAATAGTCAAGCAAATGCATTTATGAATACTACAATGGCAAGGGATGACCGTGTAGGGAAATTTTGGAAAAGAGATTAGCGAGAATCGAAGGTGATCTTTTCTTCTCTTTTTTGGAGAAGAACGGTCGAGAGTATGCATTCTTCAAAGAGTTCTATTAGGAGATCGTTGGTATAAACAAATATTCAAAGAGAATTTGAGGGCGAAAGCTCAACAAGTCTCTTTAAAAAAATATTTCCTAGAATCCTTTCATTGAATATTCGATTCCATGTTTTGTCTTAGAATCGGTGCTGGTTCTCAAACCTTTAGAGGTTATCGTATGTATGTATGTACTTATTTCTTCTCAAGCATATAGATTGGAGTTTTGGTATATGTAAAGGCCTTCGAAACATCAAACTATCTAGAATGCTGGTTCTCTACCCCCATAACCAGTTAACGTATGTCGAGAGGTCATTACTTTTCTAACAGCGTCACTGTTTGGGATTGAAATCAGACTCGAACCGAACAAAGTCAATAAATGTCTGTCAAGATGTGTTCTTAGAACAGATAATATAGGATCTAATCAGTGTGGCGAAATGGACTTTAGAGACCATGGATTAAGAGCTCCCGATCAAAAGAAATCTCACCGAAGAAATATTTTACGGATCTTGATAAAGACCAATAGATTGGATGTTTGGAAGGGAGCACCACGAATATAGACAGATAACCGTACTATACTTAGCCTGTGGTGTCAGGATTCCTATAATCAATTTAGTATGGGTGTAATTCGAGAAACCTAAGCTTCCATTTTAGAGTCATTTTGTCTAAATGACGGACTTTTGACGGGTCTGGGTCTCTTTCAGCTACATGGATTTGACTATGGCTACAAAAAATCTGGTTCGCTCCGTTTACGTATAACCAACTCTCGCGAGAACGGTAAAACTGTAATATCGTCTCCGTCAGTTCAATCCCTACAGGGCACCTATATAATTTTAGAAAAAAAAACTGAAAATATTTACGCATTTGCAGCCAGTTCGCATAATTTGCAACTGAACCCTGACACAGAAAATATCTTTATTATTTTATTCACTTTTATTGTTTTTTTGTTACAACGAAAATTGCATTCACCATTTACTTAACTACACACCGGTGATCGCCTCTACGCTGTTGTTGCTGTTGTAGCACAATCGAACACAATCATTTATTTATTAACGCTCATTTGTGCCACAAACAGCCAACATAAATAAATGCATGAAAATAAATTCTAGCTTTAGTAGAATAACCCGAGGCAATGCCAAGCCGTCGGCCGAAGGTGCGAGGTAAGCCGCTTGTCGCAGCTTACAACACGCTCGCTATTTAATTGAAATGACGCCGCATGTGGTCAGCATTATCAGCGACGACTTTGTCTGTCTTTGTGTTGGCAATAATAACATAGGCAACGACATATTCGCAACGCGACAACAGAAGACAACGAAGACAGAGAGACACAGAGAGTTAAATATAATTTGACGGCGAATGCGGTGTGTCTAGAGGTGCAGCGCTTCTTCAGATCAACCTACGCAGTTTTTGTGTTGTCTGTCACCAAAAGCTGTTTTGGTGTTGTTGTTGTTGTAGTCTCATCTCGTGTAATTTGCTGTCGTTGACTGAGTGACTTAGCGCTTTAGATTTTGTTGATTTTTGTTGCTGTTGTTTTTGTTTTTGCGAATGTTGCTGAGTCAATTCAAATGAGCTTAGAGATCTTGGGAAACAAAGTAAGGCTTACAAATTTGAATTGGTTGATTTTTAAATTTGGTTTTTGGGTGATAAACATATTACAAGAGCTTTTGTGAAGTTTCACACCATAATTGTGAAGTGTGCTTGCGACTTTCTACACCCGGGACCATATTCGGACTTTTGGTATTATAGATCAAGAAATCTTTCAGTGAAATAAATTATTATCTATGTGATTGTTGTCAATCAACAAGTCGTCTCATGATGTTCCTGGAAAAAGCTCCTTAAAGCTGTAAGCTATTCGGAAACATTATCATTCTGTTGCTATCCATAATTCATATTAAACCAAAATATTTTGTTACAGGTTTTGTTTAAGATTCTAAAGATATGAGACCAACCAAAGGTATTTAGCCGGTTCTCTGAAGATGAAGAAGATGAGATTTGGACTCATTTAAAATTAATTATTAATTCACAAATTGGTTTCTGAAAACAACATCATCAAAAATTTCCAAAATATAAACTCTTCTTCAGGATTTTCAGCTGGTCACCGTCTGTGACCTTGCTAGACTATCTTAAGCTGGGTTTTCTGTAACGCTTTTTCAGTAATATTTGAAATATATTCTAAATACCTACAAACTCTTTTAGAAATATTGTGATCTATCTAAGGACTTGAAAATACCTTAGAGAACACAATCGCCCTTAGAGCTCTTTTTTCAAAACTTCTTGTAAAACTTGCTGTACAGATTGAAATGATGATCTCATTATTTTTATACAGTATTTTCCCTTAAGGATAAACTTGAAAGCAATTACTGAAGATTAACCCATGTATAAGAAAGAACTATTGGGTCCAAAATGAGAGATCTCAATAAAATTCGGAAAAAGTGCTGTCAATATTCACTTTTCACTTTTACTCATCGAGACTTTTTGAACATTTTTATAGCGGACAATTTATAGTGTACAAATTGTCCATAACTGGTCATGGAAGAGAATAACAAATAAGGTCTCGTACCATCCTTAAATATATTTTGAAGAGAATAAGTCCTTAGGTCCAATATTCTAACAACCGAAACCGGTCGAAAATTTTGTCTAAATTATCATACATTCTGATAGTAACGTACTTGGATATATTGGCTCCACAAAACTTGAACACGCTTGCATTCAACCCCACCTTACTTGTTGTTGATTATTAATTTTTGCTATTTGGATGAGTGCTGTTTGAATTATTGTCGCTTGTTGCGAATATCGCTGTTTGCACAGCTTGAGGTCGAACATTTAATAAGCTGTACAAATGTCTGTCTGCATATATATTTTTGAGTGTGCGCTTATTCATGCTGCTGGGATCTGCTGCTGTTGCAGTAATTTGGGTTAATGTCGCGTGTATTTGTCATAATTCGCCTGCCAGCTACTCGTTGCATATGTACTTGCCTAAACAGATCTGCCGGAGAATGTGTGTTATGTGCAGTCTGTAGTATATACATATGAGCGTGTGTAATGTTTGCAAAATACTTGTTTAAACGGTTTTTGTAAAGTTGTTGGAATTTCGAAATAAAGATCTCAGACAAGCGCACCCATTAACACGAATCACTAAGACACAATGATTTAGACGATAGTGGATAGTGTGGCGCACAGACAAATTTAAAAACAAAATTATAAAATATTAGTTAGAGAGAATATATGGCTTTAGACATTCTTAAAGATATATCTTATGTCTTAAACGTTAATGAAGACGCTCAGAATATTTGTTAGTAATTAAGCCGTTGCTTGTTCCTCTAGTGATATTAGGCGCCATTTTGTCTGCCATTCCATTCGGAGTATACCATCAAGGTGTTAGTCAACTAGTCTTAAAATTACTTTGAGTTCGTGGACCTTAGATACAGGGAATGCTATATAATATCGAATAAGAAGTTGTGTGAACTTTAGAAATCCACTGACACAGTTCGGGTACTAAATCGAAGACCAATGAATACGTGTATGTCATAACCAAAATTCCAGGCACCTTGGTCTTCAGCACTTATTCAGATGTAACAAGTAAGGAAGGGCTAAGTTCGGGTGTAACCGAACATTTTATACTCTCGCAATTTATTTATTTAACTTAATTAATATTATATAATACACAATTTGACCTACATATTCGTCATATATATTGTATAAAGTCCATTGAAAGTTGGAAACCCTAATATTAGGTTAGAAGCACCGAGGTCCTCATGTTCAATATATGGGGCCTTGAAAACCTATGGTCCGATTTCGGCGATTTTTAGAAATGGGCTGCCACACTATAAATACAGTATTTGTGCAAAGTTTTGCACCGATATCTTCACTAGTGCTTACTTTATATATTCTAAAGTAAACGATTCAGATCATATTCTAAGTTCTGGTATATAGGAAGTAGGCGTGGTTGTGAAGCGATTTGGCCAATTTTCACAACATATTATTGGGAGGTAAGGAAACTATTACAAACCAAGTTTCATTGAAATCGGTCGAGTAGTTCCTGAGATATGGTTTTTGACCCATAAGTGGGCGACGCCACGCCCATTTTCCATTTTGTAAAAAATCTGAGTACAGCTTGCATCTGTAAAATTTAGATTTTCTGAGGTTTTTCGTTAGTGAGTTAACGCACTTTTAGAAATTTTCAACCTAACCTTTGTATGGGAGGTGGGCGTGGTTATGATCCGATTTCTTTCATTTTTGGACAGTATTGGGAAGTGGCTAAAAAAAATTACTGCAGAAAGTTTGGTTTATGTAGCCCTATTATGTTGCGAGATATGTACAAAAAACTTAGTAGGGGGCGGGGCCACGCCCACTTCCCCAAAAAAATTACATCCACATAAGCCCCTTCATAGTGCGATCCTTCATACCAAATTTTATTTCCATAGCTTTATTTATGGCTTAGTTATGGCACTTTATGTGTTTTCGGTTTTCGCCATTTTGTGGGCGTGGCAGTGGTCCGATTTTGCTCATTTTCGAAAGCAACCTTCCTATGGTGCCAAGAAATAAGTGTTCCAAGTTTCATCAAGATATCTCAATTTTTACTCAAGTTACAGCTTGCACAGACGGACGGACGGACGGACGGACGGACAGACAGACATTCGGATTTGAACTCCACTCTTCACCCTGATCACTTTGGTATATATAACCCTATATCTAACTCGTTTAGTTTTGGGTGTTACAAACAACCGTTATGTGAACAAAACTATAATACTCTCTTTAGCAACATTTGTTGCGAGAGTATAAAAAAGTATAGCTGAATAAATCACAGAGGCTCTAAGAGTGATATTTTATGTCATATTGACATTCAGCACCTTATTCAGCTATCGATTTCTTAAGCTGAATAGGTAACGAAAGTCCAAATACGTATTTTGAAGTTTTATTGGATTTATAAACTCTCCAGCCCACATATTGCAAAAATCCGTGGTAGAAACTTTGTTTGATCTCTCAGTTATCGATCGATCAGATCACAATTTTGATATAAGTTATGTAGACTTCCTATTTTAAGAGAGTGCGTGTAAACTAAGGATTCATTTGTGGCTATAAAATTACTGAAAGTTATTTTAACCTATTGCTTATGTAAATATTGAGATTAAAAACCTATAAAATCGTATTCAGCGCTTATTCAGCTAAGAGGTTTCTGGAATTTGAAAGCGCTGAATTCGTGTTCCAGAAATCGAAAGCAAAGCGAGAACACGAATAAAAAGTAAAAACAAGAACAGATTGGAATTTGTAAAAGTCACACCGAAAAGCTTTTAATGATTCGTAAAAATTTTATGCAGTCTCCGTAATGATCATTAAGAATTTTATAGCCCACTGTGGAGTGACAACAGTATGAAAGACAAAACGAAAATAAAAAGGCAGAGCTGTGTGCTTAATATGAAATATAAATTTCCAGCACATTAAAATTTCACTTTCCGACAATGCCAGAGAAGAGCCAAGAAGAAACAGAGAGAAACATGAAGAAAGAACTTTAGCATCTAGTAAGTAAAGTATCGAGTTATTGGAGTACCTAGTACTTGGTGATAATAAAATTCCTAATTGAAAGTTGTTGCAGCAATTAAAGGTGGCAACAGTTGCGTAACGCTTCCTATTTGCAACATAATATACTTAGACACGTTAAGGATTCTTAGTTGTTAGGAAGTCTCTAACCTTAAAATCACCTTAACAAAGTTGTATAACAGCTTCTTAATAAGAAGTTTACAGTTTCCATGCGCGCATTAAAATTCAAGCAACGCGATAAAAAGAGTTGTAGAACACTTTATCGATCTTCTATGAAGTGGAGGCTTGCGCGCATGCGCTCTCACGCCTCATGCTCGTCTAACATTGTGCGCGCAAGTCAAGTGTTGCGTTGTGAAATTTTGTATTGCGCCCAAGGTGTTGGCGTCACCTTTGTAACACTTAACTGCGGCTGCTCACAGCCAACAAAAGTGTACTGATTGGCAATTAAAAGGTATTAGCTTTGGGTGGAGTTATGGAGCTGGCGACTCGGCCAACTGCAGACTGCTGATTAATAAGCCAAAGGCAATCAAATTTGTTCTTTTTCGATGAAGATAATTTTATGGATTTTTAAAATTATTTTTTCTATTTTTTGTTGTGATTTGGACTTCAGCCGCTTTTTGATTTTGTGAAATTTAGTGAACATGTTTAGATATTTAGATATACTCGTATGCATGTCCCACTATAACGCTGAAGAATTTAAGCACTTTATTATTATCTTAACTTTTATTTTATGGCGCATCGAAGGGCTCTTAAAAGGGTTTCACTTTAACACATTCGTTCGGCTCATTGAACAAGTCAGTGCGCTACAACTAAGCACTTAATCAATGTCAACATCTTTTGCTGAGCAATAAAAAACTCATCTTTGTCCGGCAGAAAGAATGGTAAAATTTAAATAAAAGAGTAAGGTGTGGTTGAGATCGAGTGGAACCGATTTTTATATCGTTTCAAGACTTAAAGAGGACTTTTATATTTTTTTTACATTTTCGAAAATTACCGTTATTGGGTATGGAGGCGTGATTATTTGCTAATATCTCACTAATAAGTTTTCCACAGCCGTATTTATAAAAAATCAGAGGCCTCTTTCATAATTTATTTAATCGTTTTTCATCTCGAAGCTTCTTAACATGGATCAATTTTGTTTAATCTAGATCAAAGTCCGTTACCGTTATGAGAGATACTTTTGATTTTGTGGTTTCTAGGTTTTCTTCAAATAAAGTGATCGATATTCGACCTAGAGACCCTACCACAGAAACCAGACTGGTAACAAGATTACTGAAAATGGCTGGCGAAAGATCGTTCGTGACCTAGACCGAGGTTCACGAGAGATCGGTCGTGACTTGGACTCCTCGAAATGGACTATAATCTAGTTAAACAGACTTTCTAAGTATTCTGACATATCTATTTTGATTTTATTATATTTCCACTCCATTAAGATTTCTCAAACTACATTTAAAAGCACACTTCTAAAATACTCTAGTGCAACAAACACCGTCTGGGTATAACAATAACAGCATAACATTGACGTCTATGCAAATGAGGTCAAGATATATGTTGCGATAATTTAATTTCCCTTCATGCAACGCTGAAAGGTTTAAAAATAGTTAAAGAGCATCAAAGTCAAAGGTATCGCTGCCTTAGGCTGATATTCTAGAAACTAATATCTGGAAACACATACTCATACACACACACACATAATCCATAAGTAACCAAAGCCTGAAGTAACTTGTGAAATTATTGAAGCATTTAGCACAATCGCGATAGTCATGCCGCAACCATTGGAGAATATGGCTATTGAAAGGCAACACTTGGATCATGTCATGCATATATGTACATATACAACGAGGTATATACATATGGAGTATACGAGTATACATATATATTTAATATTCACTGAAAGCTTGATGCAAATTTGCTTTAAAATTCTATATGCCTTAATTCCTACTAAGAAACCATTCAGCCGTGCTGTCTGACCGAGCTGTTGGGTTTCGGCAACTTGCCTGCCATCGGCTGTTAAAGGACTTCACTTGACTATGGTGTTAGCAGCTTGGGAATTCTTTTGCCGCATAGCATCACATTGCGCTTGGATTACATGACAACCGTAGCTGATGGGCTAAGTTGATGTTGACAATGATATGAGGATTATGTTGGCGATGATGTTGAAAGATGACGTCGGCTATAATGATATCGTTATGCCGCGAATGCCAATCAACACGCCACTTTTGTTGCCACAATAATCGGCGCAGGGCGGGGAATTTGAAATATTTAGTAGGGTAACTGACAAAGATATATTTTTTCAAAAAGAGTTAAAAAGCTCTCATAAGGAATATAATCCAGAAAACCACATTAAATCAAAAATGATTTGATATAAAAGAATTTTATGAATTTTGAAATAAAATTCTTGGAGATATTATTTCGAAGAATTTATCCTGATAAAAAAAATCCATCAAATATTTTTTATAAACTCAGAACCTTCACTACCTTCTTACCTTATTACCTGCTTTATCTTTATACTACTGAGAACCTTTTATATTATTTTGAGGTTAGAAGCAACCGACTCTGAAACTAGACTGTAACATGATTAGGTCCAGTAGGGGATGATATTCAAATGAATGATTGCTTAACTTTTAAATCTAAATTGTCTTCACATTGGAATCACACATCATAAATCTCAGACCAGAAATAATTAACATTCAAGATATGATTTGAAAGACTTTCGAGATCCATACTTTTTCAAGCAAGAAGTGGAAATTCTGAGAATACTAGGAACCTATGCTTCAAATATTATTGAGAAACAATACTGATTATTTGAGAATTACTGTAATGTTCTGAGCTGAAGTTTTGCCTATCAGTTCGAGGCAATGAGTAGTGGTGTGTAATAATGTGGTTCTCTAACACCAGAACTGCTTAATATCCGATAAAGCTTGGCGATTGGAAAGGACTATTAAACTAGCTCGTGTCGAATCGGGTGTTTCAAGCAGGGGCTTCCTTAATATTTTATAGAGTTTCTTTGGATCGTATATGGATATTTGAATGATCTTAGTGATTCTCAGAACCTTAATTAAAATTTTCGATTTTTAGGAATTATTTTTATTATTTACTTTGAACTTTACTGAACACAGAGAAAAGGCTTTTAAGCTTTCATACCACAAACTTCTAGCACTTCACTTATTGTTGCTATTGCTTTTGTACGAAATTCACTTAGGGCCATTTTAACTTGAACGACAGGATCAGCAATCAGTTAACAAAATTATAGGGACTTTATGTACACTTCAGTCACTCTAAGTCTATATGTATGTAGCGGCAACAGTGGAAGCAAAGCATAAATGGTATGAAACATTCTAAGCCCAGCTTGGCACGTCACTCAGTAATATTCCGCTAGCCGTTGGGTCTGCGCTCTTACCGAACACTGTGTATAATATTTGCGGTGCGGGAGGTTTGAGAGTAAGCTTGGTGTTGGCGGCTTTTAACTTTGTTCTTTCAAACTTAATTTAAATGCAGTTGGACAGTCAGTCAGTCAGTCAGGCAGGCAGGCGGGCAGCACCACGGTACGGACAGAACGGACAGGCCAAGGCGGACATGTTGTCCGTTGGTGTGTTGATGCTGCGGCTGACGTCGCCGCTGGTGTGTTCCCGCTTGGCTGACTGCCCGACTTCAGTCGGAGTCTGAGCAAGAATGCGTTCTTTTTTTGACAGTTTCGTGACACGTTAATTTTATGTTTTTATGCAGGTATGCTGCGAGCGCATATATAATATCTGTGGCATAGGGCAGCCCGGGCCATGAATGATGACGACCACAAATGCCGCGTCTTTACGCTGTGCTCCCTTTTCGCGGCACTTAAGTCACTACTTCTATGCAAAAGAATTGATTGCTAAGAATCTTAAGTGCTGCAGAAGGAAGTATATAGTGTTTGTGTTGTTGGCCTTTCTAGGAAAAAGCGCGCTGACCTGCATCCACCGCACATTTGTTGCCGAAACTGTGCCAGTGTGGCAGGCAGTTTGGTCGGGTGCCTGTGAGAGTTATAGGTGCTGCTGATCGGCTGCCAATTGCTTGTCTCGCTGGACACACTGACGCTTCATGTGTGTCCTCGGGGGTAGTTCTACATTTCTAAGATTTTCTCACGACAAATTGAATTTTTATTACCCAAAAGGTTTCTAATTCTATTTATTTTGTTTGCGCTTTCTTCTTATTTTGGAGTGAAAATATTTTTGCGCAATTTTTTTCTGAGTTTTTTTGTTGCATGTGATTTATGGACCGCCGCTTGTGTGGGTCAGCATAAACCGCTTTGTTGGCATTTATACAACAGCTTCCAAGAATATTTGCATTTATTTATGATTATGTATATGTATACATGTCTGCATGTCTTCTGCTTGCTGCGTGTAATACTAATGTGCAACATCGAGGTCAATTGCAATTAGTTAGCAATAGTCGCTTGAGTACCGTTATATTTGTCTTGACACTCTCACAGTTGCCTCCACTCAATCTTCTCTATTTGACAACAAATGCATCTATTAGCATCTGCAATAACTGTGGTCGCATGTTGCTGCAACCAAATGTAAACAAAAAATTGGCAACTTCTTGTCAACACTTGGCATTTGAAGTGACAACTTGTTGTTTGCGGGTGTAAAAGTTTTCGAGTACACTTGAGGGGTGTGTAGCGGAATTTACAAGTATTGCTATATGCAAAGTGGCAAATAGGTACATCGAGCTGTAAGATGTAGTCCGTTGCACAGTGGTGCAGTACGTTCAAACTGGGTTTTAATACGACGCGGTGACTTTCTTAGCGGCTTAGACGTCATTCGTGATTATTAAGACAATAGTGAATCGAGGAGTTCTATGCTATTTGAGAGAGAGGTATAGGTAGAGCAAGAAGTGAGGTGTTTTGCGGATGGTTCCAAGCTCAATGGTTGCATGAATGGAGTAGTTTACTGCCGTGACCCATCTATCAACTGTAAGTACTTAAAATTGTAGCTTCTATAACAACTACTGACAGTTAAACATCTACACCGGTGGCTGGGCAATAATGCTGGTTCTGACGCATAGACCAGTTGGACTCAATTCAAGTTTTGGGTTTCTTGACTTCACTCACTCATTATAGTGTCGGATCAAAGTGAAATTTTTGGAAACTACAAATCCGATAAGCTTTCTTGTAGTTTCGTACGAATGATGAAGCTTTTGTCTGCGATAAAACGTAGAACATAGATCGGTTTTGGGAGCTTCTTGCAAGCTTGCAATACCGTACTTCTTGCTCTAGGGGGTTATGTCTAGTCACTGTCTCATTAGAACTCGAAGTTGTCTAGTAGATGATGTGGTGGATCGATTAAACAACTTCCGTCTTGACTGCATTTTTTGAAAGATTAGTGTTAAAGAGAGACTTATCTGCTTTTGCTTTTGCTGCTCAATATATATGTTACTCGGACTAATGTATGGACCGACTTGGCTCTTTTTACGTGGAGATCTTAAATTGAAAACGTAAAAAATACAGTTTGTGCAAGAACTAAAGCAGTACGACCTTCCCAAACGACATCGCTTCGCTCTATGGAGTCTTGAAAAGTTCTAAGAAGATTCGAGGTTTTCAAGCCAAATTCTGTTCAGCGATGAGGCCCTCTTCTGGATCAATGGGTATGTAAACAAGTAAAATTACCGCATTTGGGACGAAGAGCAACCTGAAGAGATTCAAGAACTGCCATTTTATTCAGAAAAACAACGGTTTAGTGTGGTTTGTGGGACGGTGGAATCATCGGTTCATATTTCTCTAAAATTATACCGGTCATCAATTGCGACCGTTATCGCGCCATGTTATCCGACTATTTTATGCCTCAAATTGAAACTCGTGATCTCGGCTACATTTTGTTTCAACAAAACGGCGCCACATCCCACACACCGCATCATTCAATGGATTTTTTGAGAGAACATTTCAGTTAGCTGATAATTTCACGTTTTGAGCCGGTCGATTGGCCACCAAGATCGTGGTATATCATATATATCGTTAGACTTTTTCCTGTGGGGATATGTAAAGTCTAACGTCTATGCGGACAATCCCGCTTCGATTCAGTTTCCAGTTACCAGTAGAAATGCTCGAACAAGCCATCGAAAACTTGACTAAACGGATGGACCATCTGAGACGTGGCCGGGACCAACATTTGAAAGAGATAATATTAAAAAAAATAAATGCCAAATGTTCTTTCGAATAATGATAAACATTCCCTATTGAATTTGAATTTTCTGTCTTATTTTTATTTATTTATTTTATTTTTATTTTGACAAAATCTCAAGCCTTTCAAACTCTAATCTCTTTCTTCAAACATGTTTTTTGGTTTCATTGCTCTGCCTTCTGGGATTGGAGCAAGTAAATTTTTTTTTAATTTTTAAAAACTTAAAATAGTTTTCCTTCAAAAATATTTGAAAATCTGTGTTACACTGTACCGATTCTTTGGGTGTGTCATCAATTTCGCTACACACACTCCATGGCGGGCAGTAGCGCTAAGTAAATACACGATTGACATTAAGAAGTCCTAACAAATGGCTGGCAGTCGAATAGCTACAGCAAACGCCCCACTAAGTGCCGCAGCCCCTCCCACTAATGCAAAGAGCATATACTCACTCACATACTCATGCATATGTTCAATAGCACAGCGTTTTGTTGGCATGCAAATATGCGTCAATTGGAAATTCACATTTGGGCATGCGCATGCGCGTCAATATTTAAACAACTGTGCGTGAATGTTGCCACAGCAAAGCGTGTGACCAACAGCAGAGCAGCGGCGATCCAGCAGCTCAGCAGCGACGTGGCGATCGTTGTCAATAGTGAGACGTTGTTGTTGACGTCAAAAAATGCAGTCATAAAATTAACTTTGCCACACACATAAAATAAACAACATAAGCGCATTGCATTGCTAGCTGATACTTGCCACATGCTACATGCCACAACGCTTGGCTGGCGAACAAACAAAGCAATTGAAATCGGAAAATATGGCACGGTATTGTAAATTTCGCCGCAACACACTAAATACACAGACGTGAGTGTGAAATTACAAACAGTCGAAGTGCGCAAACGATCCGAATTGCTGAATGCGGTCGCATGGCTGAGTGGTGGTTGTGCGCATGCGCGCGGTCGAAGGGTGCGCAAACAGCGCGATGCGGCGTTGCTGATAAGCGGAAAGAAAGCTACAGCAACTTGCCACAGTTGAGTGTGTGTGTGTGTGCTAGTTGTGCTTGCAGTACTTTGCGGCGGCCGCGTGCAATGTGGCGTGCGTATCCAATCAGCGATCTGCGCTTGAACGCGTGTTGATTTCATTTGATTTGAATTTTTTCCCAAAGGCGCACAAATTTTCGCAATAAATGCGCGCAAACACACACACACTTGCCTACTTAGACCCAACCTAGCGTTATAATAAAAAGCCACAATTTGTGCCATGCAACACATCGGTTGTTTAGTTAAGTAAAATGCGTTCGCTTCACTTCCTTGTCGCGCAGTTCGTCGAAATCGTAATTGCAAACGACGGTAGCCAATAATTTTGCACTTTATGTAGTGCTAAGCGTTTTTGCCAATAATTTCGTCGCGCGTTTTTTTACTTTTCAGCATCATTTGCAGCATTGCGACTACTTGTTTTTGTCGCTTTTTGTTGTTGTTTAACAAAATTATTGGCGCCACGCAGCTGTGAACATGCTTATTGCGTGCGCATGCGCAGCTTTTGTCAGCCACAACACATCACTGCAACTGCGTTGTTGCGCCTGCGCAAAAAGTTTTCCTCAATTTTCCTCCAAATGTTTCCCTTTTTCCATTGCGTTGCCTAGGTAATTGCGCAAAATTGACTTCCCATTTAATGACAATTTTGTTGCGCATTAATTGCAATCGATTTTATTGACATCGACTGCTGTGTACCCCCTCGCGCTGTCGTGTCTTTTTTCGCTTTCAAATATTTCTTGGTAATCACAAACATTTAGCATTTCGACACATTTTTGGTGCGAATTGTGGTGTAGGTGTGCTCGGTTTATTTTCATTTACTCACCTTTCAGGTATCGTACTGTAGTAGAGTAGCACCGTTGCGATTTCATAGCAATTTAGACCGGCTGCCAGTACACATTCCGCATCGACAGTGACAATTGGTTGGCCTTTCAGATCGGTGGTGCCTAAAGGGTGATAGAGAAAACATAATAATAAATGCGTGAATAAAGTTCAACATTAAGTAACGGTAAAGTAAATTAAAGAAATATGCCTAAACGAACTTTAATAGAGATTTGAATTTATATTCAACCAAGAAGTTATTATCACTTCAGCAGAATTTAGCAAATGTCATCGGATTTTAGAAAAAAAAAACTGGAGAATTTTCATATAATAGATTTCTCTAAAAATATTGCCTATCACCCCAATACGAATGTCGACTGTCAGTAGATAACACAGGTCCACAAAAAAAAAATCAATGAAAGGTTCCTTTGACCAAACATGGTGTATCACATGTATTTTGGGCCGCTGAAACAGAATCTGAAGTCCGTTTTGCTCCATCACGTCAGGATTTTTTCCTAACCTCAAAATACATGTCGGATTTTACTTGACAGAAAAAAATTTAAAAATATTAACGGATTTAGCTTAATTTTGGGATAGAGGCGTTTTGAGGTGTCCCTGATTACAAAATTAAAGACAAATTTTCAAAATACAAAATGGCGGATCCAATATGGCTGTCGGATGTATAAAAATTTCTTTAATGTTCACAAAACTTAGTATATATATAGAAGTTTTTAGGGCCGCTGCCCACAAATTATACCGTGTGCTGCATCCAGGGCACCTCCACGTGGTGACGGCGGGCAACGGATTTATTCTGTGATCCGGCAGAGTTCCTGGATACGCTCCTTAAGGTGAGTCTGCAATGGGTTTAGTTGTACGTGTACGTGACCCTAATCCCATTTTAGACTCACCTTTACGCCGTCATGATAGGCACACGAAAAATAAGTACGATGCAGGGAGTCGGAACCCCAGTATTGGCGGCTAGACAGGGTAAGAAAGCGGGCCCGCAGGCGTCGTCACAAGCAACCGCAGCTCTACATTGGTGGGTGACTTGGCCTTTGATGAGTATAATGCTACAAGAAAAATATTTTGCAAAATGAAAGACAATTTCAGTGTCGGTTTTGGAGAATACGTTATAAGTAGAATCCGAAAAAAATTTGCAGATACACTAAAATCTAGCTATACGAAAGTTTTCGGCATAGAAACTAGTGACATCGTCAATGATTGGAGATATGCCTGAGATGTTCATTGCAACTGAAGAAACGCAAGAAACTAACGTTTGCTTCTCCAATGATCTGGGTATATAGCTGAATGCAGGTAATTGTAAAATAAAGGAAGTCCTGAACTAATATTAGCAATTGCTTTTGAAAATCTGATTTCAAAATCATAGTTACGAGCTCAAAAACTCACAGATACTAAGTTTTGTAAAAATCCATATTGTATTTTCTATTTTGTATTTTGAAAATCTGACTTTAAATAAGTGATCAGCGACCCTAAAAACCCCTCAATCCCAAAATTAAGTTAAATCCGTTAATATTTTTAAATTTTTGTCAAGTAAAATCCGACATGTATTTTGAGGTTAGGAAAAAATCCGGACGTGATGGAGCAAAACGGACTTCAGACTCGGTTTCAGCGGCCCAAAATAAATATGATACACCATGTTTGGTCAAAGGAACCTTTCATCGATTTTTTTTTGTGGACCTGTGTAATCGACCATTGAGCGATTGTCGACTACAGGTGCAATTATAAGAATCAGTCGCTCAACCATCGACTGCTTTTCAATCACATATTTGTCGACAGATATTTTTTAATCGTTAGAAATTTTTGAATTTACACAATAGTAAGTTAAAATATAATCGACTCAATCGACTGGAGTCTACTATATTGCCAGTCGACATCAGCAATGGAGATATGCGATGATAACAATGCCACTTGTATCCCTGGTAGGATCCTCTTAGTCGATAATTATCTGCTATAGTTGAGTAACCATGGATCCATTATACATATATGCCCTGTTTAATTTAGTCGGCAAATGTGCAGTTTCTTTGTCTAATTTTATTTAATTCCAAAAATTAATTAATTTTTTTTTAAAGTCGGAGTGCTACATTCAATAGTTCTCTCGTTTACATAAAGGACCTATCTTTAGTATAATTTAATCTTTTGGTTCAACTGGGGTATGAATCCAACTGGTCGAGGTCGCAGCTATATTTGAGAAACATTGAAACAGTGACATTCGCTGTGTGACTTGTGGCGCCGTCCTGTTGGAACCACAAATTGTCCAAGTCCATATTATGCATATCATTCAATTCGGGCCAAAATATTCGGTTAGCGGTTCCCATTCACAGTAACGTGACGTCTTGATCATCACGGAAGAAATATGGTCCAATGACGCCACCAACCCATAAACCGCACCAAACCGGATTATTTTCAAATTGTTGCTGAGCTCAAGTCACGAATATACGATGATACCGGTGGTCAAGCGTTTTCTGTTCTTGCGTCAATTTGATCTTATTCGGATGAAGGTCAAGATCTTTTCGCAAAATTCGCCACTTTGACGTCACAGAGAACGAACGCTTGAGAACGACGTGTAAGAGACTGTTTTGGGTCTTCCGCAATTAATGCGCTACCGGCAGCAATATTCTCGACAGTACGGGCACTTCTTTGTATCACTGGCACGGAAATATTATGTACTGTGCCTGTGGATTCAAATTTTTCCACTAGACGCTCAATTGTTGTTCTGACAGGACGATTATGACGGCGATAAATGGGATGTTGCCCTCTTAAAGTTGAGGCTACTGACTCCTTACTGAAGGGTAATGTCAAAAGAGCGGGAAAAAATTTGGCGTCGTTTCTGTCCCTATCGATGTACTTTTGTAGCGTCCCTATTTGAAACCCCTTTATATTCTACTACTATACTTTTCATGATCGATTTTTTAACCGAACTTTCAGTTTTATAATAAGGTCACGTATGATATCGAGCCAATTATTTTTCAATATTCATCATAAAGGACCAGAGTTCCGATACAACATGCTGTTAGTACAGTTACTTGGTTTTAATGATAACAGCCCTAATGTTAAGAATCCCATAGTGGTTCTTTTCATTACATCGTCAACATTCAGTAAATATTATGGTCAGCTATAACATTTCGTCCGACCACCATACCAATGAGTTGTATGTTAGATTCTGTCTCATAATATTCATATACAAATATATATATTTGCTATGATGGGAATACCATCGGTAGTCGGAGCCCTAACTATATAGTAATAAATCGTATGTTTTCAAACTCCAAACGCTTTGGTTGTCCATCTTTCAATGAGTGGTATTCAATTTATTAAATTCAAGGATTGAGAGAAAGCAAGTCTTTAGATTGCCATGGACATTACATTTTTTGGGTTTGAGTCAAGCTGACATATTTTTCTTTAAAAAAGGAACATTAACATCATCATATGCTGTATCACTGGAGTATAGGTCCTCAAGGAATATTAAGATCGACTAAGTAAACGCATATGTGAATATTAATGGCAACGGTTGGCTTATGTAGTTAGTTATAGTTCCGATAGAAAACAAATATTTTATAAAAAAAAAAAACTTTTAAGAAACATTTTGCTCAAGCTACAATTACTCAGTTCAAAATTCTATTATTGTCTTGACACAGAGACCCACTTTTCTGTGCTTTCATAACAAGTTATTGTTTACTTGCTGCACTTTGAGACACTAAAGTTAGAGCTAACTTCTTATTAAAAGTGAAAAGACTGCAACCATTGAGTTATGAATATATTCTCTGAAGAAAAGTAAAAAATGAAAAAAAATAAGATCGCGACCATCAAGTAATTTGCATGTCAATTAAATTTATTTCATTTACGCTACAAATGAACTTGACACAATTATTGCGGCCAGACAGCAGGCTATCAAGCCATTCACACAGTGGGGCGGTTAGGCAGCCAGCCACACAGTCACTCAGCCAACTAACCGCAAAGCCGCGAACTAGGCAAACAACTCATATGGGCAGCAACAGAAATAACAACAACAGCATTATGAATACAGCATGCCACCAGCACTGCAGTCATAGTCACTTGCACCTGCTTGCCATCCCACTTGACACTTAGGCAATTTCTTGCACTTTGGGTGGTCAATTAAATGTTAATGTGTTAAAATGTGCGCAGATGTGGCAGCAACAGCGACTACTGTTAACATACACACACGCAAACACTTCGATATTAATTGCTTTCGAAAAAAGTTAGATTAAAAGTGTGGTGTAGTGTCTTCAAAGACTTTATTGTTGACCCTAATGGTGGCGGCATTCAAATTGATTTGGCAAAGTGTTGCACGTAAAATTGAACGACACTAATGAAAATGAAATGGTCGTGCCATGCGCAGAGGAGCTTAAGAATTTCACTTCCAACGCCAATAAATTTATGAATTTATGTTATGACAGAGCAGCGATGACGATGAGGTGATGTGATCTAGTGATCATCACATCACACGATCACTATCAACAGCCGCTGCTGCAACCACTGAACCGATTAACATGTTGTGGCATGAATACATACTCACACTAATGCTTAACAGATGGTTGGGTGTGTGCAGCAAATGAAATGCAAATCAATTTGCGCCGGCGTGGCGGATGGCAAACAAATTGTTAACAAATTCGTTTAAATGGTTTAGTGGAGCGATTTCAGTGGAAAATTTATAGCGAAAGTTCAATTTAGAATATTTAAAAACGCTTATGCATGAACGGGCGCTCATGCGCTCGTTCAGCGTTAATGAGAAATATGCAAAATACGCGTAGTGAACGCGACCGGAAAGCCTGGTTGTCGCATGCAAATCGCGTAAATAAAATGCCCAAATTTATGGGAGACGGATGTTTGGTTTGATTGAAACTTACCCGGCAGATAAATGCCCGATGTGGTTAAGAGCTTCTCGGGTATTTCGCTGATCGAAGCAGGTGGCACGATTTCACACTCAAATTGATCTGTAATGGAGATAGACAAATTTTATTTAATTGGTTGTTATTGATTGTGTGGTGATGATGATGGTGGTAGTTGGTTAAAAATATATACATTTCAATACAATGTTTTGGTATATTTTTTGGCATACTGCTTGATTTTAGTGAATGCCATTAATCAATAAGTAGAGTTAGCCTATAGCCATTTAAGATGTGATTTTTGGTCAAAAATCTTTCAAAAATTTGAATTATTTTATTTATAAATGTATTTGTCTGTATTAATGAGATAAGATATAATGTTTAAAACAAAATTATAATAATATTTTGTCATAAACAAATTTCGAAAATTTAGTAATTGGGCAACAAGCTGCGGATGTTATTTGAGAATTTTTCTACTTCTATACAGTTCAACTCTATTGACAATAAATAAATAAATAATAAATTGAGTTATTCATTAAGAAGATTGTTTTGAATATTTGCAATTCAATGATTCTCATTGAAGAAGTTGCTAAAAAAATTATTGATTTTTTCGGTCATCGAACCTTTTCACTAAAAAAAATTTTTTGAGAAGGAATTCATATAACTAATTAAAGTTCTTGTTTTTTTGAGCTTTCGTTAACTATACTACATTTGAGTGAATACTTCATAAAGCTCGCTAAGCAGCTCAGAGTCGTGGTGATATTACAGTCTAAAATCAAAAGACTTAAGACACGAACTTGTATTTTTCTCGCAATCGTATATAGAGTCATCTCGTATATTTTTAGCACTTCAAACAGATATTTGAGTTTTAGAACATAGATCAAATATGTCACCCATTGCCGAATTTTTCTCGCAGATGTAAAAATTCTCAGATTTAAAGAGGGAAGTCCATGCAAAATTTTCAAAATATCGATTTTTTAAATTGAAAATACAGTAATCCCCGCTTCAGTACCACTGCTAAAAATGTCACACTTCTGAGGCACCAAAGCGGGGAAGGTATATTGTATGTTGAGTATATCGAATATTGACGAAGTTATAGCTAATATAATGGAATGGGTCAGAGTGTGTATTGAAAAGAGTGCTTAAATTTAAACCCGACTATCTCGAAATTGTATTTTTAAAAATTGCTCGTGTTGTACCTCAAAAAGTTATTGACCGATTTGACCTAAAATTTCGTTCGTTCATAAGTAATTTTGGGATTAATTTTTATTTTTTGTTTCAGATCAATGGTTAATGAGTGATAAAGAGAGCATAATGCAGAAGGCAAAACATTCTCCTTAGCCACCATTTTGAAAGGGAAAAGAAAACAAAAATACTTTTTAAGAATACAACAACGAACAATAAACTTATTTTATAACCTTTAAAATTATAAAAAAAATGTTACCGATCTTTAGGCCTTTACATGGACTTCCCCACTTTTGGGGACCCCCCATTCTCGGTTTCAAAAAATCGATTTTTTTAAATTTAATCCGAACCAATAACTATTCAAGAATGTTCCTTTAAAATTTCAAGTGAAAATTTCAAAAACTCTTGAAGATATAGCCGATTTATGGTGGACGCGTCAGGCGACGGCGAGAGCGCCTCAAAACTTTAAACGGGTTTTTCTCGATATAATGTTTTTACGACTGGCGCATTAGGTTACTCAAAACTTATTTATCTAATCGATTCCAAATTTTGATTTTGAAATTTGATACGTTATTCTATACATATATAGCTACGGTACGAACTAGGATAAATGAAATCGGTGAAGATCTTTACTTTTCAACTTGCTTTGTAGCTGAAAAAGGCGATTTAAAAAAAATCAAAGGTTCGCCGTTTAGTTAATTTTTGTGCTAAATTAATAATCCAAGTTCTAATCCCGTTTTAATTTTTGGTTTCAGGTGTTCCAGTGAGCGGAAATCACACGCACCGCCGAAAAGAAGGGTTTTTGAGAGGGGCAAAAAACAACAACAACTAAAAACTATATAATTTTTTTTCTTCTTTTTTAAGTCTTCAAATAAATGTATGCAAAGTTTCAACCCTAAAAAATAATTTATTCTCATTTAACAGCCCATTGAAAATCGTCACAATTTCAAATTGAGAATTCATAGAATTATAGAGAATTATATAGAATACTTCCATTAAAAAAATTTAATTTTGATATATGAAGTAATTTGAAATAAAATGAAAAATAAATATAAAGAAGTAATAATATCTAGTGTACTCTTTAGCCAAATTTAAAAAAATGAGAGCTTACTGCTACTCAAACTGCTATAAAGGCGAAATGATCATTGTATGTATCCATTCTAAATTCTTTCTCACCATCTCCTTTAGGAAAAAATACGATTTTTTTAATCATTGAATGAATTAAGCTCTAAACTTTGTGAGATTGCTCATTTTATAGAGGATGGTATTGAATTTATATTTTTCTTTTGGGCAAGTACAAGTATTAAATACCATAATGATAACTTTTTTTCTTTGAAAATCCATCTAGTATAGGAGGAAACATACTTTATGCTATAGGTTAACCTTCTGGAGATAGGATATGTTCTCTTTATCGTTCTTCCATTTCTAAATATTTTATATGTATAATGGTGTTAGAACTGGATATATTCTTACTATTGAAAAAGGATTGATCATATTTAGGCTAAAAAACGGGATTGTTATTGTTGTGATTGTAGCAAAAAAAAAACATTTTTTAAATTTCTTGAAGAATTATGTTGAGTTAATAGTCTTTAGGCAGATGTAAACCTCCAGCGCCGTAAATCCAACTGTCGATCGATTGATTACTGAGAATCAAAGTAAAGAATAAGTCATAAGACTATAATAGATCTATAGAACTTAGAGTGTGGTTCTAAGGGAAAATAATCTCTATTTCGAAATAGAAATTTAATTTTAACATAATAATTTTTAGAAAATTAAAGCCTTATTTATAATTGTATTCTCTCAAAACAAAAATATATATGGTAACGAAATGACTATTACCTAAATTTTTAGTTATGGCTATTGTTCAATCTCCAACTAATATTAAAAATTATTCGAAATAATATCTCGTATTTTTATTTTTATTTTTCTGATCTGCTATCTTTTGTCAGATAAATGATTGCAATTTAATTGTGTGCTTTGTGCACCATAATTTCAGCATTGACAAACTGACATTTTTAACTTGAATAATTTCTGCATTACTGCTTGCGCTGTGACCACATATTTGCCTGGCCTGTGGCATGTGGCGTGTGTAGGTGTCGAGGTGCATTAATTCATTTAACACATTCGCGACACACACACCATTCTACATATGGCGACACCACCTGCAACGACATTATGGCGACATGCAACAAATGTGCGCTGCAACAAGGCACAACGCCTAGCTGAAGTTAAGTGTGTGTTGCCACATACTCACATATTCATATGTGAATTTTCAAAGCTAATTTCAGTGGGCAGACTGAACAATTTGCGAACTGGTTGCATTTTATTTTCCAAAATGCGCTTGCATTACATTTTTGAATGTTTGTTGCGGGCGGCTGTTTGTTGTCTGGTCTGGTATTTGGAGCAAATATGTATGTGACTATGGAGGCAAATCACATTTTTTGTCAAAAAAAAATATATAAACACGCTTTTTACTTTGTGTGGCACAGCAATCGATCGTTTCCGATTGCTGCCACCAAACAAGATGGAGTAATTAAAAATATGTGAGCGTGCAACCAACGCAAACGCGTCGCGCGCACCTGCAACCTGCAACAATGCGCTGCCACTGCGACATTTTGTGGACTTATTGTCGCAAAGTGTTGCAATTTAATCCTTTCCATTAAGTGCCCCCGCCGTGTGGCAAGCCACAAGTTGGCGGCGACGGCCTTCCATGCGGCACGTACTGCACTTGCGCCAGCTCCCACACTTGATGTGCGCGCGTAAGCAATTCATTTGTCGATATGTTGAGTGGTTGTTGTATTTGTTTTTCTTGTAGTGTTGTTGTTGTCACATACGGGTCGCACTTCGCCATCAATGCCAAATCGAATTTCAATGCGGGCGCGAAACCCCATTTGCCAAATGTCGCCGGTTGAACGAGTAGTTGGGCATATTTATGTAGACACTATAAACAGTAGGCGCTAAAAATATTACTAAAGGGAACCCATTAATGTATGAAAACCAGATTTATGAGACCAAAAATAGTTGCACTAAAATTCCGGGAACTTAAATTTTTTATTGGACTTGTTGATATCAAACCCTCTTCAAATGGAGATTGTACGCTGAACTTCGTGGTTTCTTAATTAAGATAATCTAAATCGTAAGTTTCAAAAGTTTATCAGGCCATGGGTTAAGAGGGTTAGGTTAGGTTTGTAGGCAGATCTCTGCAAAGACAGAAGATCTCACTTAGACAGCCTGGCGCTGTCCATTGTGGTACCAATAAAACTCCCCGTGGATCAAAAGAACATAATAGGTTTAATAATGGTCTCATACAACCATAAAACCACTTTCGGTGAGAGACCCCACCTTTTTCCAATAGCCCCTCTACAGCAGTAAAGAGCTACCGAAGCTTTTCTTACCCTCTCCTCAATGTTTGGCTTCCATGAGAGCTTCCTATCAAGAATAAGCCCCAGGTATTTCACCTTGTCCGCAGGTTGCAGACTGGAGCCTCCCAATGAGGGGAGAGTGGCATAATGCCATCTAGTCCGGGGGACTTGAAAGGTTTGAAAGAATTCAACGACCAGGTTAGGTGGCGATCATCCAAAAGGTTTTCGAAGGCGCTTTCGCCCCCTTGAAGCTCTCCGAGGGAAGCTCTTTCCACTGATTGGTTTTTTGGGAAATGAGCTTCCAAAAGTAGCTTTAGTGGTTAAGAGGGGAGGAGAGACGAAAAAATAAAGTTCTTCAATTTATCTAATACTGGTTCCCAAGACATTCGGTGTCTAAAAAAGGATTGATTATACAGTCATACAATAAAATGTTAGTTCTGATCTGAGTATCTTACTATGTGTTTTTGGGGTTACTGAATTCGAATTCGAGGTCCATTTAACCGTATCATATCAGGGTTTGACATAATATGACAGATAGCGTTTCTTAAAATTCCACGGATTCGCTACACGGCGGTTTTCGCGGTCACGGATTACGAATCCGGAGTCGGGTATTCAAAATTCAAAACGGCGGACACTTTCGTTACTCGGGGGTTTTCGGGGTAAAATGGCGGAAGCTTTCGTTATTCGGGTGTTTTCGAGGTCACCGATTACGAATTTGATGTTACTTTTCAGAAATTCAAAATGGAGGGCGAATATGAATTTATTTTTAAAATGTGTATCTAAAAATCGAGTTTGAGTGCATATAAGTGCATAATAAGAAATGGAGATAATATATATATAATTTTTTTTTTTCAAAAAACGAAAATTCCCGTTATTTTTTGAACACATCTCGTATATAAATATAGACCCATTAATTTTTTTAACAGAAGAATGCGACAAAATATTCTAACCATAATGGCTACTAATAACTGTTAAATATATATATTTACCACTTACTATTACCAATTTGTGAAAAAAAACTAAAAAAAATCACTGAAAGTAGATCTGTTCTGAAACAATATAACCTATAACATATATATAGGATTTCTCAAAACATCAGAGGAACTTAGAATAAAATTTAATATATTTTTTTAATTTCAGAACTTGGAGTGTAGAAACTTTTCTTACTAGCTGTTTCCACACTACTTTTATATTTAATTCGTTTATAAACGTGTATATAGACACACATGCGCCCAGCCAGTGTTCAGTAGGTCAGAATGAAAAAAATCATATAAAACAAAGCCTTCTTTCGTATTTCCTTTTGATTGTTTTTTGACAAATTTGAGGTATTTACCGCGTGTTTAGCATAAAACCACACTCCTACGTCACTCACCCAACGACTGGCACAATCAACACCAGCGACAGACAAACCACTTCAACCATAGATATTGGCAGTATACCGTTCAATATATAATGCTTCCATGCCTCCCTCGCCCCACTCATATCTAACACTTGTATGCACTTATATTGTTGTAATTGTTGTTTGGCTCGATTTTTGATCAACTTGTCTTGGCTTGACGCAAGTGTAACGGCCACCGGTTGCGGCCAGTCAGTCAACCAGCCCGGCAGCTGTCGCATAATGGCCATTGCCGTTTGGCGGTTTTGCGGTTTGCAGCGCTTAAATGCATGTGTGTGTGTTTAATTTTTTAATGATAGCCACAATAACTTTTTTTTCAAGCAAGTAGTTGTGGCATAGTTTTATAATTGTAAACCACTTTATTGCAGCTTGTCTGTGTGTGTGTGTGCGTTTGAAAAGCGAAATGTATTCCGCGTGTGGGCGAAATTAGCGGTGACTTTGGTATGCGCAGGCGTAACGGTTTCCGTTATAAATCGCCACATCGGTTAAGTTTCGCTTTTGTTGAGAATTGCTGTTGTTGTGATTTTTCCTTTGTATACAATTTTTATTTAATGCTTTGGATTGTTGTTAAAAATTATATTTATGCTCTTGGACAAAATAATTCAGTTTCAACGTCCGCCACAAAAATTTTGATTAAAAGTTGTATTATTTAGTGTATAATCACGGAAAGTAAGGTTATGGGAGAGGTTAATATGTTTGTAAACTTTTTTAATGATCATAGTAAAGTGTAGTATTGTGTTTAATTTTAAAATAATTTTCGAATAAAGTTCATTTTAAGTCAGAAAATATTTGTTCGATGACTCTTAGACTTTTAGCTAATTCCATTTTAGTAGTACTTAAGAACCTAGTGGGGATCTTGAGTATCTTTGCCCAAGTGAATTTAGATGACAGGGTCTTAGTAGCAAGATTGTTAACAGTCAAATCAAATCTAGTCAACAGACAGTGGAAATGGTATAGGAACTAATGGTTTTCTCAGCATACCACCAGCGTTTTCCAGTTCTAGATTACAGCCCGAATTGAATTATCATAGATTTGAACCTCGGCTAGAGCAAGGATTCGAATTAATAAATCTTTATTACTGGTTATCCGAAAACTAGTCTTAGTGCAAAGAAGAACTCAGACAGTTTTGAGCGCTGTACTTCGCGATACCAAAAAATTTTGGAATTTGTTACAAAATTCTTGAGTCAGTTATTCAATTCTAACCAATTCGATGGGTTCGCCGAAGGTGATGTTTCAACATCATCATCTACTATAAGTTATCGTGGGTACTTAGCATTTGGTCGATTTAGTTTATGGACAGACATTTTCGTAAGTTACTTTTTTGGGAAACTGCATTGGTTATTATATTCTCAACACACCTATGCTATTGGAAACCCAGAACGATAATAATATTCATGTTTGTTGCTAATTTGTTTGAAGCTACCTTGACCTAGAGAGTGGTAGAGTGAAAAAAAAGCTCAGACAATATAATATGATATCAACATCTCTACAGCATATTTAGTTTGGGGAACCGTGACAGGAATCTGGAAACTAAAATAGAGACATTAAACTTGTTTAATAATGGTATGAAAATTTCTGGAATTTTTTTTTTAGAATTATTGATTTGCTCGGTTGTCTGTAGTAATTTTTCAAGCTTAGTAGGTTATCGGTATCTTGGAATAGTCCCACTAATTGTGGTGAATATAGCTATCGTTTGCAGTTTTGGATAGTGCAATAGCTGATACCGGCTGATATGAGGGATATTCCAGTCATTTATCCCATGTTGACATCAGATATCGCTTGTTTGTTGTAGTTGAATTAAGCTCTGTGTGGGATTAGAGCTGTCCTTTTGTGTGCGACAAATGAAGGAACTTAAAAACGTTTCAGCCAATTTTGAAGGGTTATTTGTTTGTCTGAGGTTTGTTTGAGGTTTTATACCGTTCATCTTGCAGCTTTCAGGGAGCCTATCTGATGATATTTAGAGGGCTTGTAAACTCATTTTAAGGGCTTTTGAATGGATATAAATAAACTCATTTGGGCATTTGAGAAAATAAAATATTAATTTAAAATAAAAATATTTATGTAGAATTTGAGTTTAATACGGATTTTTAGCATAAAAAATTAAAAAAAATGCTCTTGTCTTCGTCGAGACAAGATCCGTGTAATACACCGTTTAGAACGCCAAAAGCCTTTCAAATTCGCCGACTGTCGATTAAACTAATCATTAGACAAGCGGTGCAAATTAAAAATGTTGCACCTGCCTAAATAGATCGTAAGCGACAATGCAAGCATGCAACACAGTTATTTAATAAAGTAAACATGGCAAAATTTAAATAGACAAATAAGTGGACTGAGTACATAAATATGCAATTAAGGAATGAATGTTTGTATATAAGTATGTATATTAGATTCGTAGTTGATTGTATCGAACGCCGCAGCAACGCCTCGCCACTTGTCGCTAGATAAATGTAAAAATTTGGAATGAAAATTTAAGTGGGGGCTGGTGAGATACGATTAGAAGCATGTAGACACACTCTATATACATATACATAGCATATGTGTGCGCTGCAAGTGTGCCTCGGTAGCTGCAACAAGTGCAACAAATGCATTCAAATTACAAAATATCAAAAAAAGAGCAAAAAATAAAAATGTATGAGCTTACAAGCAAGCGCAACGAATTAATTTGTTCGCTTTGGGCATTTAATTGAATATTGGAAAATTAAAGTTGTTAAAAGCTTTTGGCGTTTGTGCTGAAAATGTGGCATGAAAAATATAACAACAAACACATAAGCATATATATATAAACATTCGTACGATATCGAATGGGCGCCACAGCAAGCAGATACGCTCACACACCAATAACAACAACACAACAACACAACAACACTGATAATAACAATAATAATCATAGTGTTTGTGCAAATGATAATAGTAATATTGATAATTGTGTATTGTGTATTGTTGTTGCTGCATTGTGCCAAAATAAATATGCTAAATAAAAGCGCCACCCTGCACTAGGTGCCGCCGGTGTTTTGGGGCATGAATGAAGTGCTGGCGTTATGCTGTTATTACAAATAAAATATAAATAACTGCATTATTGTTGTTGTAATGCAACAACAATTTGTTATCGGCGTAAAATTTGTTAAACAACGCAAACTAACCAAGGCAACGCAATCGTTGGCACTTAATCATTATGGGCATAGTTGTACGATTACAGGGTTGCCAGATTGTCAGATTTATTTTTTATATTTCATATTTATTTATATTTTTTATATTTACTTATATAGCTAATATTATGATATTATGTTGAAAATAATTTTTCTCAAATGTAACGCTTTTTTTGGAGAGAAGTTTATAGAATAAAGTCTACATTTAGGCGGTTTGAATTTTTAAATTTCTAAAAATTCTTTGCGAATATGCAATCGATAAGTCTTTGAATATATTTAGGCTCAAAAGGTATATTTTATTAAATTAAATATTATTACAAGCTTTGATTAATCCGATGTAGTCTTTTGGGAATTTTTACACTGGTATTAGGCTTGTCTGATTTTTGAGATTAAACCTCTAGACGCGTATGATATTCGTATATTCGATATTATGTTACGATACGATAATACGATATAATGATAAATATACAGATCAATTATTGAACGGATGAAAGGACACAGAATAACGTCGGCTCTTAAAATTATGCTTCACGAGCTTGCACTCGGTGGAAAAAATAACTTAGTAAAGAATTCAGAATTGAGTTAGTAAGTATAGAGCCATCGGAGGTCTCAACTGTTTTTAATCTATCACTGAGAAGTTACTCGATACTCCATAAAAGAGATGTGAAGAGTGGAAGAGCTGAATAAAATCGACTGAAATTGAAAACTCGAATGGTTTAAAAGTCTTCTCATATACTGTTGAACTTTCCTAACTCGAATCATCCACAAAAAAACTTTGAGTTAGAGACTTTCGAGTTAAGGAAGGAGTTATGGAGAACTTCGAGTTAAGGAAGTTCGAGTTATAGAAGTTCAACTGTATGTATTAGGTCTACAACTTTGCTTCCGTCGTTTTCCAACAGATGTCTCTAGTTTCAAGCACTGGTCGATTAAATCGATTTTTTTAGATCGATCTTGGACATTTGTGGCAACATTAACCCAACAAAATATTTGTAGAGATCTGTTTTGCATCCCAAACTTATTCTCAACTGAAAATATCACTTTTTGAGCCGAATTCTCGACATTTGCGGGACATTTTGCTTTTCTTTTTAAAATTTCAAGAAAAGTGTGGCTGAGGCTCATCGAAATTTGTAACCGTTTTTATACAAAAAAAAAACGGCGGAAGCAAAGTTGTGACCTAATACTATAATGTGGACCTAGTATCCAAAAAAGAGCTATCGCTAAAAGTTCCGCGAATGAAACACTGGGCTTTAAGTAGAAAGAAATGAAAGAAATGTTTTCTATCTAAGTCATTGATCGTCTCCTTAACCTTTGGTAGATCCTTAGTCTAACATAGAGACAAAATTAATTTGATGATTTAAGCTATCTTCTACATTAGATCCTTAAAAATTTCGAGGGAAGTACGAGTATATTAGATAATTATCCTTTGAAATATTAAAATTCAAATTTAAATCTGTGCACCTTTTAAAAGATCCCTTACCCTTAAAAGATCTTTTAAAAGGTAGAGGTGGCAACTCTGTTACTGCCAAGTGCCACCGCATTGCGCTGCAACACCAGTCATCGATACCTTTTCGAGAAAATATTGCCAATTGCAGTTGTTTTTCCCCAAACGGTTGTTGTATTGCACACCGTTATTTTAGCATTCGCTGCATTCAACAGCAGTCGCGAATGTTGTTGTTGTTTTATTTTGATTTGTTGTTGTTTATCACTGCATTGTGGCGCTGCAGCACAGATTTATTGACTGTTAATAAAATTAATGCGCTGATTTGATGCTCTGCAGCGGTTTTATGCGCTTTTCGTGCCACACAAATGCAAACGCAGCAGTGTTTCGGGCGATATTTGGGCGAACCGTACGATGAACGGTGCGCGCCGAGCACAACAAATTCCCGCTAGAGATAGGCGCGCTGCGCTAAGTGGCAAAGGGAGGCATGTTTGGCGTTATTAAGCTGATGATGGTGGCGGCGCTGATGTTGGTGCAGCCATTGGTTAGTGGTGTTGGTGTTATTGTTGTTATCGCGATGCGCGTCGCTTGATAGGCACGAAATGACTAGGCAATGTGTTGGAGCGATTTGTTTGCGTTGCTGCAGCGTTGGAAAATAAGAGGCCAACAGCAACAACAATAAAGAAGAATAACAAAAACAAAAAGAAGAAAGGCAAACAACAACAAAAAGTAGAAAGAAGAAACAAAAACAAAAATGCGCAAGCAAAACCTGGGCGTTGAAAAAGCGAGCAAAATAAAGCGCCCGCTTGCTTAAAAGTGAATATTATATTATGAGCGAAAACAACAACAACGACAACAATACAAATTATGATAACAATAATTGTAAGCGCCGGGTCATTTGAGCGCAAACAAACAAAAACAAAAGCAAAGTGTGGCGCATGCAGACGGTCGCTTGGTTGGGAGTTGAGGTGCGTGGTGCGGTGTGGAAATGCGGTGCGGAAATTGTGTGAGAGTTTTATTTGCTTGCTTGCTTATTTATTTATTTATTTTAATTTTCCACAGTCAAAATATTGGTTTTGTTCTTTTTTAATATTTATTCATTATTTCCTTAAGTGCTTTCTTCCACATTTTGATTATCGGAAGTTTAAATGGCAAAATGTTTTCCCTTTCACTTATTAATCACTGTAAATTGCTGGTGCGTACGTTTTGAGTTATTTGCTTTTGTCCGTTTTTTTAATAGTTTGTTTTTATATTTTTATTATTTTTTTTTTTGGTGATTTGAGGAGTAGGAAGTTGAATTGGTATACTGTTTGAGCATATCTTGGTCATATTTAGAGGTTATGTTCCATTAAGATATTTTTTATTAAGGAACTTGCCGCGGTGATTTGTTTTATATTCTTGAAATAACAAGCGATTTCCAGACATTATACAGAATTCCTGGTATTATTTAGAACAACAATTATATTCGGCTGAGATGAGAACTTGTCCTCATGTGGAAGAACATATGTCGACAGAAATCTCTCTTGGATTCCAAATTTTGGTTTGCCTTAAATTCATTTAGACCTTTTATAGAGTTTACTGTGGTAGACTGGCCCGTGACCCATAACATTAATTTATGAAAACCAATATTTAAAATAATTTTGGCTTCAAACCGAAAATAGTTGAAATACAGGAACTCCAAATGAAAGAGGAAGAGAAGAAAAAATGACTCTTTAAATAAAGTATTGAAAGATTAAACTTTTCTTGGAAATTATGTTGGTCTTCTTTGCAGAGAACGATCGCTAAAAGGGTCGAATTGTTCCTCGTAGGTGTATTAAAAAAATAACGGAAATATTCGTTTTTTGAAAAAAAAAAAAATTATTTATTATTTTGAACTTCCTATCGTCGAAAGATTTCTCGAACTCGATTAGTGGGCTAGCCTTTGACTCGTTCAGCGATTTTTCGAATACTTGTAAAACGACGGCCACTTAAGGTTCTCTTTAGTTTTCAAAATAGGAAAAATAATATTAGGTTGTCAAATATCTCCCTTCCGCCTTTTTGTCTTTTGGCTTTTCGCGGATATGTCTAAAGCGCTACAGAGCTCGTATCTGGCAATACTACACATCTTTGAAAGGTCTTGACATAACCTAAGCTATGCATGATAAGTTTGGATATTGGGTTCAACAGTTATAGACGTGTATACCCGGAGTTCACTAACACCGGAATTCGCGCTATTTTACAGTTTTCCTTTGTTGGAGAAACATTTCGTGAGATTTGATTAATGATGTTTTGGGGGATGGTACTCTTTGACCTCGAACTGCGAACACCATGGATAAGCCAGCCGGCGGAAGACCTGTGATGACGAATACCGATTAAATCATGGAAAACATTGAGTTAGACTGGCATGTGACATCTCGTGACATCACCCAGGAGATGGGAGTTAGTCACCAAACCATTTTTAACCATATGCAGAAGGCTGGATACACAAAGAAGCTTGATGTTTGGGTGCCGCATGATTTGACGCAAAAAAACCTTCTGGACCGAATCAACGCCTGGGATATGCTGCTTAAACGGAACGAACTCGACCCATTTTAGAAGCGGATGGTGACTGGCGACGATCACATACGACAATATCAAGGGAAAAAAGTCGTGGTCGAAGCCTGGTGAATCGTCCAAAACAATGGCCAAGCCGGGATTGACGTCCGGGAAGGTTTTGCTATGTGTTTAGTGGGATTGGAAGGGAATCATCCACTATGAGCTGCTTCCATATGACCAGACGATTAATTCTACCATCTATTGCGAACAACTGGATCGCTTGTAGCAGAAGCTTCCAAAATTAGTCAACAAGAAGGGTGTAGTGTTTCACCAGGACAACGTCAGACCACAAACTTCGTTGATGACTAGAGTCAGAGGCTACTAGAGCTTGGATGGGAGGTTTTACCGCAACCACCATTTATAGCTCGGAAGTGATTACCACCTGTTCGTGTCCATGGCGAACGCCCTTGGTGGTGTAAAGTTTAACTGAAAAGAGACTTGTGAAAAGTGGCTGTCCGAGTTCTTCGCAAATAAGGAGAGGGGCTTCTACGAGGGGGGTATAAGAGCAAGGGTAATAAAGAGCAAGATAAAGGGAGATATTTGCCAATCTAAAGGCCATTGTACTTAACATATAAAAATGGATCTATAGGTCACTAATATTTTTCCTATATACATGCAAAGCATACAAAATCATTCAATGTTCAACAATGTCTTCATTTCCGCTTTTGTACTACAATTTTACGCTTGTTAGCGCCAACAATTCTTTTTTTTACGCTTTTCTCATTGGTGCAGCATTGCTTAGCCTGCGCACATGTAGCAGCGAGTGATTTTGTTGTTGCTACATTCGTTAGACATGGCACGCCAGCATATTTTTTTTGCCTGACATTGTTGCTTGTCATTGCTGCAACAATTTATTCATTTGTCGTCATTTAATTTCGCTAATATTTGTGGCGAATGTCTGTGGTAGACAACAACAAGGCGCGGAAACAAAGCGGTTTTGTAGATTTCATTATTTAAAAACCTGCATAAAGACAGTTTTAAATCTGCAACAGCAATGCAGATTATGCAATTTGAATGTCTTACGTAGTTGCACAGGCGCAGGCGGGAACGCCACCTCTTGAGGTCCGCACTGGCGTATGAGTGACTTTTAAAGGGGAAAGTTTAATAAATTATGACGCGCAAAGTCATAAATTCGGTAGGAAAACATTGAAATAAAATAAGAGAAGTGTGAAATGGATGAAATAGAGAGTGTAAAGAAATTATGAGTAGAAAATAAAATTTTCGAAAATAAAATATTTCCAAAAAATTTTTTAACAATAAAAAGTTAATAATTATATTTTTACGAAAATAAATAATTATGTTTACAGTATTTAACATCAAAAATAATTTCTGCTAGCTGACTTCACTCTCCACTCCACTATTAACTAAACCTTTCATTTGCATATCTGCACATCTCTTACTCACACCTCTCCCAGCTACAACTAAATTTGCTATTGAACCGCTTTTGTTTTCTATTTGTTGTTTGCCTGCGTACCAGTCTCGTTGCTGTCGGCAATAGACGCCCTTCCTTTTCATTTGTTGCAATGTTGAAAGGCATTGCACTCGTTGCCTTTGTTTGCTCGCTCAACAGGTGAGCTGGTGCGCATGCGCACACACACGGAGCAGCTTTGCCGCTTTCCTTTGCCTATTGTGTGTGACAAGCGCAAGGTGAAGTATTTATTTGTTGGTCATAAAACAAAACATGATTGATTGATTGCTTTGGCGAGTTTTCAATCAATTGTTTTGCATACGTCCGTAGTTGGCTGGTTGTAAATGAAAGGAAAAATTTGCAATTTTGTTGGTGTGTCATTGTTTTCGCGATGGCAAAAAGCACAAGCAGTAATAACGGTAAATAAAGCGGAAAAGTAAGTTAGTGTAGTGTTTATGTTTACTAACTTTGTACTAAATATGATTTAATATATTTTTTCGTTTTTAGAGTTGCCACTTTGCATAAATTTTTACTATTTTTAAATGCATATTTTTGGTGAAAGTGATATTTAAGGGAAATTTTGAGTGAAACTAAGTTTTAGACTTCAAAATAAAAATTTAGACACAAATTTTGTTATTTTTATAATTTTTTTTAACTTTTTTTTAAATAAAAATTATTATTTTTATAATCAAAATTTGTGTTAAAGTTTAGAAAAAATATGAGATATCTATCAATAAAGTGTTCTACAATTTTGAATTTTTTTTCCTTTTATATTTCTTACTACTTACATCTCCGCCCCTAAATGTAGGCAACATTTATTAAATTGTCTTCCGGTATACATAATTTATTAAATGTAACCTTGATATGATATTGATAACGATGGTATCATTGAGCTATAAGCTTAGGTAAGATATCAGAAAAAATGTATATTCCTCAATTTGGTTCTACATGTTTAAGGGGCTATACCCGTGTGACACTTTAAAAATATCATTTTTTTTTTCTTTTTTGCTTATTCGATAATTTAGTATATTTATATACAAAAATATCTTTTCAAAGCGGTAAGGTTATGTCTTGAACAGGCAGCGTTCTAAAGAGCGACCGCTCGTAGGTGTATTTCTCGAAACGACATTTTTCAAAATTGCCGACATCATAACTCAATGAGAAATGGACCGATCGACTTTAAATTGAAACTTAGTATTCTTGAATATATTTACTATACAACGATATTTTTGGTTTCAACTTGGTTTCAAATTGTCAATTTGGTATTAAAAAACGATAATTTTGTGACCTTAAAAAACGACTTTTTTTCAGAACTAAGCCAGTTTGTTAATTTTTGGTATTTTTCAAAAATCGTAGGTCATTCTATAGGAAATACCTTCAACTTTAATAATCTTTTTGATTTTATTTGTTTTAGCTACTCATTCGGCTGGAATCATGTCAGCAGTTATGGAACTTTTTCGAAGGCAGCTCATAACTCCGCCATTTTTCAATATTAAAAAAAAAAATCTTAAAATATAGGTGAAAATATACCTTATCATGTCCAGAAAACTTCGAAACATTCGACCGAGTACTTTCTTAAAAACAAAAAATCACGAAAATCGCCTAATTTTTCATAGGTTAAAGTCTTCTCCTCCTCTTAAGTAAATATTTTATTAACCTCTTTCTAGCAAAATAGGGCATCCTGTTCTTGAAAAAGTAATGCCTTGAAAGATATTCGAATTAGGAGCACATTAATCTTACAAATTTTTTAAACTATATTTCCAACATTTTCAAAATTATGTTACGGTCTCTTCGCGCCCAAATGTAGGCTACAATTTTTACAGCTTTTTATTTATGCAGAAAATAAATATATAAATATTTATAAACAAGTTTTTTATAATGTACTTTACCTAATACTTTCTTTAACCTCAATAAAAATATTTTTTGGAAATAATAAAATTATTTTTGAATAATTCCTTTGGAAAAAAATTTAATCCTTAAAAATTAATAAACCTTTTACTCGTAAAATATTGTAATATAAAGATTTATTTTTTGTCTTTTAATGTTTAAAAAAAATATTTGAAATGAAAAGCAAAAATTCTCGAATTAAAATTCTGAAAGTCTCTTATTTTATAAAATTTTCTCATTTTTTTCACTCAGAAAAAGTTCGTGTCTTAAGTCTTTAGTTTTCAACTAGCATACCCGTACAAATACCAAACAAATACACACAAATCGAGACCACAAATCACTCAAACATTTCCGAATACACTTTCACACATCACAGACAGTTACACTCACCCTCGCCGTGCGCGCTCCGCTTCTCGTCCGCATTCTCCTCATCGCTGTCGATGTGCGGAAATGAATTGCCCAAACAGAAGAGTGGCAATGCCGGTGAGGTGCTCGCCGAATTCGTTGAGCCTGCGGCCATTTTCGACGAATCCAATGTGTTGGCATTGCCACTCGTCGAATTGATATTATTATGATTGCTGTTGTTGTTATGGTTATTGTTGCTATAGCTGTTGTGATGACTGCCGTTGCAGCGCATTAGCTCATCGCTCGAGGTGCTACCACTGCTGCCGCAACTCTGCCCCGATGATGTGGAGTTCATGCTGTCCTGCCGATTGGTCAGGCGTCGCAGCATGAATTTGTTGTTAAGGACTTTGTTTTTGGTGATCAATTCGCTGCGTCGTAATGCACATTTTGGTGAGTTGGTGATTGTATTGTTGTTGCTGCAGCGCAATAAGCTGCTTGCAATGTTTTTATTATTATGGTTGTTGTTGTTGCTACCGCTACCGCTTATGCCATTATTGTTGGCCTCATCGGTTGCTAGCGGCATTCGTGTTGTTGTTGCCGTCGTCGAGGCGGGCATTTGCAGCTCATTCAACGAGACCCGCTCGATGCTGTGCTCAACGCCCACCAGCAAATGTTGCAACAATTGCGGCAATTCGTCACTCGTCAACATTTCGAGTGTTAATGCGCTTAAATGTGTTGGTGCGGTGGTTGTTGTTGCTATTCCTGCTGCTGTTGCTGTTGCGATTGTTGTTTGTGTTGCGTTGAAATCGATGCAGTGACTTTGAATTGCTGTTGCTGCTGCGTCGTTGACAGCCAATGTGGTCGTTGCACTTGCGTGCGACTGTTGTGTTTGTTGTTGTTGTATTTGTAAGCCGTTCGAGGCGTTCCGCCAGACAACATACAATTGTGGCGTTTCCGTTTTATCAACTAAAAGGAAATGAAATGAAAAGTAATTGTAGAATTTGTTTTTTGTATTTTATTTGGTTCAATAATATTGATCAGTGAATAAATATTTGGAATTGTATAAAAAAAATCAGAAATAAGGAATTAAATCGATATTATATAGATATATAATATATATCTTAGATATTAATATTTCTGCTAAATAACAATTTGCAAACCGGTAGTGGAATTCGGTATCTCTTTCCTCGCTCATATGTAACTGCTTTAGATACCATAAGATCGAAGAAGGCAAGGCAAGATCCAACTATCCGAAGGTTTGAGTTTCGAAGATTAGACGACTAGGCCATACTAGTTCTATGGTTTGTTATATCAGGATGAGAATAACTCAAATTGAGTCCATAGTAATATATTATCGGCTTAAATCAAGGACCAATAATTATGTTGTCATATCAAGGATTGATATAAAATAAATATACTCTTCATAGGAAACGTTTAAGTATGTCTCGAAAGGCAAAGTTATTATATTAGTTAATTAATTCTATCAAACTTTACCCAGTATCTTGATCCCGATAGATGGCGCTACTGTTGGTATCTTTAAAAACTCGCCCTAATTTTCAAAATATTTAACTATTTTCCATTAAAGAACTTTCTTGTGTATAAAAACTGACCTAATTTTAGAATAAATAAATCTAATTCGAACGTATGCCTAGTAAAAGCGCGTAAAATAACTTTCATAAATTTAAGAACAGCAAATTTAAATTGGCTTTTAAACAAAAATTCTAAACTTAGTCTAGACAACAAAGGCCTGTTATACAATGTAATCATAAAACCAATTTGGATATATGGTATTCAACTGTGGGGTACGACCCGTGCAACCAACATTGATATAAAACAGAGATTCCATTCTAAAATCAGAACAATCATGGTTTCACCATGGTACATGCGTAACGAAAATATCCATAAAGATCTTGACATTCCTATGGTAAAAAGGAGATAGAGGACAGCAGAACGAAATATATTTCTAAACTTCGTGAACATCCAAACCCAATAGCAAATACTTTGGTATATTTCTGCAATAAAACACGTTAAAAAGAAGAGATCTACCAGCCTATTAGAGAGGAGCGTTCTACCAAAACAACTCAACCACATTTTTGAGCTTCTTTAGTTGTAAATAGATTAAAGATTTCAATACTTATTGTTAGGCTTTAAACAAAGCAGATTCAATAAATAAAGAAATATTAAAGCAAAAACTTAAGCCTGCAGGAAATTAAGGCAATTGAACTGATTTTTTACCAAAAATCATAGGTTCTGCTAAAAGAGCTCATTATTCTGTACTTTCCTATGCTTATAGTCCTGAATTTATAGGTGTCTCTGATGCATTTGGAAATTACATCTTAAATTAATATTCGTTGGAAAATTACGAAGAAATAATTAAAATTTTTTCATCAGTTTTTTTTAGTACATTATACAGATGTACATATATGCTAGAAGTATTTTTTTTTAGGTCAGCGACTTTTTTAATTCTTTTCTATACCAAATATGAACTTACCACTTTTCACGCACAAATATAAATCACCTGGACGTACTAAGGCATCATCAAGAGCCCCCAAATGTAGAATAACTTCGCCTGTTGCGGTTGTAAGTGGCCATCCTTTACGCCACAAGACATTCTGCAAAGAGAAAATTAAAACCGTACTTTAATCAAAATGTCTATTATCTTTTAAAAAGAAAAATGAAGGAATCGATAAAATGATAATAATTCCAAAGATCTGATGACTTAAATCAGTCCAAAGGAAATTGGAGACAAAGCCAATTTTAATATTTTGTCTTGTTTATACTGTTGGTCGTTGGCTCTATATAACAATATGGACATCAAATTAAAGATTTTTAATTTAATAATTTTTTAAAGGGTTGCCACATGTTCAGTAGTATTGTTCGTTTAAATTTAAATTAAAATTCCATAAATATTATAAATATATCAGTTTATAAGTTACTTCTTTAATATAAAATATTTCTGTGGAAATTAATTTTAAAAAGGAGTTGCCATTCATTTGGAAACTTTTAATAAAATATTTTGGTAAGATAAAGAAATGCATATAAAAGTGAAGACATATTAGAAATTTACAGTTGAAATAATTACCGTTGAAAATATGAACAATATGAAAAGAGAGTTGCCACTTAAAATAAACAATTAAATTGTGGAAATTATTGAAATGTTTTAATGTGACTATAAAACTTTAGATCTTAAAAAAAAGCTTTTAATTTCTGAATAGAGTTGCCACCTGCTTATTTTTTATGCAACAAAATTTATATATTTCAATATGTGTATCTAACTAAACAGGTTTAAGAAATAATTATATTGCAGATATATTTAAAAATGGTTGCCACTAGTTTGAAATTTGAAAGTTAAAAACAACAAGCTATACAATATAGGTATTACATTTGATAGTTCCAAAGGGGTTATAATTGAACGTGTTTGTGAAAATTTATAACTTTTTATTTAACATCCAAAATATAAAAAATATATATATTTGGTCAGACATACTATTTTTAACTGCATATTCTTAATAAAAAATATATTAATGTTCACTAAAAAATCGCCTTTATTATACAATAAAATTAAAAAAATAAATCTTAAAGCTTGCCACAAATCGACGTTACATACATACATACATATATTTTATGTATAAATGTTCATACATATGTATGTATGCATGACCGAGAGCACATGCTCATATGTTATGCCTGTCAATTTTCGTCAGATATTGCTGATATTTAACCTGACCGCCAATGGCAAGAATTCATGCAAACGCTTTCCGCTTGCACCCAAATAAAAAAAACAACAACAAAAGCAAAAAAGGACAAAAACAACAAAAATGTATTACGGAAATATCGCCGACATAATCGAATAAGCAAAAATTATAAAGTTTTCAATGCGCCAAAACAGATTGAATAACAAAAACTTGCGTGTGTGTGCTGTTGTTGTTGTAAACTTGAAATATTATGTAGTTGAGTCGATTTTTACATCACATGCCAAAAAATTTGAATAGATTACATATTGCGAGTGCGACGAGGGCGCCGAAATAAACCGAAAAAAAAACGAAAAACGATGACAAACAACGGTCGATGAAAGAAAAAATGCAGCAAAATAACGGTAACGGAGTGAGAGTAATGAAACGCTTTACAGAAATAACAGTAAAAACACCGGCAGCCAACAGACAATTGCAAGGTTGGTGAGAAAAGCGGCATTTAGATTAGTGGCCAAGCAGTGTTGCAACGGCCGGTTGATATATGTGTGTGTTAAGAGAGAGCGAGTGGTGGAGAGGGCGAGTGCCAGCAGTTGTAAGGGGTGCTGAGCGCATTATGCGGGTAAAGTGCTGCCAAAATAAATGCATATGCCACAAAGTGACTACTGTTGTTGTTGTTGTTGTTGTTATGGTGGAGTTGCTGGTGAAAAGATAAAATGCTATGCAGCAACAAACTAACTTTCGTCGACAGTTGAAATTACGGTAACAACACCCGCAAGTGTAAAAAAATCGATTGGTTTTTTGTGATTTACCGTTGGTGCGGTTTTTTCCGTTTTTGTTGTAATATTTTTGTTGTAATTTTTGGTTATTTTTGTAATTTTTTGGGTTTTCCCCAAAACGTTTAGCATTCAAAGCGGTGCATTAAAACCAGTGCAACAACAACAACTACAGCAATCAAAATAATAGCAACAACAACAAAAATTTTGGGGAATATGAAACTATTATTAATGCATGGAGATGTCTACAACTATTAGCTCTTGCTTGCAACACACGCGTTCACCAAAAGTGCGGCGTCCGACACTATCAACACTTGACTTGGCGCAGACGGGCGAGTCTTGGCGCGCTTGCACGTCTGGCTGAACTTTTGCTTTATATGTGTGTTTGAGTGTGTGTCTGTGTTCAGTCATCAGCTTTGCGATGCAAAATTACAGATAAATCATGCAAGTCAAACTTTGGCAATTTTGCTAATTTCAGTTATTATTGCAAAAACAAAAAAAAATAGTAGTGGTGGCAAATGTGAGTTAAAAAACTAAGCAAAATTTGTGAAAAAGTAACAAAAAATGCAGGAAAAAAATTAACAAAAACAAAAAAAATGCCAAAAAATCATCGGCGCAAAATTTCACCCCCAAGGGAATGTTAAATCAAAAATTTAGCAAATTTGTATTTAGGCAGTTGCGGCAAATGTGAGGCCATCCATCCCGCGAACACGCAGACAGTTAGGCAATATGAGATATATAAAAAAAAATTAAAAAAAATAAAAATGAAAACTATTTAAAAGTATTCTCAGCCGCAGCGCCACTTGCTACATACAGCAAAATGACGCAAAAATTATTTTTAATTTTTTTTATTTTTATTAAATTTTTTTTTCCTCCACTTCATATTTAAATTTTCTGCCTCATTGCTAATACATTGTTGCGAATTTTTCACCGCTTTAGCGTTTTAGGCGCGTTTAATTTGCACATCATATATGCGATGGAGCGTCGTGTCCGCTTGGTTACATGTGTTACCACCGATTACGAATTACCGCTGACGTGCAACACTCAACGCATCGCAAAATCATTGCTAAGAGCAAGTAATGTTTTTGCTATTAATTTCATAAAAAAATTAGCGAATTGAGTAGCTAACAGAATCGAATAAAAAAATGTAATCAAAAATTTTGGTATCTTGAACCCTATACCTGGAAATTTAAGTAGCTTGGGTCTTCTTATATTGCTTCTTCTATAACTCTAGTCTTTTGTGATAAAAAAAGTTCGTAAACGTACTTCTTTCCTAGGCAAGTCCGTTTGAGAAATATAACATTGGTTTTTAAAATAGATGAGAGCTCTACTTTTCCGTTATATGACAACCAACCTTAGCATTATGTTTTTTTTAGAATAAAGTGTAATCAGAGCAAAATGTCAGCCAACACACTCTTTGACCCATAATTTCTGCAAAAGTATAACGAAAATCATGATATAGTATAGTGTAGAAGGGTTGAGGTAATTCCTGAACCGATTTCACTCATTTTCACCACCAAGGTACACTTTATCCAAGACTATACACTCACTTAATTTCGCTAAGATATCTCACATATTAAACGATATATGCGGACCGTATTTTTCAAAAATCTATAATTAAGTATATGTAAGCTAGGGGAAGTTATAACCCGATTTTAATAACTTTTGGAAGACACTATTACTCACACTATTAGAAGGAAAAGATTTCCTCTGAATTAAATAAAGATATCTGAGAGATTTACCGATATTTTTGGTGAAAAATTACCATAAGGCACTGAGCTCTTCATATTCGAGAATTTTTTCACAAGTGATGCCACGGATCATATACAGTATTTATGTAAACTTTTATTTCGCTATCTTCATTGGTTCCTAATGATATCTTATAAAGTGAAGGAATCAGATGGAATTCAAAATTGAGTTATATGGGAAGTTGTCGTAGTTGTGAACCGATTTCATCCATTTTCCATACGTGTCATCAGGGTGTCAAGAATATTATATAGCGAATTTCATTGAAATCTGTCCAGTAGTTTCTGAGATATGGTTTTTGGGAGATACCACGCCCATTTTCCATTTTGTAAAGAAATCTGAGTGCAGCTTCCATCTGCCATTTCTTATGTTAGTGTTTCGTTAGCGAGTTAACGCACTTTTAGTAATTTTTAACCTAACCTTTGTATGGGAGGTGGGACAACAACAAAAAAATATTATATGGAACACAAGATCTAATTGTCTCCTTTAAATAATGCCAAAGTCTATGAGAAAAGCATTGGCTGTGTCAGATTTAAATTTAATATCTTTATATTTGTAAATACGAAGTCAACCAATAGGGAATCGGCATCATCAAATTTTTACCGATTTCATTCATTACCAAAATGACTCAGAATACGAAACTAAAAATTCTAACAATTATATTTTACCTCTTAGAATCATAGCTCCTTTTGGATGCTACAAAAAAAAAAAGATAAACATCAAAGTCAAACACAAAAAGGGAAAGGAATCTACATATATTCACCAAGCGCGCAAATTCGCTCATATAAATTAGCATATACGCAAACAACCACATGTAAATGTGTATGTGTGACTAGCATAATGAAAATGAAAAGGCCAAAATCGGTAAAATTCACATGCAGCGCGGCAAGTAAAACACACAAATTAATAAAAATCAAGCGATCGCCAAAATAAAAACTCAACACCAAACGCCACCGCAACAGCGAGCACACTCACTCACTCGCATGACCGTAGGTTGTATCTAATCATGTGTGTGTCCGCGTCCGTCCATTCGCCTGGCGCAGCACAGCGGTGGCGCGTCCGATTGCGCTAGTGCGCGACCACCCAACTGGCGCATAAATCAATTCCAGCTAGTCAACCGTAGCTACACATGCACTATAAAATATAGCAGCAACAACAACTACAACAATGCTAATAAAATGAAGTGAACAAGCATATGATCGAAAAACGATCAAAAATCTGTCTCAACACACGAGGCGGCGCGCGCTGTGAACGGACAGATGTTGGTGTGCCGCGCGCCTAAAAGCACACACACATATAGATATGTAGGTGTATATGCAAACGCGCTGAATTTATTCAAATTGAAAATGATCAATTTTGTCATCTGATCATTTGATCGGCGCCGAACGGCAAACAAAGATATTTGTGCGCACATCAGCCTAACCCTTATTGAAAGCATCGATCCGCACTCATATAAGTATATATATATATTCATGATCAGTAACTATTTTTGTGCGGCGCTCACATGCGTTCGATGAATCGTTCGATCGCGTCGTCGATCGCCAACGACGATTCGCATGAACGCACCCCGAAACGGCAGCGCGTCACCCGCTGTGCTTTACAAATTTTGCATAGCGCTGGCGACTATTTGAGTCTATCGCGTGTGTGTTCTCATAGTTGCTTTAGAAAAAATTGCAATTGTTTTGATTTGCATTCTCAAATTTGTTTAGCGCTAATTTCGCAATGCGATCGTTAAATGTTGAATTTATATGTGTTTATTGTTGTTTCAATTTTTTGTCATTGACCCAAAATGCGAATCCAATGACATGGCATGCGAGACGTGCCCGTTTATTGTTTGAGAAATATTTGTTTGTGGCAATATTCTTTCATTGATCACAGATCGCGGCCTGTGATCGATCGCGCCACAAATCGTTCAAAGTCGGGTCCCATTGACATTCGGCTGCTATTATTTTCATGTTTTCGGTTTTTTGTTTCACCATTGGCGACAAATTTCCGCTTTACGTTTGACTGCTTTCGTTGCGTGGCTGAAAAAATTGTTTTGGAATTTTTGGCCAATGGCGTCAACAATTAATCGTTGGCAACCGATTGTCTGTTGCTGTGTATTCATTGTATTTTGCCACACCGGAAGTACATTGGGGAGTGTGTAAAAATAATTATGCAATTTTGTGTGATTCATGCGCTATATTTTACGGGATAGCGGAAAAAACTATAAAACAGTAAACAATTTGAAGACAAAAGAAATTTGCAATTTTTTTTTTATTTTCATGGCAAACAGTTTGGTGTCTGAATAAAGTCGAAAATTAATGGTTTATGGTTTATGAAAAATAAATCATTAAGTGGCTTTATGAGATTTTTTACTCTATGTTAAAAATTTTTTAGAGAAGGTGGCAACGCTCTCTAATATACCTTTTCTCTAAATATATTTAATTTTAAGGAATACCAAATTTTTGTGATGTTTTGTGACTGCTTTTATATTGAAGAGAATTTAAATTTTCGGATAGGTGGTAATCACGTGAAGATAGGTGATAACACTATTTTTCTCACGAAAGCTTTTCCAAAATCGGTTAGTAAGTGTCACATAAAATTATGATTTTCTGTTCTTTTTATTCGCTGAACTATGTCAATGTCGCTACGCTGGCTAGGTCATGTTGTTCGAATGGACGAAAACACTCCAGCTCTGAAAGTATTCGATGCAGTACCCGCTGGTGGAAGCCGAGGAAGAGGGAGACCTCCACTCCGATAGAAGGACCAGGTGGAGAGGGACCTGGCTTCGCTTGGAATAACCAATTGGCGCCAAACTGCCAGAAGGAGGGATACGTGGCGCGCTGTTTTGGACTCGGCTATAACCGCGTAAGCGGTGTCTACGCCAGTCAAGAAGAAGATGTCAATGACGTCATATAAATCGTACAGCTCATCGTTCTATCGTCTGCGGTATTCGCCGTTGCCAATGTTTAAGAGACCATAAATCTTCCGCAAAACCTTTCTCTCGAAAACCCCAAGAGTCATCTCATCGGATGTTGTCATCGTCCACGCTTCTGCACCATAAAGTAGGACGAGAATGATGAGATGATGAGTGAGATGAGAATGACTTGTAGAGTTTAGTTTCTGTTCGTCGAGAGAGGACTTTACTTTTCAATTGCCTACTCAGTGCAAAGTAGCACGTGCGGCAAGATTGATTCTGCGTTGGATTTCCAGGGTGACATTGTTAATGCTGTTAATGCTGGTTCCCAGGTATACGAAATTATCTACGACCTCGAAGTTATGACTGTCAACAGTGACGTGGGAGCCAAGACGCGAGTGCGCCGACTGTTTGCTTGATGACAGGAGATATTTCGTCTTGTCTTCGTCACTACCAGACCCATACGATTCCTTATCCAGTTTGGAAAAAGCAGAACTAACGGCGCGGGTGTTGTTTCGATTGATATCAGTAGCGTAGCGGCGTACGCCAGTAGCTGTACACTTTTATAAAAGTTTGTACATTCTCTGTTTAGCTCTGCAGCTCGAATTATTTTTTCCAGCATTAGGTTAGGATGGGGTCATGTGTAGAAGTTCATGTAAGTGAGGAAATTTTCTGAGTGTCATTCACTTGGGAATGGCCAGGAACGATTATTTTGCATGTGGCTCAAGCAGCTCACGACTACCGGTCTTAGACCAAGTATCCTCTGGGTAGCCAACAGACATATGTTTGAAGGCAAGCTAAAGTGAGAAGGCGAGTCCCGCTCCCACCCAAAGAAAAGGAAGCAACAGCCTCGGATGAGAGATCCCAAATAAATAATGGATCACAAAAATTTTCGCGATCCCCAATTGAGTAGGTCGAGATCCCGAAACATCGGGATTTATAAATTTGATGTGAATTATGGAAAAATAATATTAAATGGATACCAATTAGAAATAAACTCTCACCTGACCTTTTCAAATCTGAGAAGCAAAAGAAAGCTAAATAGTGAATTTAAGAATAAAAAAATATTAAAATAAAAAAAAAATTGACGCCTAATTCAACTGAGAACATGTTAGCTCCTTGCCTAATCAATACTTCAATAAGAAAATAACGGTTCACCAACAGCAAGAAACTCATCATCATCGGTGAGGTGTTGGTGGTCCAGACAAATTGATTTGAAATGGGAAAGCGCATGCGCCACAGAAGTCAAGTGAGAGTGAAGAAGATGATTACAACAAATCAAAGTACAACACCAACAACAACAAATGAAAAATATGACGGTGGCTGATAATAGGCTCGACCCACGCAAAATTAACCACGCGCCCCAACAGCGAAATGACTTCATTAAGCGCATGCAAATGACACAGCGCGCTTCAGGTTGCAGCGGTTTTGTGGTCTCTTCTGCCGCTTTCGCCTCCTTGTGGCTGCGACACTTTGCGGCATTTCGACTTTTGGGCGATTATTGTTACGGTTACCGTTTGTTGTGGGTATCGATGCAACAGTTTCGAATTTCAACATTTATTGACAGCTATAAAATGCGCGCACACATACATACATACACACAGGTGTTCAAATATTTTCAGTGTAACAGGCTATATGTCAGCATGTAGAGCGCTGTAATCCAATTGTTGCGTTGAAAAATTGTTACACACTCTCTTACATACATTTTTACAACAACACACTCATACATATTTGATAACATAAATGACGTTAGCGCAACGCCTACTCCGCAATTAACTTTTGATTATGTAAATTATGCTCACACTCACTCTTACATACATGAGAGAGTGTTTTTGTGGCACTGTTGCAACGTCCTCTGCGCTGCAGTTTGACTTGGTCAAGCAGTGTCTTGGCCTAGACAGGTCTTTGGCACGGTCAGTGAACTATCGCTCGGGCAGTTGTGTAGTGCAAAGTGAAAAGGAAAAGGTTTCTGACACAATTTCCAACGACGCCCACATACCACATGAATTGTCAATTGTATGTATTTGGGGCACATGTGCGCCACTAGTATTGTGTGCTCTATATTGACATCAGCAAAAAAAAAAGTAGGAGAAAATTGGGCTTAAAAATTGGTCAAACAAATTCATTCGTTGCCAAATTGTTGCAAACACTTGAGTTGACAGTTACAATAACGGCAAACATGCGGCGAGTGGGTGTGTGGGATGCTTTTGTGGCGACCTGTTTGCGCTAGTGGCATGTTGCAATGCAATTTAGTGCTCACTTGTTTTTAGATATATTTAGATATATATTTTTACAGTTGAACTGGCCTTACAGGTATCTAATATCGAAGAGGCAGCTTCAATTGTGCTTGAAAATTTGTAAAAATCGATTTATGTGACGTTTCGATTCTTTATAGATTGGAAGAATGCATTGCATTCCCCATATAGTTTAAAGTTAAGATTACTATATGAAGACCCTAGATAAAAAAAAATCGCCAGGAACCCATATTGTTTAAAAATATCATACTCATCTTGGAAATTTTCAAAGTCAAATATTTTGACAATAAACTTCTCTACTGTTCATCAACTAAGAACTGTCTAATAAAAAACCCCCTACAATTTATTTCATTTCATAATATCGAATACAGTATCAACAATTTCGGGGTTTTCTTGAGTTTGTGTATCTCAATGTACTCGCCTTTGGCGGTTGTCTTTGCTAACAAATATATGTGCGCCGAAATGTAGGCAATGTTTGCAATTTTTTTTTAATTTAACTCTTTCTCGCCATCAAGCCACAGTATATCCAAGATTATACGCTCAATATCTTCTATATACTGCTAACTATTCTATTCAGAAACTCACCGTATGTTTGAAAACCCTATTACTAGGTATATGGTGAAGTTATGACTCGATTTTAACTTTTAACCCATTCCCTCTCATTGTACTCTCTTGGATACAGAAAAAACTCATGCTTTTTTTACCAAGTGAGTAAAATGGGACCGAATGGGTTTTCTGTACCATTTTTTTCTGTACCCAAGCGAGTACAATGAGTGGCTGTGGGTTAACCATCTCTGACATAGAGGTACTTTACTAAAACACATATATTTATTTTGAATTTATATAAAATAGGAGGGAATGGGTTAACCATCTTTAGCATAGAGGCACTTTATGAAAACACAAAAATTTCCTCTGAATTTATGTAAAATATCTGAGACATGTACCGCTATTTTCGGACACAAATTAGCACAGGCTCTTAGCTCTTCATGTCCTATATGGGAGAACTTGAAAAGCTATAATCAGATTTCGACAATTTTTAAATGAGAAATGGTTTTGTATGTTCTAAATAATTCAGAAGGAATTCGAATGAGAAATATGGGAAGTAGGCGTGGTTGTAAACTGATTTCCCCAATCCGTAACATCAAGGTATTAAGAAAATATTATGCATCAAATTTTGTTGAGATTGGTCGAGTAGGCTCAGAGATATGGTTTTTCAACCAAAGTGCTTTCATCACAAGATCTTGACACCCAGTTATAATTCGGTAATAGATTTTGTAAAACTGTTATAGCATCTGTGAATGAATTTGAAACTTTCTTGATGAAATATTTTTTTTTAGAAAAAATATTTTAAGTCAGCAATCAAATAAATTTCCTCTCACAATGCAACTCTGCAACTTCATACATTTCCATGAAATATGTGCAACATTTTTTGGATATTTTGCAAACCGTGCAATTTCTCACACTCTATACCCATTTATTAAAGTCGATTAATGTCGGCATACGCATAAAGTACGCACGCATGCGCCCAACTCATATGCGTTCAATAGTATTGACAATATTATGGTCGATCGCCAGTCGCTTGGCGCTATAAAGCAGCGGATTTATGGACTTTGGTAAAAGTGCAGAGTTGAAATTTCAAAGTTACAAGCACGCAAATGAAATAAATGTCATGTAAGGCGATATCGGTATACATATATACATATATACACAGAGATATATGTGTATGTATATATATCGAGAGGCGCACACATTGAGAGCAATAAGTCGTAGCTTACAACACGCAGCAGGTAAACATGTTGCCACATTTTATGTTACACAATTTTGACAGCAACAAACGGCAAAACATGTTGTTGCTTTTAAGAAATGAAAATGTTGTTGTTATTGTTTTATTGTAACTTTACTTGGCTTTGCAGGCAATTCTTAATTGTTGAAGAATTTGAGTGTGACACTTTTTTTACTGAACTAAATGCAAAAGGTGATTCGGTACGGCGGCCTTTTTTACAACAAAACATATAGTTGTGTATAAAATACAACAACAAATATATATATGTACGTGCATACCAGATTCCATTTGTTGCAAGTCGCGCTGTGAACATGCCGCTGCCGTTGTTATGTGGGAGTGATAAATTATGTTGTTGACATTTTGCGGCCACTTTTCGGCTAACAAGCGAACAAGCGCTCGGTCGCAGCCCTCAATTGTGTTAACTAGAATTCTTTGAAACTTAATTTTTTTCTTTTCTTTTTTTTCAATACAAAATCTTTATTGTCATTTTCAAATCGAAAATTTATTTACAGACCTTAATTTTCCTGAATGTCATTGACAGTTATAATTTTATTAAAGAATTTCATAAAAAAAAAATACTTGGAAATTAAAAAAATTCCAAAAAAATGCAATGGATTAATTTCCATTCCCGATTAACCGAAAATCATGTGGGCTTTTATGCTTGTCGCTGCCCCAAATTATTGCCTCAACACATTTTATCACTTTACATTCTTTTGTATGCGCTTTGTTGTTTTTTTTTTTTTTGGTTCTTCGAGAACTTTCTCTTTTCAACAATCAATTTTCTAAAAATTAACAACTGCTTATCTCGAAATTTATTGAGAACACAACACGCAGCGTCGTGAGAATGCACTCACGCCGCTCATTAGGTCACAGATAATCAGTTGTGTAGTACACCGGTTGACTAATGAAGCGAAGCTGCAGAGTGACTTGATCGGTGGGGCGTTCTTGAAATTATAAATAAATTATTCATCGTTAACAAGTTAAGAAGGTGTTCGAGATAAGGCCGTAAGAAATAAAAAAAATATAATCAGTATGGGTGGCGCTCCAGTTGACATTTTGACTTGAACAAAAATTAATGAGCGTACACATTCCATATTCATTAGATTTTTCATTTCTTTTGTGGTTGAATGGAGAAATTTTAAACTAGAATTCTTTAAACAATCGTTATTAATGTGAATATAATAAATACTAAACATAGTTGCATCTCATTAACTGGAGTTATAATAAATTTTCATATGAACTACTCACTATAGAAAAGGATTATGAATAGTAATCCAGTTGGTAATCAATGTAAGACACGAAAACAATTTAATTACAGCTCAGAAATTCTTGATTTGTTTGTATATATTAATTTTTATACTCTCGCAACAAATGTTGCTAAAGAGAGTATTATAGTTTTGTTCACATAACGGTTGTTTGTAACACCCAAAACTAAACGAGTTAGATATAGGGTTATATATACCAAAGTGATCAGGGTGAAGAGTGGAGTTCAAATCCGAATGTCTGTCTGTCCGTCCGTCCGTCCGTCCCTCCGTCCGTCTGTGCAAGCTGTAACTTGAGTAAAAATTAAGATATCTTGATGAAACTTGGCACACTTATTTCTTGGCACCATAGGAAGGTTGCTTTCGAAAATGAGCAAAATCGGACCACTGCCACGCCCACAAAATGGCGAAAACCGAAAACACATAAAGTGCTATAACTAAGCCATAAATAAAGCTATGGAAAAAAAATTTGGTTTGAAGGATCGCACTATGAAGGGGCATATTTGGATGTAATTTTTTTGGGGAAGTGGGCGTGGCCCCGCCCCCTACTAAGTTTTTTGTACATAATTCGCAAACCAATAAAGCTATATAAACCAAACTTTCTGCAGTCGTTTTTTTTGGTCCCTTCCTAATACAGTCCAAAAATGAAAGAAATCGGATAATAACCACGCCCACCTCCCATACAAAAATTAGGTTGAAAATTACTAAAAGTGGGTTAACTCACTAACGAAAAACGTCAGAACTTCCTATGGTGCCAAGAAATAAGTGTGCCAAGTTTCATCAAGATATCTTAATTTTTACTCAAGTTACAGCTTGCACAGACGGACGGACGGACGGACGGACGGACAGACAGACATTCGGATTTGAACTCCACTCTTCACCCTGATCACTTTGGTATATATAACCCTATATCTAACTCGTTTAGTTTTGGGTGTTACAAACAACCGTTATGTGAACAAAACTATAATACTCTCTTTAGCAACATTTGTTGCGAGAGTATAAAAAACGGATAATGTCACTATAATAGTGTATATTTGAATTTTAAGAGCTTCATCTTGATAATATTTGATGAATATATTCTAGAAGCGTGGATAATTGTCGCTTGCAAAATCGTGTAGGTATTCAAAAATGCTAAAGCAGAAGCCTATATTTATTTGGAAACAGTATGACCAGCTTAAACATGAGTAACAGTCAAGTATAGGATCTAAATTATAAAATAGTTTGAAATTGTTTTCATGTACTAAAAGATAGAGCAGTCTAAGGAGATATTTTTCATCTTTTTCTCTCCTTCTCTTGAGGAAATTTCTTCCATAAAAATACCATTTCCAATAAAGGTAAGGTAAGGTGGATAATTTATATACCCTATGGAAGTAAGCTTAAAATATTAATTTGATTCTTACTTCTAGGCTATGCTTTTTAAGCTTCGAGTGAATCACTATTGAAGAATTCGAAACAACAACATTTCCCATCTAACTAATAAAACATGAAACTACACGCAATAAAACAATAAATATTGAGTACAGCGGATACTGAGTGACAAATAAGGAAAAAATCTAAATAGAATATTAAATATAGTATTTCTCAATCAAATGAATACAACAACTGCTGGTAGACGTATCACGAGCATTAAATTTGCATAGCAATAAAATGCCATAAATTGTCTTAAGTAAGTTTCCATGTACTCAAGTTATTTGCGAAAATTAAAAGAAAAATAAACGAAAAAAAAAACAGAAAACAAGAACAAGAATTGCAAACACTATTAACCAAATGGATGTCGTGCAAGAACATAAAAATCAATTTTACTGAGCAATAACAACCTCTAGCTGGAGCCAGCGCTAGCTGGTGAGCCATAAAAACGGTAAGCGAGCTAATAAGACAACAACAACAAAACGACATGAATCTATGTGAAATACGAAATAAAAGACCGGCAGTCTGAGTTGCAGTGATTGAATGTGGTAAAAATGCGCCGTGATGTAAAGCAATAGAAGAAAAGAATAAAATAATAAAATAAATAAAAACAATAAAAATAAAATAAAGTAAAAATAAATAAAATTGTTAAAAGAAAATAACACGGTTGCAAGTGGTGGTAAATATTGTAATAAACTGTTGGATAAAGATCTGAGAATAAAATAAAGACCTAAGTGTGCAAATTTAAAACAAATAATTATTGTAATATATTTTATTATTGACATTTAAAGATACAGTTTGAATATTAGTTGAGAATTTATTTCAAATTTATTATTTTTGCCTTTTAATTTATTTCATAATAAATTTCACAGTGTTCCTTTTTTTATAGGTGGCAACAATGTGAGGGTACATATATCCGAAAACTTTCCAGAAACTTTCTTTTCTCTCTTTCTCTTTGGACTCTTTATGATCTTTCGGAAAGAATTCATGTTAGCAAAAGATTTTCAATTATTTAACACAAGTGATTTTAATAGGTGGCAACCACATAAGGTCTAAAATATAGAAAGAAAGTCTTTTTCAGAGTACATTCCGGAAGGCGTACTTAAATACCTGTGCTTGGTCACATTTTGAAATATTTTATTATAATTAATTTTAATTCATGTGGCAACACTATTTGAAAATATATGGTTCAATTAAGGATAATCGAAATACATTTTCAGAAAGCCTTTTATTTATATTTATTTTTTATACGCTATGTTATTGAAAAAAAATTAAAATACTATTTTCAGTATTATTTGCATTGACAGTTGGCAACTCTATTTCAAAAAATATACAAATTGAAGACTTTTACTATACTCTGTAGAAGAATTTCGTAAGTTATTAAGGTTTGGGTGCATTGTGCATTTTTCTGCTTCAAATTATCCGTTATATGGCAACTCTGTTACAAAATATGCTTAATTAAAGCCTAATCACATATTTTTCGAAAGTCGGAAGTCAGAAAAATGGCTTTAAAAGTATAGTATACCAGTCTAAATTGCTTTGGCTTTTAATTTGCTTTGGCACACGTTAACAAAATCTTAAATGACGTTTACTTTGGGCCTATCGGCTAACACAGGGTTGATTAAATGTGCATTTACTTTGCACTTTTTGAGTTACATATGGCACATAGTAAATGCTCAAATATATTCCAGAGTAACAACTATAGTCTGTTGTTGGGAACTAAGCTTGCGTTCCACTTCTGTCAAGTGTTAAATGCGCCCGCTTTGATTTGTGGCAACACCACCCAAGATACGGTCACTGCACAGAAATGTAACGGTGCACAAACGAATAAACACACTCAAAGGAACGAAATAAAAATTTGCATATACAACAAATAAATATGTACACATATATAAAAGGTTCGCCTCTCAAGCCATCCGCCATGTCTAGTGGGTGTGCTGTATTGCCACCACTCTAGTTGGCTTGTTAGAAAATCAGTTCATAAAATGCTTTGTTGCTTTTATTGTATTTTATTTTGATTTTCGTAAAAAAAAATTAAAAAATACAAAACTTTAAAGCTCACAAGGCAGCAATTTTATATTCCAAGCCAAGTGGCAAGCAAAGGGTTAAGCGTCCGTTTCGCAACACTGTCCGCTGAGCCCTTTACTGCTGGGGCTTATGTGTGTGTTTGCTCAATTCTTTTTACTCTCTTTGTTGTTGCATTTATCTTTTATTTTTATGCATACCACTCACTGTCAGACCCTGCTCAGACCCACTTTTCATATGTCACAAAAACAAAACCAAACACATAATACTTGTCATTTGATACTACGGTGTTATCACAGTTTTCCTTTATGCTCGTATTACATTCTTCTTTATTTTTTATGCCTTCTTTCTTCGGAAGATTACATGAAAATATTGATGGGTGTGTGTGGGTATTTCTCTGCTTTTGTCCTAAAAAACGTAATTGTGATAAATAGTGTGAGTGAATGGTGGATAAAATTATGTAATTATTTATAAGAGTGTAGTTTGGAAAAAAAATACAGTTTCAAGTTGCATCATAGTATGTTGAATAGGTCATACAAATTCATTAAATGTTTATCTGTCACGTGCAAGACAATATAATATATATAGTACATATGTGTATGGGAGTCATACATGCCCAGTAAAAAAATATATGTATATCTTTGGACTCTTTATGATCTTACGAATGTTGGTTAAAGGGTTAAATTTGTACTTTATGGTAGCTCAGGAGGGTTTTGAATCAAGAAAATTGTATATAAAGAGAATGCCTTATAAAAACGTTATCTGTAGAAGGTGAGGGGTGGATCGCACTGTATTCGTAAAAGGAGATCTTCAGAAAGCATCAAATTTGATTAAAACCAGTTTTTAACTTGGTATACAACTTTTAAACTAATAAAGACTTGAAATATTAGGAAAATATTATCGGACCTCATCCTTCTTCAACCATAATCGAGACTACACCCGTTACCTTGGTTTTTTGCCTTGGTATTTCATTTAAATTTTTCTATTTTCTTCTTCCAAGTGGGTAACCTTAGTTTTGAAGTAAGAATGAAGCAAGAAATACTCAATAGATTTATAAAATATTCTCCATGAAGATATAGAATACCACTGATACATTTAAAGAAATGTGATTTCACAATCTATACGGAATTATTATAGATAGAAAGAAATATATTTCTTTCAGAAGACATTTAATTTTGATTTCAAACACTGATTTGGTTATTAAATACTTGTGTCCTTGGGCCAACAGTTTACTCTTTTAAAGGCAATTTTTTAGGAGTTTTTTCGAAATATGGGTTCAAGGCACCACTAGAGGTACATTTAGGTTTACATTATTTCGAAACTGTTTTGTTTGGAAAATATTTGTATAAATTTCTAAAGGAAATATTCAACTCCGTTTCAGTTATCAGTGTTTAGACACATATAAGTATTATTACAAAAAAACTAATTTCATGGTTTGAATGACAAATCTGGCCATAAAATTCGTACCACCCTAGCAAGTGTACGTAGAAATTTGAAGCATAACTCGAAATTCATCATTATTAATCGTGAAATCCGCTTAATTAATCGTATTAAATTACAAATTTCGTAATTAAACACATAGTGAGGAAGTCTCAGAGGCTACTGTGCTCCCTTATGGGATATTAAACTTACACTCACTTTGCTCAAATGTCAACTGTGTGACAACCACGATATATTTATGGTCATAAATAATATTTTTTCTCTTGAGCAATAGCTGTTCACATATGTATATCTATATCTATAAATATATGTCTGAATATATTTCTGTCAATGTCTGTATGCTCTGTGTTTGACTTTTAAAGTCGTTGACACTTTTGTTTATTGAAATTTTTTGTTATAATTTGTTTACCACTTTTTGTCTTTACATTTTGGTGTTTGTTGTTGCTACATTTGTACAACTTAAGTTGTTGTTGACTGACAGCAGTTCGGCCTTTTGGTTACGGTAGTTCAAACATGGTGTTCACCTACAAATTATTTTGTTTGCGTTTTTTCGCTTCGCTTACAAATATGCTACATTGGGAAAAAATTTAAATGTTTAAATAATATAAAAGAAGATGGTTGCAACTTGATTGGAATTTTAAAATAATAATTTAAAATGTGTATTAAACTGTAGAGTATTTAGAAAATGAGAAGAAACAAATTATTGCAAACAAATTATTAAACCAAAAAAAATTCAACAGGTTTTAATTTAAACATTTTTCGAAAGGTGTTGCCACCTATTTGAACTTTGTATTTAAAAAAATTGTAAAAAAATTTTGATTATTGTGTTGGTTAAGTGAAAAAGAATAGAATTTTGAAATAACGTTACCATTTCTTTTAAATTTTTGAAATTGAAGGATATTTGAGAATATATTTGAATAAAGCCAACAAATGTGAATAGTTAAAATGTAAAATATTTTAATATATTAAATTATTGAGATAAAAAATCATATTCAAAGGATTTAGAAAATTTTCATAAAATTATTTAAAACAAGTAAGGAAAGACTAAGTTCGGGTGTCACCGAACATTTTACACTCTCGCAATTTATTGATGTAATTTTATTAATATAACAAACAATTTGACCCACATATTCGGCATATATATGTTATAAAGTCCATTGAAAGTTGGAAATCCTAATATTAGCTATAAGGGAGCTAGGAGAAGTTATGACCCGATTTCACTCATTTTTAGCACGGAGACATATTATTGGAAGACAGATATTTCCTTTGAATTACCCAAAAATTTATGAGACTTAAAAAAAAATATTAGAAGCACTAGGTCCTCATGTTTCATATATGGGCCTTGAAAACTTACATATAGTCCGATTTCGACGATTTTAAGAAGAGAGATGCCACACTATAAATGCAGCATATATACAAAATTCTGTTCTGATATCTTCACTAGTTTATATATCGCAAAGTAAACGAATCAGATCGACTTAACAGTTCTGGTATATAGTATTTGGGATATTTTCACAACATATCATATTCATACATTTTGACAATATTACGAACCAAATTTCATTGAAATTGGTAGAGTAGTTTCTTAGATTTGGTTTTTGACCCATAAGTGGGCGGAGCCACACCCTTTTCAAATTTTGTATACCAATTTGTGAGTATAAAATGTTCGGTTACACCTGAACTTAGCCCTTCCTTACTTGTTGGATATACATATATTCTACAACTCTTCAGGCATACACTATTTAGGGTCCCCTTACATATTTCAACATTTCAAGAACCGAAACTAATTTTCTTCATTTCAACGCAAATTTTTTCTCAGCGTACGTCACATTTCAACGCTTGTTAAATGAGTAAACAAGCGTAAATATATATGTATATGTATGTATGTCGCACACCTAATGCATCGTTAACCAAAACTGTCAGCCAATAAGTCGCTGTGACGTTTAAGCTCCGTGTGACAACATTATTGGCTTATGGTAATCGTTTATTACGAGTGCGTATTGACGAGCATAAATCATAACTGACGGCTACCATTGAGTGGAAAAAGAGGAGAGTAAAACATAAAAGTACAAATTGAATATTAAAATGTGCGGGCGCGCATATTCATTAACCCCTTGAAAGGCAAGAAAATGCCCGAAAAAAAACATAAAAAATAGAAATATTACGTGAACAGTGCTGTGCGAAAAAAGCGAAACGTGCGCATGGCTAAACGGGCGCCAATGAAGGCATAGCCGAAAAAAAGGAAAATTAAATTCCGTAAAATTGTTAACAATCTGTTTGCCACAAAATGCGGCGTTGCGATTATTTGTTTTTGCTGATTTCAGCTTGATTGCCTGCGGCTGTTGTCTGGAAGTGAGTGAGCGCTTGTGGACTTTGGCCCAACCTAACCCAATACGCCGTCATACATGTGAACATATACATATGTATTTAAATCTATATATACAAAATTTCAATTTGGTCCGAACGTGGCCAATCAACGCTTACAAGAAAGTCTGGCATGATTATGGGAACTGCACAAAAATAAATATATATCTACATATGTATGACCGTCCAGACCTTTTTGTGTTGTGGCACTCATAATTGGTAGCAGCAAACGCTGGAGAGGCAGTGCCAAAATTAAAATTCGCATTCGTCAAAGTATTTGAAAAGTTTTGCTGTTGTTGTTGTAATTACACATTTCACGATAATTCATCATTCGCACTCAGAGCTCAGAGCAGCCAGCCAGCAACCAGCCGAGTTGCTCATATAAATGTGTCTGGCATTCGAAATGAAAATGTCATGAAGCCCATGAAGCGGTGGGGCGTACAGGCAGGCTTGTGTGTGTGGCACAGTCATATACAGTCTGCTGTTGACTTGTTGAATAAACAAATTGCACAGCAGGCGTAAATTATTAATGTACATACATATCTACAGTTTTGTGTGTGTAAATATAGAAATATCTTTGTGCATTTGTGTGTAATTTAGTTATGAATAGCCATTATGACAACTCAACTCGCTTTCGTATTTGTGGCTAACAACGTCGCTGCTGCCGCTCGATAGGTGGCAACAGGTTAACAATAACAAAACCAATTTTGGTTGCAAATTTAAACATAACCTAAATGGGCGAATAAATAATATAAATGAAGAGTTTCGATCAACAGATGTGATGCGAGATGAGTTGGAAGAAAGAAAATTATTTTGTTTTATATCGCACAGTGGTACATAGGTGTCTCAGCTAAGCTTTGTGGAAAAAGGTTATTTATGGTAGATTTTTCCGATTCAGAAATCTATTAAAAGTGTGGATAACTTGTTCAATTGAGTTTGAAACTTTTTCCTTTTTTCGGAAATTGGGAGAACCTTTAAGTGCCGTTGGTTTACAAGAATACGAGAATTGGCTGAAAGAGTCAAAGGCTATCACATAAATCGAGTTTAATAAGTATTTTGACGATTCGAACATGGGGGCTATTTTAAAGGCCATTTCAATGTAGACTGAATGAATAAATATATTAAGTTGGCAAATATCTCCCTTCCGCCTTTTTGTCTTTTGAATTTCGCGGCTACGTATAAAGCGTTGCAGAGCTCGTAACTGGTAATATTATACATCTTTGTAATATTACGTCTTGACATAACCTACAAAACGACGCTATGCATGATTATTTTGGATATTACGTTCAACAGTTATAGATGTGTAAACACGGAGTTCACTAACGCCGAAATTCGCGCCAGTTTTCCTTCGTTAAAGGCAAATCCGGTAGAGAAACGTTCCGTGAGATTAATGGTGTTTTGGGGGGTGGTACTGTATCACTTCGAACTGCGGAGGAATGTTTCGACGATTCCCAGCGGGTGAAAACGACACCATGTATAAGCCAGCCGACGGAAGACCTGTGACGACAAATATCGATCAAATCATGGAAAACATCGAGTTAGACCGGCATGTGGCATCTCGTGACATCGCCCTGGAGATGGGAGTTTGTCACCAAACTATTTTACACCATCTACAGAAGGCTGGATACACAAAAAAGCTTGATGTTTGGGTGCTGCATGATTTGACCCAAAAAAACCTTCTGGAAGGAATCAACGCCTGCGATATGCTGCTGAAACGGAATGAACTCGACCCATTTTTGATGCGGATGGTGAGTGGCGACGAAAAATGGATCACATACGACAATATCAAGCGAAAATGGTCGTGGTCGAAGGCCGGTGAATTGTCCCAAACAGTGGCCAAGCAGGATTGACGGCCAGGAAGGTTTTGCTGTGTGTTTGGTTGGATTGGAAGGGAATCATCCACTATGAGCTGCTCCCATATGGCTAGACGCTTAATTCTACCATCTACCCCGAACAACTGGACCGCTTGAGATAGGCGATCGACAAGAAGCGTCCGGAATTGGCCAACAGGAAGGGTGTAGTGTTCCACCAGGGCAACGTTAGACCACATACTTCGTTGATGACTCGTCAGAAGCTACGGGAGCTCGGATGGGAGGTTTTATCGCATCCACCATATAGCCCGGACATACCACCTTATATTTCGAAAAATTAAAATTCCCGTTATTTTTTGAACATACCTCGTCTATAGGAACTCGATTTAGAGACTTTTTATCGTTCAGTACTGCAATTTGTTATAGAAAAATTATGACAGACAACTGAGTACGTCCGTATCTTAAAATAATGGAAGAATTGTGAAATTGTATGTGTTTTAATCTCCTACCGAATGTTTAAGGGCTTTTTGAATATTGGATATAGTTTGACGGAAACAGCAGGTATGATATTAGAAATGGCTTGAATATTTTAATTTTATGATTCAGAGGTAAATTAACGGCGTATTGAGAATATTTTTTTTATTAAGCGTGGTAAATTTCACGAGCTTTCATTTGCAGCTTCTCTAAGCTTTGATGCTTATAAATGGATTTCAACATAGTAGGGATATCTACTATTGCGGAGTTATTTTAAAACTAGGCTGGAATTGGAATGGATCCCTGATACTTAGAAGTAGTAATTCCCACGTTTCAATTTGCGCCAGTTAAATTTGTGTATACTTTTTAAGCTTTGTTTAAGCTCTTCCAAACTTTTGTTCTAACAATTATCAGCTATAAATGTTCATTTTATGCCTCGCAGTAAAAAATCAAGGCTGAGAAGTTAGTTGCCATTAAAATTGTTGAAAATTAAAAAAAAAAAATCATCAAAGCATTCTAAGCCGCCACCAAAATTGCAAAAGATAAACATTATAATTAAGCGGATTAATAGCTATTTGTTTAAGTATCGAATATCCTATATCGATCAATATTATTGATACCTCAAAAAAGATTTAACTACCACAGTAAAATAATAATAGTGTTAGTATAAAATTTCGGCACACTGTGTACTTAAAAAAGGTTAAATATGCAAAGGTTGCGCCAAATTCTTAGGTGCAGTAAATCTCAAACAACAAATATAAAAATTAAAAAAGAACAAAAAAACTCACAAATTGAAGTTATCTGGCTTTATAGCACACCAAGTACGTCGTAAAGCGGCAATTATGGCTTAATAAGCACAAAATCAGAATACTTCTTTTTGTAAGCAAACACTTATCGATTTTTTACACAAATTTCGGCGACTTTAAAAAGACTGGAATTTGAAGTCCGCAAGCTTGCAGGCATTTTTTTATTATATACATTTTATTGTCTGTTTGTCACACTATTATGGTAAAATCTACAAAATATCTCTTAATAGTATCGTTTAAATACTTAATGCAGCGCTTGTAGATAAGCGACAACTGTATTGCAATAAGTACCGTTAAACATGTGCTAGGAGCTATTTTTGTGTACTTTTAATTTTTTTATTTACAACAAAAAACCAGCTGCTTGTGCAACAGCAACAACAACATACAGGCACACAACAAATGACAAGTAGCAAGTTCGCTGCTGAGATAATTCTGTTGATACACACGTGTACCTTGGTTGTGGAAATGTCGCAAGAATGTTGACGACATTTTCTGAAGGTTGCTTTTATTTATTTTTATTATTATTATCTACAACTTTTTTTTCATGTCTCCGCTTTGAAATAATCTTACAGGGAGAGCTATATATGTAGCTTTTTGTGTGTGCCTGTGTGCACTTTTGGAGTTGTTCCAAATTTTTGCTGTCATTCTCAATATGTGTCTTGAGCGTCAGTCTGTGAGTTCATTTGTATTGTGATTTTCCGCTTTGTAAAATCTGTACAGATTCATATACTACATGTCTGGCTGAGATTAAGATTTATGGTTACCTTTTAATTAGCAGCTTTTTTACTGAGTCTGTAATCTTACAAATCAAGCGAGATTATGTCATACCAATTATGTTAGATTGGATGTGTTAGACAGTTTTTTAAAAATGTAAATATATGAACCTTCTAACCTTATGGACATTAAAATAAATTTCGCGAAGTTTTGTGGAAAGCTTTTAGAGCTTTATACTCCAATTAGACTGATCTTTAAAAGTTTAAGAATTTAAAAACAATTAAAGGACCAAATGGTCTGGGATTTTATATTTGCGACTACTATTATATTGACCAGAACCCATTGCTGAGAATCATAGAACAATATAAAGTGAGTTCCACAAGTTTTTCCAGTAAGCTTTTTTCCAGTAAGAGCTTTTATGGAAATTTATTGGATTTTCAATTGGTTTGAAGAAGTAAGCAAGTAGTGCCAAAGAATCTTCAGCAGTCTCTTGTAAAGCTCCAAGGGTAGAAGCTGAAGATATGATTTCCAATTTTAACCGAGCATTACGTTTTATTTTGGCTTTTTACAATTTATTTATAATTTTTTTAAAACAACAATTATGTTGCCAAAATTATTTGGGCGTTGGCGTGCAATAGCAACAATTTCGTTTCGAATATTTGCCTAGGCCTCTTTAATGGTTCGAAGTTTGTTCGCGTAAGCTTAAACTTTATCAAATAACGTAACAAAAAGAAGTCATTGCGAGTCAAATTTAGAGCTCTGGGCAGAGTCAAGACTTTTTTAAGCATTTGTAAACGGATACATGTATAATAAGTCAAGATCCATCGACAGTTCAAAATATTGTTTGAAAATATACAACCTAAGTTTGCGAAAACATCAATTGAAACAGTTACCTTCTGATCATACAATGGATTTCGTAGAAATTTTCTGTTTAAAAAATACTATTTTCAAAATTGTTCAATAATCGATCACTCTTTGTACATATTTCGCTCAAAAACTATAAACCCATCACAAGTCTTTCCAGATTTAAATTTGATTCATATTCTTCACAATTCACAGCAACTTCCGCCTGGAAATAGTAATAAACACCAGATCAAACAAAATTATGAATGATATTTTTCAACAACTTCGAATGTAGCTTCTAAGAATTTCCTGAAGATTTCCTTATGAAACTTGCCACCAGTGGCTCAATCTTACTCACTTCAATTGTTGTTTTTCAATGGAAATCCGCAGAGTTGCGATCCAAGCATTTATTGCCCATATCGTATGCTGACAGCTGAGCACTCCACAACTTCTTTCTCTACTTATTTCCTTACTTTTTTTAAACAAATTGTTTATTTAGCAAAAAATTTTAGTTTGCTGCCACAACTGCAATCATCATCCATTTCATAGTTTCAACATTGAAGTTGCTGTTGCAGCGATTTTTTGTTTACATAATTCGTGTTGCATGTGCATGCGGCAGCACTCCTCGCGTTGGATGTCAAAAGCGCATGCCGCCATTTATATATGTACGTATATTTTTGCGATCCGTTTCAATGAGCATTCAAGTGCTTTTCATACAACTCTGCTCGTACATTTGTGGCAAGCTGTCAGCATAAGTGTGCGCATTCCTCATATTCATTACAGCATAACAGCCTAGACCTGATCTATTTTGAGTACTCATTGACATGATCGTGATGAGCATAATCATCATCATCATTATAGCTCTCACATTTGCAAAAACAAACCAAAGTGATCAATTTTGATTTTATGCAAAAAGCAAAAAAAGTCGCAAAAATTCGAAAAAATGTTTGTGTCTCGATTCTTAAGCACTTACGTCTATACTAAAGTGCATTCGCTACTTCTGCTTCTTGTGTCTTTCATGCTTGCCGCTCTGCCATTTACAGTTGAGATTTGCATGCGTGATCAACTCTCTGTATATAGAGTGTACGCCATACATTCCTCTTCGGTTGCTGCTGCCTTGCATCGCTTACCGTCTTACTTAAGCAAATATTTTCGTAGGTGTGGCTGATGCGGTTTATGGCCGTTCTGGTAGATCGAGCGGAAATTATGTGTTTATACTAAGTTTTGCACAAACACACACATACATTCATGCAGCAGCTAATTTCCTCTTTTTTCTCGATTTGAAATTCTTTCGAAGCTGAAATTTCATTCCTTTAATCGTTCAACACTTTGTTTGTTTGTATTTCCTGTGCGAAGTTGCACGCTGTTTATTATTTTTTTTTTGAAGTTGCGATTTCCCGTTGAAATTGCTGTGTTGCATGCAACACTTGCAGTTTGTTGCAAAAAACTTCCGTTTCATTCAAGAGTACTTGCATTTTCGAAAAATTCTATCGAAAATTCGAAATTGAATTGGCAAGGCAAACAAGGGTTTATAAATGTCTGGGATGTGGAGCCGGAGATGTGTAGGTTTTGAAGCAGTCTTACATTATTTTTGTAATGAAAGATCTTCTGAAGGGTTCTAGAGTCTTTTTTACCAAGAGATCAACGCTTTTCTCGTCTTACTGTGGATACTTTTCGAAACAATAAGTAAAAGTTTTATTTAGACACGAATTTTGTTCTAACTCAAACGGTTGACTTTGTGTTTAAAAGAAGACACTTTCTATTACTCTATTGTTCCTTAGCCAGAAAGAACAGAAATAAGCTGATCTAACAGATTTTCTCGAAATACTTCAAGATTTTTTAGGTCGAATTATTACGTAGAGCTAATGAACCTTAGGACTTAAGATTGTTCTCGAAATTAAGGGGTCTAACTGAGAGATACGAACTACACTAAAGACTGAGAATATTATATTGATTGAAGAAAGGTAGAAAGGTAGAAAGGAGGTCAAGTTGACTTTGAGATCATGAGAATAACAGAAGACTTCAATTGGAAATCTTCTGTACAACGAAAACCTGTAATTTTTCTTGAAGAAGTGTGTTCAAAAGGTGAAAGCGAAAATCGAGGCGAAATGGTATACACTGGAAAGGTACTAAAAAGTATTAAAATTGGATGAAAGTGAACTATGTTTTAGGTAAAGGTCAGCACTGGACATTTATTCAAAAAAAAGTTCTGCTCCTAAAACTCTGTAGAGCTTGATATGCGTTATGCCTAAGACAGACATATGGTTTCTGTACTACGATATGTACCACAATAAAAGCTCAAGAAACCATATACCAGCATAGTGACACACATGTAGTATTGTACTATGTTTACATCCATCAGCTGATGCAAATAAATTCAAGCAAAATATACATAATTATGAATAACAGGCAGGAAAATTGATCTTGACTTAGTTATAACTTCAAGCAATCTTAAAATATTATTTTCCAATATAATTATTACATATTACATATTATTACATATGTACAGTGATGAACAAAAGTATTGGCACAGCAAGATACTTTGACTTTAGCACTGTTTTTTACCACTTATATAATAAGTTTCAAATACAAAAAATAATCCTTAGTTAGGGTGAGTAATTATCAATTATATTTCATTTAATTCATTTTATTATCTCTTATATTTACTTAATGGTAGTTATAAAACAAAAAAAGTACTCATTTTAGCGAAACAAAAGTATTGGCACACTCCATACAAATATAAAAGAAAATTGAACAATACTTCCATAAACATTTTTATAAATCATAATTTGCCTTAACCCTTTCATGCCAAATGTTGCCTATAGGCAACTCATTTGTTGATATTGATCGCTTCTTAACGCGCCTATCTAGTTCTTCCCATAAATGTTCTATTGGGTTTAGATCAGGCGATTGAGGGGATGCGGTAATGTAGACTTATGTGTTGTGCAAGCTTACAGTTACATCATAAGCAGTATGCTTCGGGTCATTATCGTGTTGAAATGTGAATGAATCTGGCAATTTCAATTTTTCGGCACTTTTTTTTACATTTCTCTTCAGAATATCCATATAATATCTTTTGTCCATAATGCCGTCTATGAATTCCAGCTCGCCGACACCTGCAGCGGACATGCAACCCCACACAATCACCCCTCCACCGCCATGTTTAACAGTAGCAGCAAGGTTCTTTTTTTGCAATTCGGTGTTAGGCTTTCTCCATACAGTTTGTCGACCATCAGATTGAAATATATTGAATTTACTCTCATCTGAGAAGAGTACACTGTCCCAAAAGTCCCTTGGCTTGCTTATGTACTCTTCGCATAAGCTAAACGCTTCGTTTGGTTCGCTTTCGAAATGAGAGGTTTACGTCTAGCTACGCGAGACCTGTAATCAGCTTCATGCAGTGTCCTCCGGACCGTTATTGGATGGATATCTTTTCCCATCTCTTCCTTAACTTCCGCAGCGATTTGTGTGGATGATATTCTGGGGTTCTTTTTTACCTTCCTGACTATTTGGCTACGTTCGCGATCACTTAAAGCCTTGGGCCTGCCTGTGCGTTTTTCGCTTTGCAAAGATGCAGTACCTCTGAAACGTTGAATAATACTCCGTATAGTATATCGGCTTCTGTCCATCATTTCACCAATCTCAGCGTACGATTTACCCTGATTATGCAAATATAATATTATTTTTCGCTGAGATACGTTGGTTTCACATTTTTTGCTACCCATTTTAATAAAAGTCAATCAAATTTTAACTATAAAATAAAAGCACACTGATTTTTAAAATTTGATTTCTTACAACAACACATGTGGTTACGTATACATAACGGTACTTTAAAAAAGAGTTGCCATAATTAATAAAAATTAAACGAAATAGCATAATTTTATATAGTGTGTCAATACTTTCTGTTTATAACTACTTAAAATTATTTTAAAGGAAATATAATTGATAATTACTGTCTAACTTTTTTGTTTGTATTTAAAACTTACTATAAAATAGTAACTAATGAACCAGGATACATAGGACTTTGAAATTTTTATCACTTCATATTTGAGTTAAGACCAATATATAAGTGGTAAAAAACAGTGCTAAAGTCAAAGTATCTTGCTGTGCCAATACTTTTGTTCATCACTGTACATATTACATATTTTTCACATTTTTTTTTCAAATTTTGTTTTTTGATTTCAATTAATTTTGAATTGAATTTATTTTCTGTATGTCAAAATGTCAGAAAACATATGATTGTGGCAGATAAGCTTAAAGCTTTCGGTGTGTTCAATGCAATCCTATCCTCTATTGTAGTACGGAACACCATTTGCTTTCAAAGAAAATTCGGAAAACCGGTGATACACATATTGTTTCTGAAGCATACTACAATATATACTACATGTCCGTCTCAGGTATTAAGTAAGTATAGTGAAGCTTTCGAACAAACATAAAAGCTGAGTGAGTAAAGCGTCAAAGACTCAAGAACGAGATGGAGATTTGACATTGACTGTGAAGCAGCAACAGTGGAAGAAAGTTGAGTGAAGTGGAAGAAACATTTTTCCATAAAAACTTGTAAATTGAACAAGAATTTTATAAAAATTTTTATAAATTAAATACTGTCGAAATTCGAATTTAACTCCATATAAAAAAGTTTATAGAAATCATAATTTGCCTTCAGAAAATGTATTTACGCATTAATTCGTTATTGTAATAATGAGACATGAATATGAATTGTAATGAATATATACTATATATAAGTAGAACACCACTTAGAATACAGACCATTGAACTGCACCATAAACCAAAGCAATTCACAGCCCATAAATCAGAGTCACACCTCAAGCGACACATTATCGAGTGTACTTTGTATTATTACCCACATTTACATAACAAAACAACAATGTAAATGTTTCATTATGCAGATTATTTTATACTTTATAGATGTGGTTTTAACAACATAGCACCATAATGTGACTCCATAATATAAAATAATAAAAAATACTTGCAACAAAACTATACACGCTATCAAAAGCGTTGAAACAATGTGGGCTTATAAGCTTTAAAAAGTTATTATTTACGCCATTAAAGTGGAAAATGTCGTTTGGAACTTTATAAACAATCAATACAAGTAAGCCAAATGAAGAAAAAATGTTTTTGTTGCACTTGAAAGAAACACGTCGGAGCCATATGAGTCATGCGGCATGTATGCCACCGGACGACAAAAGCGGCAATATTAATTAAAATGCAACACACATCAATGCAAAGGTGTACATAGTGTATTAAAAATAAATATATATACTCGACTTGCGATTATATAAGTATGCCACACATTAACCCTTTTTCGCATTCGCATTATGGTGTGCGGCTGTTCCCAGCCATGGAGCAAAGCAAGGTAAAGCAAAGCAAAAGCAAGGCAAAGTAATGCAAAATCAAATTGGCAAACGACCGCACCTCAACTGTGTAATGAACTTACCTAAAATGAAAAATATTAATTTAAATTGTGAACAAAATGGCACAGAGGCAAATGTGAGTTATTGGTTATTACTTGTTTTCTGTTTCTGTTTATTTTCTGTTTTCCGTTGTGCTCATACCGCATTTATGCAACAAACAATAGGAGGGCAACAAAGTGAATTGCAAATAACGTGCTAATAATGACATGTATATCTTTACGATTATGTAGGTATATAACCGCAAATATAGGTACATAATATGTATGTATATCTGTGTGTGTGGCACAGGTTGCCAGGTGACCAATATTTGTGGTAGTTTTCCTGAATTTCTTGTACGAAAGAAAAAAATGTAATTTTGGTAGCTCAACTTTGTCTTGCAAGCGTTAAGTAATGCTTGTAAAAAAATAAATAAAATTTTTGAGAAGTGGGAACAGTTAGGTTACTCGAGAATATATCGAAATAATGATTTTTTGATTGAAACAGCTTATAAAATGAACTAAATAGCAATGTTCAACCTTTAAATAACGCGCTAACAATATTTTAGCAAAGTGGGAACAGATTTTTACCTTTACGAAATTATCAAAATTAAGGTTTTCTTGACCAAATAAAGTTTGAATGTTTTTCAGAATGAAAAAAAATTTAATTTGGTAGCTCGACTTTGTCTTACAAGTTTAAAGTAATGTGAAAATAAATCAGAAGTGGGAACAGTTATGTACCCCTAGTATTTATCTAAATTTTATTTTTTTCTATAATTAGCTTATAAAATAACAAATTTCAACCTTTAAATGACTTGTTAAAACTATTTTGTCAACGTGGGAACAGATTTTTACTTTAACGAAATTATCTAAATTAAGGTTTTCATGACCAAATAAAGTATAAAGCGTCTTTTATGAGTTCTAATGCAATAAATTTATGTTAATTTTCATAATCTCACTTTGAAGAGATGAGAACAGATTTTTACTTTAAAGCTAATATTGAAATTGAAAACTTTTGTTCACCAAATTTTCTTATATGAACACTTTTATGAGAACTAATACCATAATTTAATGGAAATCAGCATTGTATCTGCCCAGGTAACAGTTGATCAGTTTCATTGGGAATCATAATCGAAGAATTTGCAGAAGCAAGATTTTATGGAAAAAGAAAGAAAAGTTTGTCTTCTAAATTCAACTAACAACTTTAACCCTTTTATCCCAGTTCTCCATAATTGTGCATATAGAAATTCTAAGAAACCTTCAATTCTAGTGATATTATCTGAGGATTAGGCAAAAATTCCGTGGAATTTTTAATTTCCCTTGCATTATTTTCATTATCATCAGTACCTAATGGATTATAAAGTCTGGCGTAACGGTCTTATTTCCACTTATTGCATTGCGCAAGTGCGAAATTAACTACTTCAACAGTTCAAGGCATCACCACAAGTCAGTCCCCTCCTCCCGTTTTATGCATTCTAAGAATACATAGAAGACTTTACTACAAACCACAAAGGGGTGATCAATAAAGAAATTTATGCCTCCGTCTTCATTTATTGCGTCTTTCCATGACACTTTCATCACTTTTCGCCAACATTTCCCACCGTACTACAATAACACTTAAAAGCTCAATAAACGCAGATTAATTACAGGCGACAAATGATGGCTTCAACACCAGCCCCTACTACAAATGTATACAACACCAACTCTCAGAACCCCAGCAGCCACTTCAAACACAACAAGAGAGTTGTTGCAAAAAAAAATATAGACTATAACAACAACAATGAAATGAAATTAAAAACAATAAAAACTGAAAAGGAAATCTCACACATGTCTGCAAATCGCCAAGTGAGCGTGTGTTCGTTTCGACATAACCCAGAAATTGAAATTGAATGTGATCAAGTGCACTAGTGCGCAAGTACTCCAGCACTTCAACGGCTGAGGGAGTGTGTGTGGCTTGAGTGCTTCTTACAGTGAAATTTATAGCAAAGCTGTGTTCAATAAAAATGAAAATAAAAACGTTCATCAAAATGCACAGAATGAGATTACGTTGTCTTGCTGGCAAATGTAGCGGCAGAGCGACGACCCTTCGCGCCTTCATTTCAACACCGCCGTCTGCAATTACATTCTACGAAGTCTCGAAGTTCTCCTTGGTGGCACAAGAGACGGCGACGACTAAGATCAACGGTGCTGATCAGCAGCTGAAGCACAACATGTGGCGCGTTCACTGGCTGGCTGGCTGTCTGCCTGTGGCCTGTGTGTGGCGTGTGCGTGGAGTAAGGGGCAGCAGCAAGTAATGCAGACGAACAGGTTTTGAACTTTACGGCGCGCAATTCTGTGCTTCTTTTTCTACGTCTGTGTGCGTGTGTGTGTTTGTAGAATGTAATAGCTGAAATTATATTTTATAATACTCCGTAATGTGGCGACTGGGATTACATAAGACAGCTAGCAAGCTGGCGGGCTGTTGATTTGGTAATCATCACGTAATGCAAAGTGCGAATGGGTCCAGATGTTTTTGTTGTGATTTCAGCGGAGAATAATTGAACTTGCGATTGAAAATGCATTTGAATGTAGCTTTCTGTGTATGACTTGTATGCAATTAAACCCGCTAATAGTTTATGGAAATGTAATACTGCGCAATTTCCTTAATTTTAATTACAAATAAATACGTTTGAAAAGGAATTATCGAGTTGAATAAAATACTAGTTTTAAAGAAAAGTAGTTGAATAAAAAATTATATGAATTAATATACCTCAATAAAGTGGTATAATTGTCTTACATATGAGCTCTATTGCATTATATTATTTAATTCTACTAATGCCTGTTCGATTCACCACTTGTGAATAGTGAGTGAATAGAGTAATTTTAGAAGCAGTTCTTTGGCTAACAAGCAGTAAGTAATATTTCTAAAAAGTTTATAATATTTTTGAGAAGTGGGAACAGTTAGGTGACACTAGTCTCAATCTAAATTGTGATTTTTTATTTGAATTAGCTGGTAAGATTTACAAAATAACCAAAATTTAGGCTTTAAATGAAATATTACAACTATTTTGGTAAAGTGGGAACAGATTTTTACTTTAAAGAAATTATATAAATTAAGATTTTCTTGACCAAATAAAGCAAAAATCTTCTTTTATGAGCTCTAATGAAATAAATTTGTTTTAATTTTCATACTCGATAGATTTGAAGAGGTGGGAACAGATTTTTACTTTAAAGAAATTATCAAAACTAATGTTTTCTTGACCAAATAAAGCATAAAGCTTATTTTATAAGCCTTAATGCAATAAATTTATATTGATATTCCAACACGATGAGGTGGGAACAGATTTTTACTTTAAAGACATTTTTTTACATTCAAGTTTTCTTGGCCAAACTAATCATAAACCTTAATTTAGGAGCCTTATTCAATACATATATGTTGATTTTCATAATCGAACGCTTTTAGCAACATTTTCTGGCTATAATATAAATAGATATGTATATTTGTAATATGTGGGTGGTCAATGCACTCAATTGTGTTTTGCAGCTTTCGTGTATTGAAAATCGACTTCGTGCTGCGACCATTAATCTTGACCATGCATTGGTCAACCATGGCCACACACCCAGGTCATCCCGTAGATTCATGGTCAACAAAAAAGTACAAATGCAAAGAAAATCAACAAGAAGTAAGTTTTTTTTTGGTTTGCGTGAGTTAAAATCGCAGCTTTGCCAGCAATAAAAGTGTGAATTGTAAGTTCCTGTGGGCAGTCACACGAATACGTCTCTAAGTAAATGTGTATATTGTCATTGTGTGGCACGCTTGAACTTGTGCTTTACTGTTAAATAACTACATACACTCAGGCTACAATTAGAATGCTTGTTACTTTTCTACAATTTTGCAACAAAATGTCATAAAATTTTACGAACTAGCATATATATGTATGTTTATATGTTGCTTTGTCCAGCATTTAATGGTTGTCATAGCCGGCAAGGATACACCACGTTTTTGTCGTAAACTTTTATGGATTTCTAGTAACCACCCTGCATACAAACTTACATTAAATTTCGCTAGACAAATAAGCTTTAAATTAATTTTTGCATTCTTTATTTTCTTTTTTTCCAATTCTTTGGTGTATTCTACGTAGCTCATTTGCCTTGTTATGTGGTTGAAATGCGCTAAAAAGTTGCATCATTGTCAATAATCGTGAAGCTCTCATAATATTCAATGTCATCATGCCATTATTATTTATGAGTTTTGTGGCAAAAACAATAGCAATAAAAGCGAAATTCACCAGAATTTTAGAGGAGAATTTGTATGGAAAAATATATACATACATATATGTATGTGTGTGTTGTTGCACAATGCTACCGAAGCATTTATTTCTAAACAATAGATATGTTGCAAAATATAGATTTTGTTGTTGTGAACCGATTTCAATTTGATACAAATATTTTGGCGGTATCTTCCTCAAGATAAGTACATTTATGTAAAAATATATATTAAATGCTATATAAATATACATATATATAAGCGCTTAGGGTGGTCCTAAATTCTAAAAATCGAATTTTCACTACAGATTTTCTAGATCTAATCTATTATTACAACTTACTATAGTCGAGGATATAACTCAAAAAATTCTATATCCATATGAGACTTTTAAAGAAGTTTGAATATGGATCCACTTTAGGATCACTCTCTGAAGACTTTAAAAGGTAAGATGACAAATCTAAAATACCTATATATTAAAAGAAATATGTACAGAAAGCAGCCTAAACTAAACGACTACAACTCGGTAATTCAAGCTGAGATTTTAGGACTAAGGGAAGGCGCCCAAACAAACAGGTCCATCAACTTGTTTGTGGATAGTAAAGCGGCTATTAAGGCTATCCGCTGCGCCAACACGAAGTCTCAATGTGTCAACTAGAAACGCAGTTCCCTTAAACTACCCCAGACCTTTCAGTTCTCTCAAGCGCTGCCTAAAGCAATGGATGCTAGGGGAACATCTCAGGTCCTGGACATGTGCAACACGGGTCGTACCACAAAACTACTGGGGTAGTGTTGACACTGAACCTACCAAAAAACTTCTTACTTTAAGTAAAAGAGAACTAAGCTGTATCAAAGGGGTCATCACGGGGCACCTACTTCTAAGAGGCCACCTGCAGAGACTTGGTATAGTAGAATCGGCAGAATGCAGGGCGTGCGCGGAAGATGACGAGACACTAGAGCATTATCTCTGCGAATGCCCAGCCTTCTGTCGGTTAAGAAGAGATACCTTCCATGGCTCCCATTACTCTAATCTGAGAGAAATTGGGCAGCTGGGATGGAAAAAACTCAGAAGCTTCGTTAAATCGACCGAGTTGTTCAGGTGATGCTTATTAGGAACCTTTGGGAAGCACAATGGGCCTAACAATGGCCTAAGTGCGGCCGCTTGCGGTCAGGCTCTCTTCGCCTCCCTTTTCAACCAACCAACCAAAGCAAAAATGTAAAAGCTACTGGAACTTAAGATAAAACATAAAAATTGTGGTTACAATTTAAAATGATTAAAGAAGTATGGATTTTGACCTCTCTAGACAAGAATTAAAAACAAATATTTATCCAAAATAAACATTATTTTATTTCCATTAGAACCACCCTAATGTTTGTAAGTACATAAACTAAATATTCTCTACTTAGATATACCTTGTACCAGGAAGTAACAAAACCCAACTGTTCACACACAAGTTGTGCTGCGAAGTGGGAACCCTATTTTATTAGTATCTTATTTTCTTGCCTTCCCAGCACACTTCTTCTTATACATGCATATATGTAAGTATATTTGCAGCACTTCTGTTCACGATCAGCTGTGAACCGCGCTGAAAATTGATTTTTCTCTTATTATTGCTTTTATACGTTTGTTGTTGTATTGCTTTGCTTGTGCTTGCTTTCATTGCGGTTTTCATTTCACACGTTGTCGCTGCTGTGCTGTGTATCTTGAGAACCAGTTCTGTCTTTATTTGGCTTAAATGTGCGATCAGGAACCCTAACCTACAGCTGTCTGTGGGAATACATTTGTTCAAGCGATGTACCACTGTATTTATTTGCTTGGCTGCATGACGATGAGGTCGTTACAACTTGGCGTCCAGTTGTTGTTGCTGTTGTTGCCGCAATGATTGTTGAAGTTCAATCACTTTTTCCAAGAACTCTCTACCATCATAGATATCTACACATGTCGGTGAGTTTATTCTTTATTCGCTTGTGGTATTAATAGTGTGGAAATACGACGGACACATAACGGTCTTTGCTTATACTTTTATATTAGTGAGTGCCGAAGCGTCCTTCTTCCATTAAAAGTTTTGATGGGGTTAGCGTATCTTAGAAGTGTTCCAAGAAATAATATAGAAATTATAAAATCTTGTTGTTGTTCCAGAAATCCAGTATTGATTGAATCGATCTGTTATTAAAAACTGTAGAATATGAAGTAGAGGGGCTTTTAACGTTTCTTAAATTTTAAAGACCGTCTTAAAAGACGTCACATGGTTTTTCTTTCATTGATGACTTGACTTTTCGACATGTAGAGGGACACCGAAAAGCCTGCTCAAGCGTTGGAGTAGTCTAGAATTGTAAGATGTGACCTTGGTATAACTACATAGTTGATATCATATGAGACCAATCTCAGAAAAATTACGTCAGAAATCCTCCTCCGAATAGCTAGTACAAACTTATCTCAAAGCGATTTGTGTAGATTTCCGAGAGACAGAACCATAAATTCTTTCTTGAATAGACACTGTGGGTTTTGTTCAAATTTAAAATTTTTGAGGTCCCCAGATTTCCATCATCAATCAGTCGTTGGAACGAACTGGGAACCCAGTAAGTATTTTTAGAAGAATAGGTTGCTTTAGTTCGATTTTCTTGGCTGAATAAGGGTCTGGAGCTTACCACCTATAGAAATGCTACAGTTTTCCAAAAAGTAACCATTAATTAAAGCTCTATCGATCTGAGGATCAGTTTAGTATACCATCAAAAAACTTTCACAAAAATATTGTAAGGACTTTTGAAAACGCTTCATCTTTTTGTGTTTGTCAAAGTGTCTGACTGCAGACCTAGTCTAGGAAGTTGGATGTGTCCAACCAATAAATGTCTTAAGTGGTTTCCGATTGGGGTTTCATACTTTTTATTAGTCCGAGTTGTCAACCGATAGATATTGAACGTTTGTAAGATATGTAAGCAGTGGAATTTGATTCGAAGCTCGTACACATATAATGTCATTTACCATAAAAAGATCCACAGAAAATACCCATCGTCAGACAATGTTTTATTTCGGACATTAAAAGCTCAAAAGTTTCGAGAGCAGTTTTGGAATCTCGGTCTTACTTTATAGAACCAACTGTCAAAGAGAACAGTCATACAACTGAAAATATATATCTATTATTAATACCACTTTTATTATTAATACGACTTCCTCGTTGTCTAAACTTCCATTTCGAACAAGTCATATGTCTAAACAATATTTCTTCAGCAATGAATGAGTCTAAAAACTATTTTAGACATAACGGATAAAGGTGAAATTAATGAATGAAAGTATATTCGAATGAGTAATGCCCTATTGCTCAGCATGTGACGTCATACGAAAGTAACAGAAGGAAGTAATGACTATTTCAAAAACAACAACAACAAGGGAGAGAACAGGAAATAATTCATTTATTTGACACCGTAGGTGGTCTCTCCTACAAATGTTCTCTTTGGAAATGCAAATACCCTGTATATAACAGTAAGTAACAAGCTATTTATCAAGCAAACCAAAGAGCAATACAACAAAAAAAGCAAAAACAAGCATTACAACAATTTTATGTTAGTTACCAAGTTCAATGGCATGGCTGAAAGGATTTCTATTTGCTTTGGTTAGTTTAGATTTTTATGTTGTAATACTATGTTACCTGTATGCCTGCATTTATGGCAGTTTCGGCGTTCGGTTAGATGGATTTTTGTATCGTTAAAGTAGTAAGTGTAATTAATTTTATGTCGCGGGTGTGTACGGGTGGTGGCAGTGTTGGCAAAAAGTGTTGTTTGCTTTCTACTCCGTGGTAATCGTTAATTTTATGGGTCTTTAAGTGTTCTTCTCTGAAGAGAGAACAAAAAGCACAGTGACTAAAGTCAGTTAGGAAAGCAAACATAGCAAAAATGAAATCTTCATTCACTTCCATTTGTTTATGTCTACCGTCGCAAAGTAAACTCTCGTGATTTGTAATGGTGTTAAAAGTAATAGAAATGGCATTGCTGAATTCATTGACTTTTGACCATGAATTTAACGCTTTTCAGTGAATAAATTTGCTTTTCGTTGTGTTTGCAATTTGCAACGCTGACTAACACTGTTGTTGAAAGTTTAACAATTTGTCATTAAATGACATTACTTTTGTCATTAATATGGCATAGTGAAAACGGGGCATTATATTGTAGACGCTACATACTATTAGACATATTATAATTCGTATAATGAGAAAAAGAAAGTATATGTACAGTATACTCTCGAAAAGTAAATTCTCAGAAAGTAAATAATCGCGGAAAAGTTAATCACCTTTAAGATTACACATGCACCTCGAAAAAGTAAATTTTTTAATTTACTTTTCAGAGAGTGTGATAAAAAATTCAAAACGAAGCAAGCAAAGTTTTTTAGGATGTTGAAAAAAAAAACACTTACTCTCTTGTTTATCGCGTCTTTTTAGTGAATAAACTCTCCTACTTGATCCACGGGTTAAAAACTGAAAACGATGCAAATCAGGTGTCAGACTTTTTGAATTGTCGTACAAACATGGTCAGAAAATATATTGCAAAAGAAAAAAAACAAAAGAATATTCAAGATTTTTTCTCTTCATAGTAAATACATATGTATGTATGTAAATGTAAATATGTTTTTCATGTAAATCCATATGTTTTATTGAAGCAAATAAATGAATGAATTTTTTAAGTTTAAAAATGCATTTAATATTATAAAAACAGATAATTTATGTATATATTTGGAAAAGTAAATTATTCGAAAAAGTAAATTACCCAAAATACCAATCGATTTACTTTTCGAGAGTATACTGTAATTAGAGTACGATTGTTGACAATACAATCGAATTGGTTAACAAAAAATGTAGTTTGACATATTGTCATTTTACTGACTGAAAATTATTTTTAAAATAAGGACACAATCAAAAAATAGATTGAGCTCTTGTGGAGCCCTATGTATTATGTTAAATTAGTGCAGTAAAGAATACTCTTTTGGATTTGTTGATATATTGTGTCATTATTATGACAATATGTGGACTAAAATTCAATGTAAATATATACCGAATTGTATTACAAAATTAGTAAAAAACAAGTAAGGAAGGGCTAAGTTCGGGTGTAACCGAACATTTTATACTCTCGCAATTTATTTATTTAACTTTATTTATATTATATAATACACAATTTGACCCACATATTCGTCATATATATTGTATAAAGTCCATTGAAAGTTGGAAACCATAATATTAGGTTAGAAGCACCGAGGTCCTCGTGTTCGATATAAAAACCTATGGTCCGATTTCGGCGATTTTTAGAATGGGGCTGGCACACTATTAACATAGTATTTGTGCAAAGTTCTGCACCGATATCTTCACTAGTACTTACTTTATATATTGTAAAGTAAACGATTCAGACCGACTTCAAAGTTCTGGTATATAGGAAGTAGGCGTGGTTGTGAAGCGATTTGGCCTATTTTCACAACATATCATTGGAATGTAAGGAAACTATTACAAACCAAGTTTCATTGAAATCGGTCGAGTAGTTCCTGAGATATGGTTTTTGACCCATAAGTGGGCGACGCCACGCCCATTTTCCATTTTGTAAAAAAATCTGAGTGCAGCTTTCATCTGCCATTTCTTATGTGAAATTTAGTGTTTCTGACGTTTTTCGTTAGTGAATTAACCCACTTTTTGTAATTTTCAACCTAACTTTTGTATGGGAGGTGGGCGTGGTTATTATCCGATTTCTTTCATTTTTGGACTGTATTAGGAAGTGGCTAAAAAAACGACTCCAGAAAGTTTGGTTTATATAGCTCTATTGGTTTGCGAGAAATGTACAAAAAACTTAGTAGGGGGCAGGGCCACGCCCACCTCCCCAAAAAAATTACATCCAAATGTGCCCCTCCTTAATGGGATCCTATGTTCCAAATTTCATTTTCATAACTTTATTTATGGCTTAGTTATGGCACTTTATGTGTTTTCGGTTTTCGCCATTTTGTGGGCGTGGCAGTGGTCCGATTTTGCTCATTTTCGAAAGCAACCTTCCTATGGTGCCAAGAAATAAGTGTGCCAAGTTTCATCAAGATATCTTAATTTTTACTCAAGTTACAGCTTGCACAGACGGACGGACGGACGGACGGACGGACGGACGGACGGACAGACAGACATTCGGATTTGAACTCCACTCTTCACCCTGATCACTTTGGTATATATAACCCTATATCTAACTCGTTTAGTTTTGGGTGTTACAAACAACCGTTATGTGAACAAAACTATAATACTCTCTTTAGCAACATTTGTTGCGAGAGTATAATTAGTAAAGAATATCGGATCGGATCGGAGATTAGACTCCGAAATGAGTCCACTTTTCTAGTATCTCAAGAAACTGCAGGCTATGTGAATTTGCTAAAGAGACGTGCTTAAAGTAAGGTATCTGACACAAAATAAGTGACACCTTTTTCGGGAATCGAAGAATTATGAATACGAATTTGAAGTTAGTATAAATTTCAATAGATTTTTGATGGATTGGTGATCAGGATACCAATGCATTATGAAAACGCATAGTTAATGAAGTGTTTCAGAGGTAGTTTCAAAATCAAACGTAACTGTTCCCATAAAAGATCATTCCAAAACCAAAATTTTTTCAGAAGCGAAGAAGTTATGGATCATAGGATTTTTTGCTATAGGTAAACTGTATAGATATTCCTGAAGAAACGATGACTAGGTGTTTTCGATTGCCGACAGAGTTATGCCCCTAAATTCTTGAAGCTGAAGTATGCGCTAGTAAATACCGTAATAATTGATAGAAGAGTTTGATTAATATATTTATTCAAAGAGTCTAGGTATCCTTAATAAGAACTCATATCTCTTTTAACCTGTTATCCAAAAACAGCTCATAGGAATGTATTTTATTGAAGGGACGTTAAAGAAGCTTAGAGACTATATCTCTATTGGTTATTTTGAAGTGATTTGGATCTAAAGTTTTGTTTATTCGATATGGGCAACCCCTGTTTCGAAAGTATACTTTACTTTGAAGAAAATAGTTCTACAAATCTATAACTATGGTGCTTAGTCGGTCCACGAAGCCTACTTATCTCTTATAGGGCTCATTTTAGATGAAAATTTTATTGAGGTCGTCCCGTAATAAGGAGCTAATTACTTCGGCACCATATAGATTTTTTTAGGATTGAGAACTTATTACTGTATATCTTTCACTGATATTTGTACGTATCTACCAAATAACTTGATTTCAAATTAAAGATTCTGAAAAGAGCATATTGGAAAACCTTGCTTTATTATATGAAGACTACTCAAGAGGTCAACAAACTGTCTACGAGGCATTCAATATTGTGAGTATCTGCCTCACGAACGTTGCACATTGATCGTCAGCACTTTGAGCGGCAACACAACGCCTGATTTAGCCTTGAATTATTCAAATACGCAACTGTGATGTGCATTGTAATTAGACGCATAACTTACATACATACAGATATACAGACATTCAGACAGAAAAATAATGGAAACACATACCTTCACAGTATATGCTTTTGAATGACTTCAACAAAGCAACGAATGAAAAGTTGAAGCGATAAATTGTTAAGAAAGAATGAGAAACTTGTATAGAAACTCCAGTTGAATGAATATCGAATTTGTGGCAAGTACGTGTTGCATGTGGTGAAGATGGCGTCAGGCCACCACGAGGAAGATACAAATATATTTGTATATATTTAATGGAAACAAATGCACTTATGTTCAGCATTATGTCGCGTTGCATTATGCGGCGGAAGACGCAACGTTTTTAATATGCGCTGCGCATGCGCGCGCCGCTTGAGAAATGCGTTGCAACAACAAGCTATATGTACATAAGTATATGTGTAAGTGGAGGCATATGCACATAAATTTACATACAAAACACATATTGGCTTGTGGTCACAGCGATCAATATCCTGTATAACACTTCGTAAAGCAACAACAACAAGCATAAATTGAACATTGATATTGCTATTGTTTGTGAAGTTTATAAGACGTTCCGAGCTGACTCATGAGGTTGTAGTGACACCAAACATATGTAAAATTGTATGTCTTATGTGCTACTAAGATACACAGTTTGCGTGTGGCAAGGTGTGAAGCTTCTTCACTTAGCTTTAACTGCTTCTACACTTCTACATATGGTATTTGCATATACCTGCATACATTGTGCCGTGTTTGCCTCACGCATTTGCCGCCACTGTCTCCATTATGCCGCTTGTTGACTGTTTGTGCAACATTTTCCGATTGCATGTTGCATATTGTCTCCTTGTATGCCTTGCATTAGCGACACATCACTGTCAGCCAGCGCGTCCATTTGATGGTCGTCGCCAATCACAGCGCCGCCATTCAGCGTACGCAACGCCGTTGCCCGGCAGACAATGGCAAGTGTGCCGTTGCAATCATTTACAAGTATAAAATACGCAATTCTTTTCAAGCAATATGCCACATGCTGGTGGCAAGTATGCACAGTACATACTTCTTAGATAACATTCTGAGTGCATTTGTATGTACATATATGTCTGCATATATTGGTTGTTTATCCAAGCTAATCATGTTGTGCGCATTTTTATCTAATTTTCTCTTCCTTCTTCAAAGCTTCTGCACTTCTTTTGCAATTTCACTTCCTTATTCTATATCATAAATTTTAGCTTCATTCGAGTCGACGGTTTGCTGTGCATACTCTACATATTTTGCGAGATCTGTTTGTATATTTATCAGAACGGATGGCCTGTTATTCGATAGAGAATACTTTAATCTTGAAAGAGCTCCTCATTTAAAATCTTGTATCATTGAGGATGTAAGTAAGTTTTTACGACTGATATTAAGAAAAGAGCTTAAGTTGACTTAAATTGTGGTAGGTATTTTAAGTTATAATAACAATTAAGGCTTTGCTATCCAGTATAATATCATTATAGTTTAAATATGCCAATTTTAAAGTATTATTTGAGATAAAACATAATGTAGTGTCACGAAGCAATTGGTCAGAATAAGAGAGAACATCTACTTTAACTGATATAGACTTAAGCCCTTTTTCAAATCGAATACAATTGATGCTTTGATAGGAATATTTACATTGCATTAGTAAATAAATATTTGTCTTGTAAGAAATGTAGCTTTAAAAGGTGTTGAAATTACAACAGGGTTGCCACTTAAAAAAATCTCTAAAATTTATATATTGATGCATTTTTGTACCACATATTAAAAAAAAAAATGTTTAAGTAAATATAATGAATGAAGTAATCTGAATATTATACGAGTACTTCTTAGACAAGTTACCAGATCTTCAATTCTTCTTCGTAATACCTTAATAGAAATATTTGCAATATATTACTAATCATATATTTAATTTTTAAATAATTTTTTTACGGAATATATCATTAAAAAAATTAAAAGAGAGTTGCCACTAAATCGAAAAATCATATAATTTGGATAGTGTCGAATTTTTCATTTGAAATGCTTAATTAGAGGGTTTTAATGTGATTAAGAAATCTGTATGCTTTTAGAAATTTTTATTTGGGGTTACCAGATCTTCATCTAGTTTAAATATTTTCGTAGAAATATTACTAATCTTAGAATTTTTTAAATTTATTTTTAAGAATATATTAAAAAAAAAAATTTAAATAAATTAAACAAGAGTTGCCACCTAATCACAAATAAAAACTTTAAATTTGATTAATGTAGATAGTAACGTGGTATGGAAGGAGTTACACATTTTAAAATCTATTTAAAATACATAGCTTAAAATGTTTTCTTAATTGTGGTCACAAGATCTTAAAATTTTTTGATAATACTTTGGTAGAAATAGTTGTATTTAATTACTAATCCCAAAATTATTTTTTTATGAATATATGAAAACTACTTTGAACACACAATCATTTAAAATTATATTATAACAGCGTCCCTTAACAACTAGAGCTATCAACTTTTATACTCTCGCAACAAGTTGCTAAGTGAGTATGATAGTTTTGTTCACCTAACGGTTGTAAGTCCTAAAACTAAACGAGTGAGATATAGGGTTATATCAAAATTGTCAGAGTGACGAGTAAATTTCAAATACGAATGATCGTTCATAATAGTTTCCTTACATCCCAATGATATGTTATGAAAATAGGCCAAATCGGTTTACAACCACGCCTACTTCCCATATATCAGAACTTTGAAGTCGATCTGAATCGTTTACTTTACAATATATAAATTAAGCACTAGGGAAGATATCCTTTTTAAAAATCGCCTAAATCGGATCTTAAGTTTTCAAGACCCCATATATTGAACATGAGGATTTCAGTGCTTCTAACACATTTTTTCCCGAAAATATAGGCAAATCTCTCAGATATTTTGAAGAAATTCAGTGGGAATATTTTTCTGCTAATAATATGTATCCGTGCCAAAAATGGGTGAAATCGGGTCATAAGCTCACATGCACCTAATATTAGAGTTTCCAACTTTCAATGGACTTTTATACCATACATAGTCGAATATGTGGGTCAAATTGTGTATTATATAATATAAATAAAGTAAAATAAATAAATTGCTAGAGTATAAAATGTTCGGTTAGACCCGAACTTATCTCTGCCTTACTTGTTTACATTAAATTTGGAAGATCTGGTCACTCAGATACTTATTATTCAATGAACCGCTGCAGAAATCTGGAGATAAAATATTACCTAAATTTTAGTATTTTTTCCAACATTCCTAAAAAATTTCCACCGTACCGGATGCCAGTGAGAATTCTTAAAATTGAGCAAAACTCCATTAAAAAACTGATTGAAAGCCGGACAAAAGTAAACAGACAGACACACACACGCGCTGCCCCAAAAGCACATGTGGCCGCGCGCACAAAATGTTCATTATGCAACAATTAGAGGCATGCAACGCAATTAAAACTGCACATTATAAATACCCAGCGCATGGCGAGCAACTTGCAACGCCACGAAATTTTAAATATTTTCCGAGTTGCCAGTGATGTCATAAGCAGGCAGTTGGTGATGGCTTCAGTGGGCGGCGGCAGCAGCAGCGCGAAAGCGAAAAGCAAAATCAATGGAAACTGCGCTAATGTAGTTTGATGGGTTTTCGAGCAATGAGCATTTGTGCAACATGTGGCAGACAGGCGTGCATTATATGCGCCGCGGTGTGTGCTTGTGTTTGTGTGTGCAACCGGAAAACTTTATTTACTAAATAATCATAGCAATAGCAACAACAATTGTAACAACAAGGAAAATGCAGCGCAACGCGGCTTTTCCATTATTTATGCCTTGCAATGCAAAATGTTTTAACAAATGAATGCAACATGTGCACAATCATTTCACTCGACAATTGCATAAACAACACTGTGTGGCAACAACAACAACAACAAAAGTGTTTTACGCAATGTGAAATACAAATATGCAACAGCAGCGGTTGCACATTGCAACAGACGATTCTACTACTTATATGAGCGCCGTTGAAGAAAAAAAGCAACAACAACTAAAAAATTACAACAACAACAACTAAAAGCATTACAACAACAGAAAACAGTTTTACAAAACACAACGCAAACAGCGTTGCTGCCACCACAATAGTCATTGCTGCCACAGCCACAAACGCTTGCAGCCATGCCGCATGCCATGTGGCGCGTTTGCTAAACATGTTTGCCGAATGAATGTTCAATTCATTATCGCCAACAAATGCCGATCATGTTGTACAGTTCAAAGCACTTGAAAGCGCAAATTATACATGAATGCAACAACGTGCAACGCGCGCCCAACGCGCCGCGGCAAGACACAGCGTATTTGCAACATTTGTACGTACTTGCCACAGCAACAGATCGACCGAACGTGTGGCAACGCGACGCGCCGTATTTGTGTGCACCGTCCAGGCGTTGCAGCTAAAACGGCACAAATACCCCCAGGAAGTCGGAAGGCAGCAAATGTGGCCAAATATAGGTAAGTACAGCCGGGTTGAGTATGTCGACGCATGTCTATTTGCTGTTGTTCTTACAACAACAACAACAACACTACAAATGCAAGCAAAGCGTTATTGCCACACGGCCGCTGGTCAGCAGCCACAAGCTGGTCTCAGCGCGCGATGTTTTGCAACTTGCAACAACACCAAAGCTGGCTAGAGTTGCCGCTGATTCTCGGCTGTGGCTGATCGCCCGCTGTGAACGTAACGTGGAAGTGTCAATGCCATTCGGTGGCAATGAATTATTGAAAGCGCATAAAATTGATCAATTGATTGGCGTGAATCCTGCCCGTTTCAATGCGTTGCATTGTGTGTTGCAAGTGTGGCATAAAGTGCTATAATGTTGTTGATGTGATTTTAAGTTGCGTGCGCCTGCCTAGTGGAGGTTATATAATAGCTGTGCGTTTGTGCTTAAGAGACTAAGGTTGTCTATCAAAGATTGCGGCACAATGTGACAGTACCGTTATGACCCCATATGGTACTCTTACGCAATGCAATTCTTATTGTATGTAAAGCGGGTTAGTAGGGTTGGTAGCTTTAGTGACAATTGTTACACCTAGTGTTAGAAGTTCTATATAACGGTAAACGTCAGGTGTAGCTTCCGTATAACGGTATGGCATTTTAAGAGCGCATAACTCGAATCCAACATTTTAAAGCTGAAAATTTTGTTGAAAGTCAACAAACCCCTTACAAGTCTATTTATATTAAAAAAGTTCTAATATGGAGAAAGGTTTCGTATTTGTTTGGAAGATATGACGTAAATAGATAAATTTCGTGTCTGAAGGAACCCACATTTTCAATACTATAACTCAAAACTCCTTAAAGCTCTCTAAACTATAGAGCATTCAAATCTATCTTTATCTATCTTTTATCGCCATTTCATATGCTACTTCTTTTTGGATCATTACAAATCTAAGTCTTCAAAAATCAATAGATGAAATCTTGTTAAAAAAAGTTTTATTTTTCCAACTCACATAAGATCCGCCCGAGATTAAAAAGTACCCAAACGATTAGACCTCATTCCACTGCCGCAGCTGAGAGTCATATAACCAAAACAAACCGAAGAAGCTCTTTCAACTTAAGCGAAAACAATTATCCAAATCTCAGGAATATTTGTAATTTGTTCGAACATAATTTTCCGGACCCTACATAACTTATATAACTGTTCATATCAGTGCAATCTCGCTTCGATCTATTCAAATAAGAATCGAATTTAAAGTTATTAAGTACTGTGTACTGATAAATATCTAAGGGTTCAAAATTACCGTTAAATTATGAATTGTTCCGAGTCAAGATTAAAAATTTTTGCAGATCTAATCTTTAATATTTTGAAAAATCAAACTATATAAGAATGAGCTCTTAGCAGAACGAGTTCTTAGAAATTTGAAATGAATCCAACCGATTACAACTTTCATATAATTTTTCAAGGAACTCTTCTTCGTCTAGCCTAAGGCATCGGATATATTGGCTGATCCATACAAATCGTACAAGGGTACAACAAATATCTTCATTATTTGATTAAGATCAGATAACTCTATTTCAGTAGGATTATTTCGAACATCCAGATCTTGTTTAGGCGGTTGAAAATAGTAATCAGTCTTAACCAAAATTAAAAACCAAAAATGGGAATAGGAAGCACAAAATATACAGAAAATAATATCTGCCTTTAAGAGCGTTTGTCTAGTCTAGTATTGTAGGTGATAGTTTGGATTCGATTCTAGACATTTGTTGAAATTTACAGAACTTGAGAATGTGGAGATCCACTATCTATTTTTCTTTTAAGTTATTACTCTGGATATATTTTTGAAACATTATTGGTCTAAAAGAAGAAATCCTGAGTTAAGTAGGCCTCAGTTCTCTCTCAGTTTTGTGTTATAAATTATTAGATAAAGCTAAAAAATATATGAAGGGTATTAATTGAGGCGCCATTTTATATCTATGGTGATAAACTTTAGTTTTAATAAATAAAAAAGCTTTGATTTAAAATTCTAAGAACTTGTTGACTATACAGATATTGCAAGAATTGTTGCGACAGCGTTGCTGATAGAAGAGGCTAACAATCCATTATTTATGTAAATACATATATATGTATACATATATAATAGCGAAGATAATATTATGAATGGGACCATTATCTCTATTTGCTGTAGGCTATTTTGTACTTTTGTAATAATAATAAAAAACAGCTTTATTGCCTTCCGCTTAGAATTGTTCCAATTTAGTTGCAACTCAGGGCACTTGTAATTATATATACATACATATATGTTAGTTGTTGTTGTTGTTATAATGATAATGTAAATTAATGCAAACAATTAATGCGTAGATAAGCGTTTTTCCACTTCAATTGCTTGAAAGAACAATGCAGCATGAAGATTGCAGAGTATGAGATGCGCTGGAGAACGACAATTTCTACTTAATGTATGCATGAAGCTTTCGAAATAAAGCGCTGTAATATATGCTAAGTGGCCCGACCCTTTTCGGGGGTTATCTATGGATATGTAGAAGAATTGTGGCACACGCACAAAATTAGGCAACTCATGCTTGATTCTTTGGTGCTTGCCACACACACACACAAGTAGGCATATTGGAATACAAACAAAAGTGTTTTTTGTGGAAATGCAAACAACTGAATTAGAAAAGCAAATTGAATTGTTTGCCGAGTGATTTGCATACAAGAAGAAGAAGAAGAAAAAGCCTACAACACACACACACATGTAATATTTTTTGTATTTTTTCCCCTTACACACATTACTCATTTCATAAACTGCCGAGGCGTAGGGTGCCCAGCCCCCATTCCATCAACGAAGTAAACCCGTTATTATATTGTCCCTTACTTAAGTGCTTATTTGAAAACTTAATCAAGTGCGTCTGGCAATGCTTGTATGTGTAGCGTGAGCTTGCAACGCGCATTTGTGGCATGGCGGCGGGTCAAGGTGTCAAGAGAGGCGGAGCGCTTATTGTTGAGTGTTGAATGAAAGTAAATATTGTTGTTATTGTTTTTGTAGTACTTACTCAAATATGAAATAGGCAAGAGGAAATGAATTGTGCCTACAAAAAACGTATATTACAACAAAAACAACAACAAAATTTTCTATAATGAAGTATGCATTTTGTTTTCGCATTTCTATTAGTACTTCCAAATGGGTCTCTGCTTATATAAGAGCCCTTCGCTTTTGTTGTATTCTTGTGCTGCCGACAAAAGCAGCACTTAAGCGTCATAAATAGCGCTTAACGCACACATACACAAATGCTTTGGAGTACTTATTTGCGTTTAACTTGTGTATGTGTGTGTTGGGATTTTATATTTTCATTATTGTCGTATTTCCCTTTTATACAAGTGCCAGTATGACCGGAAGTGCATGTATTGCGCCGCTCTGGCATTACTAATTGTGCGCATAAGTCCGCGCCACAGTGTGCGTGCTTTATTTACATGCAAATAAAATTACAAAGAAACTTATATACGTAAGTGCCTAAGCATTCATTTATAGTGTGCATTCGAAATACTGATGTTGGTAAAAGGTTTCAAATCTGCAATTAATTGAAAGTGGTTCAGTAGAAAATGAAAAAAAGAATAATTTGAAAACGCGAGTTACAAATAATTTGATGACAGAAAAGTAAAATTTATTTATTTATATTAATAACTAGCAGACCGCTCCGGCTTCACACGGGATTGTGATGCGAAGAGAATGACTTGTAGCTATTTTCAGTTTCAGATTAAGATTCTCCATCACGGAATCTTTTTGCTACCCTCACCTGGGAACTATTTCCAAAAAGTTAAGATTCGAGCAATACTCAAGGTGAATATAGATTTCTAATGGTGAAAGAAATTTAAAAATCGGCACAGTAGTTTTCGAGTTTATTCAATACAAACATACATACAAATCTTTCCTCTTTTTGATAGTAGCATAGATATTCAAAGTGTATTTAAACTGTCCTAAGATACTTTTGTAGATTTGAGTAAAAGTCGACAAAAAGGAATAAACCAAAATCGATTGATGCCACACAGCAACAGTGTAGGATTCAAAATCTGAAGTACTCGCAGTATGGAATATGTTAAAAAATAACGGTAATTTTCATTTGTTGACAAAAATGTTTATTCATTCGTCTACATTAATGTTATCGCCTTCAAATGGTACCCATTCATTATCATGCATTTAACCCAGTGCTTCTTCAAATCGTCGAAACACTTCTGAAACTCGATCTTTAGGATTGCCTTTAGCTCTTTCAGCGATTTCTCGTACGCTTCTCTAACAACAGCGCCTTAAGGATCTCTTTATTATTCGAATTAGTCACATATAGTCATGTCTGTCGAATATTGAGGCTGTGCTCCATCGTTACAGTATTGTTTTTGTCCAAGAATTCACAAACAGGCAACGAAGTTTGAGATTTTAACAAACGAACATTGCCAAAGCTCATAAAAACACATTTAACATTAGTGGCTGCCACAGACAAAGTAAGCTATGAATACAGGTGACTATTGAACTCTTCAAACCCTTAAAATATAAAATTTTTCAATTCCCGTTATTTTTTGCCGTAGTTAGAACCCTTTATATGTGCATGGGCATTGAGCACGTAGTATATGAAATTAGTTTCGTCTAAAAATACTCAGTAAAAGTTCTAACTATTCTTTATGAATAAAAAGTACTCAGTTCGAAGTTATCAGTACTATTTTCAAAGTATTTAGAATCATTTCAAAAGTACTCAGTATCCTATTAGGTAACTCGTATAAACTCACATTACCATGTATAATGTAAAAATAGTGCTTCAAAAGAAATCTACAATGTTTCGGAAGCTTTCAGCTCCATTTATAAATACTCGGTGTTACTCAATGATCCTTCAAACTAAACTTATTATTTATATATTATAGTAAAAATTGCCGATTGAAAAAGCTATATACTGCGATTTGATGATTTTGTATACATCCATGTCTAAATCTTTTGAAATTGAGGCGAGAACACTATTCACCAACTACACAGAATCGTATAGTAGTCGTCTATACGATTAAACTTGTGTTTAAAATTTGATGTTGATGAAAAGGTGTTTAATAAATTTATAGATAATTTTGATATTATTTTTTCTCTTTTAAAATCTCTGTTTTTCTGTTTTCCTGATAAACAATTTTGTCTAGTAAAATATAAATGGTGTGCTCATAAAATTATAGGAATTCTCGTTTTTTGAAAAAAAAATTGCTATCGTAAATGGTAAAATTTCCCTATTTTTTTTTAATAAAAGAATTTCTCTTCGCTCTCGGTATTTATAAAATCGTATATTTGCTAATTTCTAAAATTACACTTTACATCTGTTCTCACACGCCCCAAATGTGTGAACCGGTGCCTCCCATTGCAAGTTTTCAACAACATCGTTCAACGCCACATATCAAAGTATACATATGAACATGTGTATAGGCATAGATAAACTACATATACAAATTAAAAAAAAAATTATGTTCATTCTGCCTCGAGCGCAGTCAAATAAAATTCGCTGCGCCGTTACACGCTGCAAATATGGGTCAGCTAGGCCGGCAAACAAATGAGAGATTTGTACTCGTACATTCGCTAATCAGCAAAAATCAGATAAGAGCAAGAGGAAAATAGTGAAAGTGAATAAATAGATTGCAACGAGGCGGTAGTAGGGAAGGGAGATGACTAATAAAAGAAAAAATTAAAAAATTGTAATAAATAAATATTAAAAAAATAAATAAATATACAGAGGTAGTCAAAATTATTTACACATCGGACGGTTTTTTACAAGTTTCACACAAAAAGCTTTAGCTTGTTGTTGCTGTTGTCGGAGGGTAACAAAAAGCTATGTTGTTGTAAACCTTGATCCATTCCTGAGCGAATGAAGTCAGTTTGGCTAGAATTGCTAGAAATATGGCGGAGAAATAAGCAAATGAACTGAAGACTCGAAGTAGTCAAAAGTATTTACACACATTTTTTTTGCGTCAAAAGTATTTACACACAACATGAACTCTATTAATCTGTTCTTATTTAATGATAATTTTTTTAATTTTAATGTTTAGTCTAAGTTACTATTCTAAGGCGATAAATTCATAATTGGTTACACCGCCTTTGGCATCAATAACAGCCTGCTTTATGGTCCGAATTGATTCAACACAATTGTGTGCTAAGTTAACAGTTAATTTAGACCAAATGTCGGTAATTTCGGCGTTTTCGGTTATTATATCAATTGTCCTTTGATATTTAACGAAAGACCAAAAATTTTGACTAAAGTTTTGGTCAGGGCTGTGCGGAGGTCAACTTGATTTGCTTCATTTAAAACTTTGGTAGGTAAAGATCCTTCATAAAATGAACATTGTCCTGTTGTAAAATATAGTCAATAGTTGGAAAAGGCCGACGGACCACTAGAATGGCATGGTCATGTGAATTCTGATATATCCGGATGATATAGGGTCCCTAAATTAGTACCAAATCTTCAAAACAGAAGTAAGGAAAATTTCCAAAAAAATTTCAAAAAATTGGATAATGTCACTCCCGACTCTATTTAGCGTCTAAACTGCATTATTCTTCTTTTCGCGTGGTAAATGCATTAGCGTTTACTAAAGAAGCCCTGGAACTAAAATTTTGCCTTATCTGCCCACGACAGGCCTTAGGATGCAATCAATGGCAAATGAGAGGCATATCGCTTTTTTGGTTTCGGAAATAAAACTTTCATGGTTTCGGAAGTGGTCAACTTTATGCACAACGTAGGCATTTATGTTAACTTTTTTTAAGGTCCTGAGCAGTGTAGCATCATTGCCATCATTGACTGTTCATGCAATATGCTGATTCGATGCTGCTGCAATATTAACAGGACTGATTGTGGGATTTTGTATGACAGTTCCGACTAATCTTCCGCATTCTCTTTGAGTTATCACAGGTTTCCTCCCAGTTATCTTTAAATTGCCCTTGTAATATTTTGTGTCCTTCTTTTTAATAACATTATAAACAGTATTCCTTTAAATGCTATAAAGTTTTACTAACTCCGAAGCCGAAACCCGAGTCTTAAACTTAGTTACAGTCTCCAATCTAGTCATAATCGATAATTCCTTTGTTTTCGACATTTTATTTACCAATTTTTATATTTAAGGCTGAGTTAGGTTGTTATGAATGCAATATAATCCAATTACTACTCTTGCTTAAACCAAATCCAAGGATAAAGGCTAAATCGCCGTGTGTAAATACTTTTGACGCAAAAAAAATGTGTGTAAATACTTTTGACTACTTCGAGTCTTCAGTTCATTTGCTTATTTCTCCGCCATATTTCTAGCAATTCCAGCCAAACTGACTTCATTCGCTCAGGAATGGATCAAGGTTTACAACAACATAGCATTTTGTTATCCTGCGACAACAGCAACAACAAGCTAAAGCTTTTTGTGTGAAACTTGTAAAAAACCGTCCGATGTGTAAATAATTTTGACTACCTCTGTAAATATGAAATTATAAATGTTGTTTATATGAAAAAAAAAAAATTATTTCTCATTAAATTTAATATTATAAAAATTTTACTACTTTTAGAAGAAAAACGTAGTATATTCTCTCTTTACAATTTTGATCAATATTTGCTGTTATGACACCCACAAGCCTACACAACTTTATGGATTCATATTTTAAAATAATATTTAGGTCATCAATTTACAGTCAGGGGCATAGTTATAGTAACAACAACAACAAAAAATCGCATTACAAGCAATTCGAAACAGGGTATGCCCAAAATAGCAAGTAATCACTGTAAAATGAGTGCAAAGCATCGCTGTTAATGGAAAATATTATGCTAAATGCATAAATTTGTGTGTGTATGTGTGTTTATATGTATATTAACTTAACAAGCGTGTTAGTTTGCCTGCTTATATGTAATGTTGAATAATAATTTAATTTAATGAGTTTTGTTTACATGCAAATTTAAAAAATTAAAAAAAAATTTACAAAAAAAATATATCGCTCATTGCCCTTGCAAACTTTTCGGCAAGCTTCTAATTACGAGTAAACGAAAAAAGAGGCGTAACTTAATTTTCTTGAAAATCGTATTGCACTAAATAAATATTTATTTTTATTTTTTCTTGCATTTATTTCAAGCTACTTTAATTTCTTTCTCTTATTTATAAACACTTGGCGTAGTATTATCGATTTCTTGTTGAACCTTCATTGCTAGTTTGGGGTGCAGCAGCATTGAATTAGCCATTGTAGGGTTTCTTGTGCCTTGAAATGAATTTAGTTGGGCGTAAGTTAGCGCTAAATCAGCGAGTTTTTTTTTGAAGAAAATTGTGTCAAAAACAAATGTGTGCGTTAAGCGAAATAATTAAAGATAAATTAGTGCATGTGGACAGTGGTGGGCATGTAATAGGGAATGTGTTTAAGTAAAACAAATGCCTTGGACTCATTTACTGTTGTTGTTAATGGTTTAAAATAAATTAAAAACACAGCTTTAAAGTATTTTATTTTGATTGGCTCACTAATTCAGATTCTTCCAAAATGTATGCTTCACTATACAGCAATAGAATATAAAGAATATTGTCTACAATTAGGCGCATAGTTTTAAAATATACTATATTAAATATATAAAAGATTACATAATAGAGGTGAGACTATTATGTAATCTTGCGAGGGATTTTTTTTTTTTAATGTTGCCAGACTATATAATTAAAACAAATTAAAATAAGAGATTATTTTTTTTAATACGAAAAATAATAAATTAATAATAATAAAGAGTTGGACCACAAAATTTACCGAAATTCAATGGCTTTTCGTGGAGCAACGAATATATTAGGTCTACAACATTGCCTCCGCCGTTTTCCAATAGATGTCTCAAGCACTGGTCGATTAAATCGATTTTTTACATCGATCTTGGAGATTTGTGTCAACATTAACCCAACAAAATTTTTTAGAGATCTGTTTGCATCCCAAACTTATTCTCAACTGAAAATATCACTTTTTGAGCCGAATTCTCGACATTTGCGGGGAATTTTGCTTTTCTTTTTTAATTCCAAGAAAAGTGCGCTGAGGCTCATCGACATTAAATATTACAATACAAATTACATACAAATATTATATTATTTATTTATATAGTTAGAGGATTTTTTTAGACTAAAAGGTTTATAAGTTTGTATTTGACTCTGAAAAAATATTTTTTTAAATTTTTTATAAAAAAAGCAGAGAGAAATCGAGTGATTTTTTTTTAATTATTCAAAAGTGGTGAACTTAAATTTTTTTAAATAAAGTTATACACCATAAATGCTCATAACAAGCGATATATTTCACACGAAACATATTTCCTCTTCTTAAAAACTCTCCAAATTTCTAGTCAATCAGAGAGGACTTAAACGAACTATCTTTCAAGCTATGTTCAAAACAGTTTTTTTACAGAACAATTTCTCATGAGATCAGAGTGGGACTGATGTAAGCCAGGTCAGGATTGAAATATATATAATTTTGTTTCTCATTTTCCAAAACCTCTTGGCTTGGCTTGTGGTTTTATTCGAAACTACAACAATTACCATAAAAAATAGTAGAAATCGAAATAAAATGTAACCTGTTGTTAAGTCTAAGGCAACAATGGTATGCAATCAGTCTACAGCTTTTATTATTATTCAATATCCTTACAATTTTACCATTACAACACAGACGCAACCCACGCACGGCATTACGCGCGTAACATTTCCACTTCAACACAACAACAACGCAATGAAAGTAAAAGTGCTAGGAAATTGATCAATTAAATGCCGCATCCGCAAATCGTCGCGTAAAAGTGAGCACAATTGCAGCAAGCAAATCAAATAAACGCGCAGCGCGCCACGTTCAATGAACGCATCAAGTATTTATTTTTCTTGTTATTATTATTGTTGCTGTTGCCGTTGAGATAATCTTATTATTGCAGCGTTTGCAGATGCGCTGCTGCAAACGTATTGCCGCATTCATTCTTTCACTTTCAATGTCAGTCAACCGACAAGGAAGACCTTCAACTTCAAATTTGCAACCACAAAATTGCAAACAACAACAAGAAGAAGTAATATTGACGGCAAGCTGCTGCATGCACCGTTTAACTTTGACTTTGGCTGACTGTGCAAACAAAACTGAAAAACAAAAGACTTAAGCAACGAACTTCAAAGCCAGTGCAAAGAAGGCACTTGCCGCTGAGCGTTGCAATAAAAGCAATAACAAAACTAAAAACCAAAAACAAATAAAAAACATTTAATTGTGAAATATATTGAAATTAAAGTCAATGTACGTCTGTCTGCGTAGCATAATTTTGCAAATCGTGACCACCCCCGCTAGGAAATGTGCGTGAAGACAAACGGTAGAGGCTAGGGTTAGAGATAAAGAAGGGGGGACTGTGTATGCAATGTTTATATATATATGATCTAGAGTTATAGAAAAATTAAAAATTGTTGTTGGAATAAATTGAGTATACATATGTGTATGTGTGTATGTATGTATTTGAGTCCATATATGTAGTTCATGTGGCAATGTGCCATAGCGGCAATCGGTGCAATCACCTTAAGTGGTAATGGCAAATGTTAAACACCATCACTGGCACCAACCAATGCAACAGCAATAACAATAATAATAATAAAAATTACAACAAAAATAATAAAAATACAAAAACAAAAAATTTAAAACAACAACACTAATAAAAATTACTACAACATAAGTAAAAAATAAAAAAAAAAAACAACTTTTACAACAACAATAAAACCAACAACATTTACTAAAATCACCCGCAAATTACTAGCAGCTTTTCGAAGCCGTGACTTCAGCACCACCGCCACCACCAATGCTCTGACTACACCAACAGCAGACACCGCAGACACTGCAAATGCGGTAATCATTGCTTTGGCAAAAATTAAATTGTAATTGGCAAAATACGACGAATGCGAGATGATGTTGTCTGGCGGCATGCAGTTTGCAGGCAGGCGACAACAACAACAACAGCAAATGCACACACAAAGTAAGCAAAATCACAAATACAGAAACCAACGACAACAACAATAATTGAAATAAAAAAAAAAACACTTTTATTGTTTAAACAAATTGCCAACATTGTTAATAGTTCATTAAGTCACGGCCGATTTGACAGTCAAGCAGCCAAGCAACGCAGCCGCAGGCGAGCGCTTGGACGGACGGACAGACAGTAGAAGCAGCAAATAAACAAAGAAGCAAATAAACTGTTTGCTTGGACACAAGCCAAGTTAGGCGACAAAATTACAAAATTTTCAGCAACAACAAGTGGCTGCCACCAGCATTGGGTGGCACACATACAAACCTGCGGGTGGATGAACCGCGCACGCAAGCGCCCACAACGACAATTCGAGCGTTAAAAATAAAAGAAAAAAAATCAAATCGAAAATTATTTACTTACAAAAATTAAAAAAAAAATTGCTTAACTCGCCACAAACAAGCCTCACTACAAGTGCTGCCAACACTTGTGTCAATCGCAGCTCGCGAGCGGCGGCAAATGAATTCGTTAGATACAATCTAAATATTGCTTGATTGCTCGCTTAGCAATGGCTAGCTGGCTGGCTGAGGCTGGCGTTCGCCGCAGTGACCAATCGAATAAGATACAATGAAATAAAAGAAGCAATAAAAATAAGTGAAAACAATTGAAGTCAATGCAACAAAGTGACAAGTGTGCGGCAAGCCATTAACGGTTTGTTTTTCTTTCTTTTCATTTTTTCTTGTTCGATATTCACAATTCATGATTGTTTTAGTTGTTGTTGTGTGGTTTTTGTTTCACTAATTGCTTGGTAATGTAGGCAGTTCAGAGACTGCTGTTGACTGCTATTAGCTGCGGTGCGGCTGCTTAGCGGTTAATGAGGAAGCAGCCTGTCAAACGCAGAGTTGCTTTCACGCATACACATGCGCAAAGACAGTTAATTGAATTTTGGAGGCTGGCTTGGAGGCTGTCGCGTGGTCAGTGACTTCTGTGTATATGCAAATGCTGTTAGGGCATTAGAATATTTCAAGTGCGCTCTACACTTGGAAAATATTATATATAGAAGCATATATCTTAATGAATATATTTATACAATTTTTTTTTGTTAATTATATTTGCAAAGTAAAATAATTCATATATAATAATATCGATTATTCAAGATTATTTGAGTAATTTCTAGTGGCCAAGCTGGCATTGACGGCCAGGAAGGTTTAGCTATGAGTTTGGTAGGATTGGAAGGGAACCATGAACTGCTCCCATATGGCCAGACGCTTAATTCTACCATCTACTGCGAACAACTGGACCGCTTGAAGCAGGCGATCGCCCAGAAGCGTCCAGAATTGGCCAATAAGAAGGGTGTAGTGTTCCACCAGGACAACACCAGACCACAAGAAGTCATTATTACATACACAGAAATTAAAAAGACAGGGAAAGTTAAAAAATAACTGGGTATATAAGTTTTTGAAATATTGCAGTAAGAATATTTTTTCTTAAATTAGTGAAAATTTTCGATAACAATATTTTTTTTAAATCTTTTTAAATTAATTTGTCGGTCTTTTCTTCGAATTTGAAAGTGAAGATATAATAAAGGCTAAAAAAATAAAAAACAAAAACGATGTTGCCGTATAGATGGAAACAAATTATCGAACGAAACGGCGCATATTTGAACTAAATCCAATCACTGTAAGACTTTTTATAATAAATATTTTATCTTAGTAAGCAAATTTAGCCATCGGTTTTTTTTCGAAATGTAGTAATATCAAGTAAGTTAAGCCATAAAAGGTGACAGTAATGATGGTAGAAACGTCAAAAATCATTATTAAATTGAATGTACGATTTTTTTTTTTTAATTTTAATTACAAAGAATTTACATTATCATAATATTTTTGAATTTTTTAGCAATTTCTATTCAAATAGTTATCAATTTATTGGTCATAGCGAGATGAGAAAAAATTTTAATTGTATTATTTTTAAGAAAAAGCTAAAAATATTTATTTTGCTCTTATTTTTTAATGGGCACTGAGAAATTTCAATTATTTTAAGTATCAAAACCATAAAATAATTTAAACAGGCAATTCGAAAGTTTCAAAGTTTCATGAAGTGAAATATATTTCCGCAATAATTTGTAAAGTGATTACAACTTTGTCACATAAAAATTGATTTCCCATTAATAAGTCACCAAAACAACAACAAAATAATAATAAATAAATTTTTATTAACAATATGTATGACAACACTGGAGCTACAAAAAGCCGCTTCCTTAATCACCATATAAAAATTAAATTTTTCAAATTATTGCTTTATATTTATAATCTAGGAAATAGTTTCGAAAAAAATTTAAAAATAAAAACAAAAAAATTAATTAAATTCACTTCCCTAATAACTTTATTTATTTAGTTGAAGCTCATTATTTTAATTTTAATTTAATTTTTTATTTTGAGGAAAATATTCGACAGTCATTCATGATTGATTACAATTATAATATTGTGCAATAATTTAAGTATTTTTTGAATTTGACCGCAATTTCATGACAAAATGCAAATGTCCTCTTTACACCATATTTTCTTCTAGTGTATTTCAGTGAGTAGTTTCTTTGCATTCAAATACTTACAAGTATATTTATTTGTGTGTGTGCTTGCAGATGTGAGTATCTTTTGATTGATCACATTCACTGGAAATTCGATTCGATTGTTATAGACATTTAATAGGTCATTAAACTTCTCGAAGTCTGTATTTATGTGCGTGTGTATGTGTCTGTGTGTGTTTGAAGAAAAGCAAAGCGAAAGGCGCGCAAACAAGCAGTTAGTTACGAAGTGAGAAAAAAAGGAAAGTAAAAAGTTTTCTGATGAAAAGAACTAATGGCGCAACAGGCGCGCACGCTTACAAATGGCTGGATGTAGAAATATATATGAATATATGCTTAGTTGTAAAAGACATTGTTAGTGCTTATTTTTTCGGTGAATATTTTCCATTTGACACATTTGAAGTAATACATAATGATTGCAGTCTGAATGCAATATCAAAGTGGAAGGCATAATATTAGGTTGATTTCTTTGCAGAGAATTTAATAGCAATGAAAAAAATATATTTTAAAATTAACGGTAAGACCAATAACACTATATAACAGAGCAGTGAATAATGCCAATACAATTTGGTTATTAGTCTTGCTGGTAATGAATTTCTGAAACAAGAAAGCTGCTCATAAGTTTAAAATAGAAAAAAACTATAGTTAAATCTCAAGATTCACAATATGAATACCTTGACTCTCAAAGCTTAGGACACTTGCTGCAGATGTGAGTTTATTATTAATTAAATTATTTGTTCATCATATTTTCTTAAATAAATCCGAAACCTTTAAAAAATATTTCATTACAATTTTTGAAATTTCACTGTAAATCTTTGTATTTAGTAAAGCTTTTTTATATATTTATATTTTATTAATTTATTTTAAGAGTGTTATGCATAAAATAAAATTTATATTGGCACAGGCTGCACTGTGTTTGCGTTATTATTTAGAAATATGATTAATATTTTATTTTAAATTATTATAAGTGAAGCATATTTTATTGAAAGGTTTTCGTTAATTTTTTTATTTGGTGACCTAATTTCACTTTTGATAAATATTTTCAGAATACTTTATTTTAGTTCAATTTTTATTTCATAAAAAAATATTTATTGTAAATATTTAATTTTAATAATTTGTAAAATTTAATTTTTTTTATTTAGTTCATTTTACAATGATTTGATATAATAATTATTTTTACTTTTTTGATATAATACTTTTTTAAGATTTCTGAATTTATTAAAAAAAAATTCATATTGTTTTGTTTTATCATACGCTAATTGTTTTTTTATTCAAATATACTTTGTTTTTTTTTTTTTTTAATTATGTTTTTAAGCTATATTTATTTTTTATTTTTATTTATTTAATTTTCCATATTAATTTATATTCTTATATATATATTATATTTTTGTTTTAGTAATATTTTAGTTTTCAAATCAATTTTATATTATTTATTATTGGTCTTCGTTGAATTTTGTTTTCATGTATAATTTTATCTTTATTAATTTATTTTTGTTTTATATCATTTTAATTAAACTATATCATTATTATTAAATTTCAAATATTTTATTTAAATTTTATTTATTTGTATTAAATATAATATAATCAAATTTTTAACATAAAATTTCTTTTAAATTAATTTTTAATTCGACACAAGAACTCTTATTATTGTTTTTACTTCCACGTCTTCACCGAACTGTATTATATTACATTTCAATTTGCAAATAATATTTTTATTATATTGTTGTTGCATTATTTTACATATGCCGCTCTGTTTAATTTGTATCACATTAGTAAAGACAAAAATTGTAGAAATATATTTTTGGCACACATATCAACCAAGTGTTTATATATATATTTTAAATAATTTTTTATGCCTGAAGTTTACGTGAGTTTAAAAATTAACTTTTTTTATTTTAATTTCTTAACAATTTCGCATATATTATTTATTAAAAAAAAAATTCAATAATTTATCTAATTAAATATCATCAATATTTTTTACCTTATTTCAAAAGCATTGCTTAATGCAGCAAATATCAGCCAAGAAAATATAATTTCCAACAAGTTCAACACTTTAGCACAGAACTGTACAATAAACAATTGAGCACCGTTTATGTTTTTTTTTTAATATTTTTAAGAAAGTAATCTTATTTTCACAATATGTAAATCACTTCAACAAAAAAGTAGTGAAATAATTTTCCTTTCTAAAAATTTCCGTTTTATAATTTTAAAATTTTTTATCCAAAATATTTTTTTAAAAAATTTATGATTTGCGTAGAAAAGTTTTTAATTCACTTCAACTATTAATTTTGCATGCACCGTATTTCATCAAAATATATAATTCATCTCACATAGCGCATTTAGACGTGGTAGTTTGCAGATAACTTTCGCTTTTATTTTGTATATGTTTCAACTACATAAAAGGCACTTTAGTTTGCATATAATTTTTAAGCACAGAAATATAGTTTCAACACTTTTTGATAACAAAAAAAGTTTTCTAAAATATATTCGACTATAAGTTCGACAAGTAATAAATTTTATGGTTTTATTTTTAAAATTGTGTAAATATTTATAGCAATACAAAGCCAATTTTGCGCTTTAAAAGGCACTAAACACTTTCGGTAGACTTTTTATAAAAATTATATGTGTTTGTATATTATTAAAAACACTTTTTCCACACAACTTGTCTCAATGCGCAAGAGAAAATTACAATTTTAGTATTTTAAAACATTTTTCCTACACTGTTGCACCAATAAAACACCGAATTAAATTCACACAAGTGTCTATATATGTTTATTTGTTTTTTCTTTTTTTAGTAAAGGCACTTTAATTCACATATCTAACAAAATAATCTCTGAAGGCACACTATATTACTCGTATCTATTTGTTTATTTGCTTGTATGCACATTGGATGCTTTGCTTTGCTGCTGCAGCATTCATTGCAAGTCACTCGCACTACTCGACGAGACGAAGAAATGTTTTTCAAATTCGTCCGATAAACGCGTCCACGACCGTCGCTAGTTGGCATTCGATTGCCGCAACACCGAGTGACACAAACTGCAGTAACCAACTACTGCCGAGAAGCTAAAGCAACAGCAACACTAACAGCAATAGTAGCAGCAGCAGCTACAGCGACAGCAAGAGCAACGCAGTCGCCGAGTAGCGGCAAACGGTGGAGCAACAGCGAATTGGCCGGCTCGCCAAGCAATCGGCAGTCACGGGCGGCAGAGTCGGCTGCAGCAGTCGGCAGCGAGCAGCGAACGCCGGCATCTCGTGCCACAAACGTGCACAGCGCGTTTTGCTTGCTCCACTACTGTGCCTGTGTGTGTATATGTGTGTTTGTATGCAGGCGGCAACAGCGTAACAGTGTTGCTGTGACTCAGAAATTATCCCCCTTTTGTGTTGGAGGTATTTTTTGTGGCAGAAAGTGAATTTAAAATGTCTTTGTGGCATAAATGAAATTTAACATTTTTAACATAAGTCTCAAATGTAAATATTTGTTGTTGTTTTGAATAAATTCCAAAAAAAAATTTCATTGCCGTGGCAACTCTACTTTACTTTTGTTTATTTACATTCCAAGTCGCAGTCAACACTCACATACAAACAAACAAGTCGCGCATGTAAAACCAACTACTTGCACTCACTGTTAATCAACAGTGCGTTAACAGCTGCTGTTAAACTTTAACATTTGTTTTCGTTTTTTCGACCAGCCAACTTTCAAGCCGCAGACAACTAATCAAGTTTGTGCGCTCACTAAAATATTTTCGACCAGTTGGCTGTAAGCTATGTAGCATTGTTGTTGTTATTGTAATTGCTGTTAACAACTGAATTTGGATTATTCATGTCTGCCTTCTTTATTGAGCAGACAGAATTAATGAATGGTGCGCGGTCAAATAATTATGGGCATGGCGCGTTAACTTGAGTAGAAGTTGTTCATATGTTTGTATGTATGTGTGTGTGTGCGTGTATGTATATATATGTGTGTTTGCGTAGAGCGTCGGTTCAAGTTACAGTAGTTGTCTACTGGCTAATGACTGTTAATCATATCATTTAACATTAAAGCGTGCAAATTGAAGATTGAGCGAATTAATGAATGAGAAGAAATATGTTATAAATAAATATACGTACACATATACTTATTTAAATTTATTCATAAAAAATTTAGCAAAAGAATTGACAGATATATGATATTACTTATGTTGTGGTAAGAAGTGCGTACAAAAAATTCCATTTTCGTTAAGAAAATTTTTAAGTTCGGAATTAAACTTGAAATAAAATTGTAAAAAAAATGGTTTGAAGGCAAGAAAAAAATAGTAATAATGTTTTTAAATGGGAGTCAGCATAAAATTTGAGTTAATTATGACAGTGTAGAACCGACTATCTGTTGGTGACTTCTATTATTATTAGGTTTTACTATAAATATAAACAACTTTTTAACAACCTTAACAATGTCTCCCGAGTCTATTCAATGCTAAACCAAAAGTTATCATAATTTTTCGAGTTGTAAAGAGATGTTCTAATCAAGAAACTCATATTATATTGAAAATTAAAAAAAAAATGTTAATCCAGTTTGAGACTATAACTTCCTCTGTTGTATCACGTGACAAGTTACTATTGGTTTTTAGTCAGAATATTTTCAAAAATGATGTCCGTTAAGTACTGATTGGTACATAAAATTCTCGTCAATGTTTTCAAAACTTTTATGACGGTTCCGGGTTTTATGGTTTGCACCAATTGATCATAAGCCTTTACCTGATTTCATCGATTACCAGACTTGGACGTAAATCTTCGATTTACTAAAGGCATATCAGCTGAATAGCTCTTATCTTTAATTACAGGCGAGGGAGATGATTGCTCGAAAGGGTTTTATAGCACTAATCAGTGAAATATATTATCTATATTACTATTATAATTTCATGTTCGAATTTTCCTCATTTTACTTTTTTAAAATGAACCCACGCAAGAAACGGGAAAGTACATACATATGTATGGGAGAGTGTGTATAAGTGTGTAAAAACTTATAACTTTTGAAATGTTTGTTTAAACCCGTGCGAAGCCGGAGCGGTTTGCTAGTTATAAATAATGAAACTGTCGAAGGAAATCGATATAAATGGGTTTTGTAACAAAATATCTGTGCGATACACTAAAAAGATTTTCAGTTCAACAATGTGACACCACATATTACAATAAGACGCAAACTATTTAGTGTCTGGAATACAAATTCACTAGATGTCTGATGTAGGAAAGTTGTGAAATTGACTAGCCGCCTAGATCTCTCGATTCGGCTTTCGAGACTCTTTTATGTGTAAATCGTTGGGATATTCGACGAATGTCTTCCTAAAATCTGTATATTCTCTTATCTATCCTTTCGCTTGGCTTTGTATCGTATATAACAACCACTGTGTGAGAGATATCTTAAAAAACTTGTTTGAGTATGGTAAGATTACTATATGTTTTGGTACCTAAAGTGAATGATATCGATACATATATATTTATAAATAGCTCTCTTATAATTCTGTACTACACTCGTCTGAGTATTGGATCAAACTTTGTTTTTCCGGAAGATTGAGTCATAAAAAACGAGCATACTTCGACTTTCGAAGTTAGCCTCTAAAATTGAAATATTTTCCTTCGAAGTTCGAAAAAATCTTAATCAAAAGCAATATCACTAATTAGAGAATATAGTTACTAAGAAAATAAAAAAATCGATATAAGCTATATTTTCTTCTTCTTTCAATGATGTATAACACTGTATACGACAGGGGAAACCTAATAATTTTGATTTTGTCCCTGTTCGGTAACATTTTTTTTTTAATATTTGAATTTCAATATTTGAAAAAGACAGCTTCTACTCACACCGTTCATCGTTTGTAATGGTAATTTCTTTTAAGTTCAGCTACAAATTAGTCCTTCTTCAATTGATTTATCCACCTTACATGGCTTAAGCTTCAATATGTTCTAAATTTTCGACAATTGAGCTAAACATTGTCACAAATCTGACAAAAACAAAATTTATGAACCACGAAACCACACGATTTCCTTTTAATATACTCCTTTTTAAGTACATTACAGTTTGTAGAATTGCCACACACAACTATTACCGTCTATTTTCTGAAGATTACCTAATCACAACAGCTGTTATGTCAATTATTTGACTACAGTGCTGCACATAGGTCAAGAACATGCACTCACACATATAATGCCTTTGGTATTTAAAGAAGAAAATGTAATCAAATTGCATTACTCACCACACCGATGGCGTGCCGTTGCCGCAGCTCCGCAGCGATTTCGGCAAATTTGCATAAGAATTTCGTTTCGAACGACTGCAGGCAACCGAGATAGGAACAGACGAGTAAATCACGTGCTTGGCGTATTAAAATCGAGCGTGTGCATGCCGTAAAGACAGGATAAATGGCGGCGAGGTGTTTATCTATCAGCGCCGCGGTGCCCGATTCCTAGATGTAAGAGTAAGAAAGAAAGGAAAATTTGGTTAACAAAAGCGGTCTTAAGGTAATGAACCGACAATTGTGTTGAAAATTTATATAACAGTTTTTTGTTTTTGTTTTTAGAAGTCTCAAAGTGCAACAAAAGGTTCGTAAGTGCAACGGGCGGTTGGTTTGTTCACCTAAATGGTGGTGTTGCTTACCATATGTATGGTGTAGGCCAATTGTTCCTCCTTGACAAGTGGCGGACAGCTGCTGTTGATACTGATGAGTGGTTGTTGTTGTTGTAATTCTTCTTTAACACCCTCAACGGCTGTCGAGCACTTTAGTTTGATGTGTTGTAAGCTAACGCTTTGTATTTGTTGCTGTTGTTGTTGGGTTTGTTGTTGTTGCAGCTGTCTTGTCTCTTGTTCGACAGTTAAATCACCCGAGTCATCAACTTCGACTTGAATTTCTGCTGCAGCGGTCAAAGTGAGGGCGTCGCGCTTTTGTTCAGCAGAGGTCAACGGTGTCGGTGGTTGTTGTTGTTGTTGCTGGTCAACACTGACATTCACACTGCTGCTGTCGTTGTCCATCAACACTGACGATGACGGCAAACTAAAGTCAATATCATCGTAAGCCAACACCGATTGTTCGCTTGCTGTTAAGTGCGCTTCTTCGTCCAGCCCCAGCGACTCTGCCTCTTCCTCCGCCGGCACTTCGCTCAGTGTTAATAGCGTGTACGGTGCTGCGTCGGCCTGTCGCTCTGTGGTGGCAATTAATGTAGTGGTGCACGCCTTCCTTGCAACTTCCTCATCCACCCCATTCAACTCCTCCTCTTCTTTCTGCTTAGTTTCTTCAGGAGCAGCGACTTTGTGGGTGCTTCGGTTGGGCGCTGCATTCGACACCTCAACGCCAATCGATTCTTTGCACTTTTCATCTTGCACATACATTTTGGTGGCTGTTGTTGGAGTTGTTGTTGTTGCTGTTGTGGTGGCATTCGCTGCATTGGCGACCGCCTGTTGATGCTGACCCGTCAGTCGATCTCTGCACCGCTTCAAATATGTGCGCACGCGCGATTTGCTGCGCTGCACCGGCTTCTCCTCAGCGGTTGTTGTTGCCGTAGTTGTTGTTGTTGTTGCAATTACATTAACATTCAAATCGATATCGACTTGGCAACACTGTTCGTTGTCATTGACCAAACAGCAGCAATTCTGCAGTTGTTTTTCCAACGACTCACCATCTCGGCCATCACCATCCTCCTCGCCGGAATACCAAACCTCCTCCTCGACGTCGTCTTCCTCTTGCGCAATTGGTGCAGTGGCACCGCTACTTCGTACCCCGACCATTGTGTTGGCCTCGTTTGTTGTATTTGTTGTAGTTGCCGCTTGTGCCACATTGCCACAGTTCCAGCTGTTTATGCCGGCTTCATGATGCCTGCTTTCATCAGCTGTGTTGGTGTGACGCTTTGTGGCCGCCGGCACAGTTGTTGGCATTTCTATAACTGCTGCTGTTGTTGTTGTTATTGTTGGTGTTGCTGTAATCGCTTTTGTGTCATTCACCGGCATAACCAGCACCTCCGCCAAGTGTTCTGCGGCGCTGCCGTTTGTGTTGTTGCAATTATTTACACTGCTGCTGTTTGTTGTTGTTGTTGTTGCTGTTGTTAATATTGCAACGCTATGCTCTTCACCCTCAGGTGGCCTACTTGTACTATTGCCACGTATATTGTTGCTATTTTGACCGTTATTTTCATTATTGTTTGCACTGTTGGCATTGTTGTTGCTGTGCTGTGGATTCGCCTTTGTGAAAAAAGAGAGAAGAGAAAAAAAGAAAATTTAGTAAAATTGTTATGTGCTTAGGTGAGGTTATGTGTGTTTATAATTGGTTGTTGATATTTGTAGTTGTTGTCTTTAAGCAATTACATCGATTATTTAATATTTAGGCTTTTACTGGGAGAATTCAAATACAAATTCAAATTAGATCGGGCTCATCCTCAATAACAAATTAACTCAGAACTTGAATCACAAAATGTCTTTTTTATCCGATCGAAAAAAAAAATCGGAAATCTCTAGTAAATTTGGAATCAATCTATATCTACAAGATATTTTTACTGTTTCGGAATTGTCGGGTCCATAGCAAACGGTATTCCATTGCCCATATGGACCAGCAAAACAACGTACTGCGTACTCTGAATTACCTCTGTATGAAATCTAGAATTCAGGAGAGTACCTTGATGATGATTCTATCAAGTAATGATCTTATCAAGTACTGCTAGGGTACCATAATAAAACTATCGTATTAACAACCTAATGGTAAAAAAATCGGCCTGATTAAAGAAAGACGTCTATGTCAATCGGAAGGAAGGAGACACTCAGCGAGGAAGGAAGACAGTGAAATCTTTGTGTAAAATCTTTTGTTATTAGACTCTTAATGAACTATTGATATCCAACACTTATTGGCATTCAGTCTGGCACAATCAACTGAATTACGAAACGAACATAAATTATGAAATAAACATGCTACAACAGTGAGCACAAAATACCAAAAAATAAATTTGCTCCATATCTTCTAAAATATAATTTCTTAGAAAAATAAGGTACTAACAAATTTTCTACAAGCGATATTAAATTAGTCTAAAAATTAATCTTCTCTTCAATAAAAGCAAAGTCTCTTTAATTTTGGTTGATATTTATAAACTGCCAGTTCACTATGTACACAGCCTAATATACTAAAGTTACTCATACGCCCCACAGATTTTTGTAGTTTAAAATTTAACTTGCATTCACGTCATAAGTTTAATTTTAGTCTTAAGAGAATTTTGTATGAAAAGCAAAGAAAATAGTAAAGTAAAAGAAAATGGAAACTTATTTCAGTAAGAAACTCCATGGATAAGGCTAGTGGTATCTAAACTAGTAGAGCTGATGACTGCAATGATATTCCAAAAATAATAAATTTAACATGAACCCTATAAGTGGAAAGGATAACAAAAACATATAATCTTCCTTTCTTAATTGGAATGGCAATAATTGAATTCGATTATGAATTACTTACTCTACAAGATTTTTCTCTAGATCTAGTCTATAACATTGTACAACAATCGCGTGGGTATTAGACCAGACTACTTTTTTATAATCAAGAGAAAAATTTTGATATCTATATTATTTTAAAAACCTTTTTTCGAATTTCGAGTGCAAATATTTCGATTTTGGAGGCAAACTTCGAAAAAAGCTGAGAATACACAGAAATATCGATTTTGGAAGTGCTGCGCCGACTTCATAAATTTTCTTGAAATTGCACAGTTTTCCTTTCAGCAGAGTCATAATAAATCAGAAAATTACAAGAACTACGTCACAGTTGTCATCAGAGCAGCGATATGCCCACCCTTTAAGCGATATCTTTCTAATTAATTCAGCTACTATCTAGACCTAAATAGCAAAAGATAGCAATTTTCCCAACAAATCACCTTTTAATTTGCCCATTTCCCTGAAAAGCTTTTCCACAAGGTGTGCTGATTTTCGCATGCTTCAAGCACTCAACGGGCACTAGCGTGTGGAAAATGAATGCAAATTTAAACATTTTGTTATTTACAGTTAAGTCAACAAAGCCATGACATATTATCAATATCTGATTAAAGCGAGGTATTTATGTGTTAGTGAGTGTGTGTGGAAATCAGAACTATAGTAATTATGTTTAATACGCTATCATATACATATATACAGACACATATGAGTTTGTCGCTGTGTAGCGTCGAGCAAATGAGGACAAACATCGATCGCATAAAAAGGGCTTGGTAAATTGGGGGCAGAAGAAAAGAACAGTTATGGTGTGGTAAGTGCTCACTAGTATATAATATGCCACAACAGACACTATAATGGCATGCGAGCAGGTGGTAGAGATTTCTGAGTAAGAGCAAGTGCGGCGAGTTGAACTGGCAGAGTGAAGTCTAGGAAATAGAATTTTTTATGCGGAAGAAATACTAAAAATAGATTGCGTGTTAGGATTGAATGCAAAATACCTTTTCGTCTAAGCAAAATCATTTTGAATTTCAATTGCTTTTGGTTTTTATTTTTTTGAATTTTTTTCTTAGCGAGTGTTCATGCAATGCATATTGTGGCAAGTACTCCTTTTGTATTGGAAAGTGCTGTATATTGTGGCATGAGCCAAAATTCGAATTGTCATAGGTCAAGTGTAGCATTTACATTCATAAAAATATTTATTTTCTTTAGAAATTCATTTTGTCGACTTAAAATTAAGGGTTGAAATGCTTGAAGATTGGAAACCGAAAATAGAAATAAAATAAGGGGGTTTCAGCTTTAAGTAAGTTACACTTTCTTAGCTTTTCTTTTAGCTTTCAAAACATTTATACTGCTTAATAAAAGTCGTCTCACACATATTTATACAACTGTTTTCAATATTGAAAATTTTCGAAATTATTTTCAGTTCGAAAAGATTTTCAAAAATTTACTCATTTCAAAAAAAGTAGCAAAAATCAAAAATAAATTCATACACACTATTAACAGCTGTAATACACATACAACAACATTTGTTTTTGTAAAAATTACGCATATAACAGTGCATACTACAACCATAATCAGCCAGACACTTATATACAAACATAGCAGCAGTCTAGGCGCCTCACCTTTTTTCGCAGAAAATGCATGCTTAACAATATAACAAACACTGCACCACAATTTTACACACAATTTCACACAATTTATTATTTACAAAATTTTCTCAAAATCACCACACTTTTCAAAACATTTTTCTCGCCTTCAAACTTTTCTTTGCATAATTTCCACTAATTTTCCATTTTCTATTTACATAAAATTTCAATTTTCAAATTTCATGCACTTTTTCATTCACAATTTCACTTTCATTTGCCTTGTTTCTTGCTTGTGCACAATTTTCCGCTTCACGCAAAATTCGCGTATCTTCGCGTCGGTTGCGTTTTGTTTACTGTCGCGCCGCTGCTTCGTACAAGGTTAGTTTCGTCTTAGAGCGGCAAGCACTAGCGGTGCTGTTGGCGTTTTTGGGGAGTGACGCTGTTGGCGGTGGAAATTACTCATCCCTTTCTGGTTGGTAGCGCCCAGCCCATGCGGTCGGTTGGTTGGCGTGTCTCAAACAGCAAAGTGGCGCTAAAGTGTTGTAAGTGACGCTGGCGCTGGCGAATGGGTGGTCAGGCGGCAAGCCAGCCACTGAGCCAGTGAACTGAGCGTCCACTGAGGCATTGTGTGACATGCAAAATGTTAGTTTGTATGTTTGTTCGCATTTCCTTGGCAACACCAAGTGCCAGACCAATTTGTTTGCGTGCAAAGGCTTTTACTTAGAGCATAAAAAGCTTGAAATTAGTGTTGTACGGCTCTTTTTTCACCAAAAATATACCCCATATGACAGCAGAGTTAGTAGTGAAAATTTTTCAGTTTAGAAGATAGTAAACTTCCGTCCTGTTCACAAAGATATTATATTATTCGATATATTTCATGCTTCACACCAGAGAAGTTTATAAAATTCTAAATTTAGTTCTGGCAAAGACAATAATCTTTATTTCTCACTATCTCTTTCTCTCTCTCTCTCTCTCTTTCTCTCTCATAACCATTAAATGGCCTCCTCATTCAGCGTAATCAATCGCATAATGCATACTTTTAGGCGACTTTCGTACTATTTTGCTGGTATGAAATACTTGCTTCAAGTTCTCACCTGGTTAACGAAAACGTTTATGAGAAACACCAGACTTTTTAACTTTCAGCAGTTGGGCTATGAATTATTCTTTTGTGGAGTTGCAGAGTCGAATTAAGCCATTTTTAGGATTGTCACTTGAATGGTATTCGTTGGAAAATCGAAAAAATTATCTTTCAGAAATAGTTCAGGGCAGTATATTGGCCTAATAAGAATTCTTAGACAAATCTGAAGCAGAAGTCTTTAAGCAGCAATACGATCTCTATAAAACTAAAGTGAAGAAGCATTTTCTGGTCTATTAAACCCCTAACATATTCATTTATGCGTATTTTTTCCATAAAATCATTCCTCAGCTACTAAAATAGGACTCAGTAAGGCAATAACTGCTGGAAACTGTCAAACACTATATAAGATTGGAGCTTTCTGTTAACAATTAATATACAATCGCACCTTTTCAGAATATTTTTTCCGTTTAAAATACCTGTTAAAGATATCGCCAATGCCACAACTCATCCAACAGAATGAAATTTATTTAAATTTTGAAAATTTTGGCTAAGTAGGTTCTTCTTGATATCTTTGATATAGATGAAACCTTTTTGTCAATAGACCTGACATTACTAATCTTATAGATCGCTTTCCAGCTTTAACAATAAGACTAGATATATTAAGCGTTATAAATATTCCAAATTAGATATAACTTATGCTGAGCTTTAAGCATTTCACAGAGGGTATTGATTCTAAAAGGAAGAAAAAGGGATAAAATTCTATGAATCAAACTCCAAACACTTCATTATAACATAGCCGATGAAGCAAGCTCAACATAGATGGCGCTCCAACGCGAGCATGCGCATTTTGGAAAGCTTTCAATTGGCGCCCGGAAAGCTTTTATGTGAATTTAATTATAAACCAAATAAAAAGAGCGATAAATATCAGTTGTAATACAAATTACTTTGGCTTATATTTTTGCATGGAAGTTCACATACATTGATTTCTGCTGGATTTTCCATGTGCCACAATCAGTGGTTGACAATTAATTGAAGCTGATAATAATATTAATATGCTGAATAACAGTAGCCCATATATAGAAATTGCATGAAGTGCGAAATTAATCAAAAATATCACAGTAGATAATTTACTCAAAAGTTTGGATCTATTAATACGCCCAAAAGAACTAGTATCGGACTAGTTAAGCACACAAAACTACCACACACAGCACTTAAGACTTTTCAGTAATTATTTATTATATTGTAAGTATACACAAATAAAATAATATGCTTACAAATGTACTGCATGAAGTTAATTATGTGACTCGCCATCACCGGTGGCGAGGTTGGGCAGCAAAGCAGTGTCATTAATTCACAAATTATGACACATACGCATGCAATTAACCGAACGCCAAAGCGTTTTGCAACGCACCTCTTATCTCTGTTTAATCGACAATCACTTGCAACAACAATAATAACAACAACAGCAACTTTGATGTCTTCCGCCTATTTAACTGTCCATTTCATTTTGGTTGACCAAATTTTTTCGTTCGTGTTCACCAGTTTTTTTTTAATTTTTTGGGTTATTTATTTAACGCAGGACACGCAAGCCTTATAAACACATCACACGCCACCTGAATACAAATAAAAAGGTGGAATTTTTTTTTTGGTTTGTGCTGAGACAACATAAAATGTCATAAGAAAAAAAAAACGCACTTGTTCCAATTTTAATTCGCCTCAAAGACACGCATATTTATTTATACTTAGGTAAGTATGTATGATTGTATATGGTATATATGGTTGTATATATATATAGATAAGTAGTATATATAAATATGATTCTTTTAGATGCCAAGACTCTGAACCATAAAATTTGGCGCTAAAATTTATTATTACAAGTCATAACAAATTAACCAAGTGATAACTCAGTCTGATGAATACCCTACAGAAAATTGGACTAGTTACGGACTAGTCGGTATATATTGAAGTTAGGCTCATTCTTTAACCACTTTTCGACATATCTAAAATTAATATAACCTGCTTTGTTTGATCTGCTTTATGGCGATCTTGAGACGTCACAGTAAAGATGAATCTCTTTTGCACTACGGACAATAACCATGCTTCTTCCTGGAAAACTAGAAGGCTATTTCAAACGAGGTGTGGATCTGTAAAATATATATTCTGAAAAATTTATCATTTCCTAAAAGAATCACAAACCCCGTATACATGATTACCTTATTAAATGTCCATTAAATCAGTTTAAAATAATTTAGGGTTTCATGTTGCCTTCGAATATTTTACATTTGACAACCTATAATTTGTAATTGTAAATAAATATGAGATCAGGATTTCGAGTAACTTACAGTTAATTACCACTCACATGTATATTTAAATACTAGGTGGGTCCTTAAAATCAAATAAACGATTATTTTTAGCTTCATACTACATATATTTATACATGTATGTATGTATCTCTCTCGATTGCAGTCGGTTAAGGTCGAAGTTCAACTTTTTTATAAAAATTTATAACTAACAAAATCAAGAATACAAAGTTTTTTTGAGCCTTCATAGGGAAATTCAGAACTGTAACCACTGTGCAACATGACCTAAAGACCTTGCAGATGCAGACAATTGAAGTAACTGATTTAAGCATTCGCTTTCAACACTTAAGAACCACCTTAAAATAAGCATTACATGTTATGATGTCTTTGACCACCCGTCGAGGCCAGTTATTTTATGTTGAGACAAATTGACTCGGAGAGATAAATTATATTACATATGTAGTTATGGAGGGAACACTTCTCCGACCTGCTGAATGGCAGTGAGAGTACAACACCAGGAGAAGGCGAACCCGATCCCCCAATCGATGACGATGGAACAGATGTTCCATTACCCGACCATGAAGAAATTCGAATAGCAATTACCCGCTTGAAGAACAACAAAGCAGCGGGGGCCGATAGATTACCGGCAGAACTATTCAAATACGGCGGCGAAGAACTGATAAGGTGCATGCATCAGCTTCTTTGCAAAATATGGTCGGAAGAAAGCATGCCTGACGATTGGAATCTCAGTGTGCTCTGCCCAATCCATAAAAAGGGAGACCCCACAATCTGCGCCAACTATCGTGGGATAAGCCTCCTTAACATCGCGTATAAGGTTCTGTCGAGCGTACTGTGTGAAAGACTAAAGCCCACCGTCAACAAAGGGAAGGACCTCTCCGAGCCGTTCGATACCAAACGAGGTTTCAGACAAGGTGACTCACTATCGTGCGACTTCTTTAAACTGATGCTGGAAAAAATTATAAGAGCTGCAGAGCTAAACAGAGAGGGTACCATCTTTTACAAGAGTGTACAGCTCCTGGCGTACGCCGATGATATTGATATCATCGGAAGCAACAACCGCGCCGTTTGTTCTGCTTTTTCCCGCATGGATAAGGAGGCGAAGCGAATGGGTCTGGAGGTGAATGAGGACAAGACGAAATATCTCCTGTCATCAAGCAAACAGTCGGCGCATTCGCGTCTTGGCTCCCACGTCACTGTTGACAGTCATAACTTCGAGGTCGTAGATAATTTCGTTTACCTGGGAACCAGCATCAACAACACGAACAATGTCAGCCTCGAAATCCAGCGCAGAATAACTCTTGCCAACAGGTGCTACTTTGGACTGAGTAGGCAATTGAACAGTAAAGTCCTCTCTCGACGCACCAAAATCAAGCTCTACAAGTCGCTTATCATCCCCGTCCTGATCTACGGTGCAGAAGCTTGGACGATGTCAACATCAGATGAGACGACACTAGGAGTTTTCGAGAGGAAAATTTTGCGCAAGATTTATGGTCCCTTAAGAATTGGGACCAATGTTCCTAAGAACATTGGCAACGGCGAATACCGCAGACGATGGAACGATGAGCTGTACGAGTTATACGACGACATTGACATAGTTCAGCGAATAAAAAGACAGCGGCTACGCTGGCTAGGTTATGTTGTCCGAATGGACGAAAACACTCCAGCCCTGAAAGTGTTCGATGCAGTACCAGCCGGAGGAAGCCGAGGAAGGGGAAGGCCTCCACTCCGTTGGAGGGACCAGGTGGAGAGCGACCTGGTTACACTTGGGATCTCCAACTGGCGCCGAACTGCGAAGGAGAGAGAGAGATGGCGCACTATCGTCGATTCGGCTATAACCGGCTAAACGGTTGCAACGCCAATCACATACATACATGTAGTAATTTATTCATTTCCTTTTATTTTTTGTGGGTCAATTATAATTTGTGCTCATTTTACAGGCGATGCAAATCGGGGTAATATTTTGGTGAAGTATATTGAATCAGCATTTCTATTGGAAATATATAAATCCACTGACGTATTTAACAAACACACTCGATTTTTAATGAAAGCATGAAGTCATTCCTTTTTTATCACTTGATGATATAAAAAATATTTACAGGCATCTGACAACCTTTCGACAAGTAGTTTTAATGTTCAGTGTTATCTAATGTTGTCATAGGTTGTTAATTTTTTTTACCCTCACATGCCCGAATTCAAATGGACGGAGCTAACATTTTTTTATTATTATAATTATTTTTTATAATGAAAAAACTAAACAATTTCTCATGAAATTGTTTTTAAATAGAGCTATTTCATCACTTCAACTTTACTTATTCATATAGTTCACTTTGTTTTAAAACAAAACAATTATTTTTATGTTTTTGAACAACTTTTGTATAACTTTTTTCTCGAAAAGATTTTAGCCTATTTCACTCTGCGGAAAACGCCTACTATATGAACCTATAGGCAACATTGGGCATGAAAGGGTTAATTAATTTATTTTAATTTATGGCCACTCCTCTTAAAAAGTCATTTTTAATCTGCAACAACTCTTCATTTTGATATAAATATATATCTGGCAAATTTATGGAATCTTAAAAATTATACTTCCTACAAAAGGTCAAGGTAAATCAAAGATATACATAATATATGAGACATTATGTCTTAATTATTTAATTACTTAGTAAAACTTCGCTATCACCAATACAATTGGACAAAGTACTCGTTTAAAGTTATTTCATTCGAATAACATTCGATTGCCATTTTTTAAGGGAATTGACATGCAAAGCTTTTAAAAACTTTCTCAAAAAAGAATTAACATGTTTTGTCTTCATTTTCTCACAAGATTACAGGTAGTTAAGCAGGTAATTAACGTTCGATGACTTCCTGTCAAATACTCGGCCGAAAAAATATTGTTATTGCAATTAAGCTTAAAAAATAGTTGACATAAATTTATGGCACGTAAGAAAAATGTATGACAGTTTTGAACTGGAAAACCCGAAATTATTTACACTATTTTTCAAAACTGATCAATTAATTAAAATTTCAGCAGTGAACATCGCAAACAACAGCTGATTGGTTAAGTGAGGTTATGGGTTCGAAACTCGGCTAAGGCCAATTGAAAGCGATAGTTACTTGTACTCGGTAAAAGCGGAAGAAATTGAACAATCAAGAAGCTTAGCAGGCCTATTCCAATATAATATTGTTTTGTATCGAACAACTTCACAAATTAGAGAATAATCTCGACCATACTTGTGACAACTCTGTTAACCATCAGTCAGGTAAAATTACCACCCCTGACCAGCTCCAATCTAATAACTAGTATCATACCACTTTTATAATTTTTATCCATGAAGCATGCCTTCCCACTAAATTAGCTACTTTGTATCGCTCATTAGCCATTTAAGTGGTTGAAAATAAAAGACAAAACCATAAACCATTTCGATTAATCGCCAGCAATCAACACTCATTAAAATCACATTTTCGCGTCTTTAAAGCGCTACTTAAGTCGTGTGAATTTTATAAAAAACAAGAGTTATTAAATAAAACGGTAAAATGAGGTAATATCCTGGTTGTAAAGCTAGTTGTTTTTGGGATCACTTTTTTGGGTGGAAAAGCTTCATGCTCTATATTGCAAGTCTGAGTGTTTCTTTACAAGATCTTTTTTTTAAATTAATCTGTATGGCCTATGTATTTGGAGCTTTTATTTCAAAAATGTAAAAAAAGCCATAAAATTTGTTTACTTAGTAGTGGTAAAATCTTCAGGAACTAGTTATGGATATACTCAATATAAACGCCTATTTTTGTCGTGATTGGATTAGGGTAGGTCAGTTACTTTCCTAATCTACGATTTTAAGACTGACTTAAGAGGTTATATGGGTTTTTTTGGGTAAAAAAAGGCTATTTTCAATAATTTTTTTGCTATTTTAACAATTAGTTTTTTTAATTCAAACTTTTTTCTGTCTTACAGATACATTGTATTTAAAGAATAATTTCTGAAAAAAAAAATAAAACTCCGCCATTGTGACATCATTTCCGTTGACCCCTCGGAATAAAGGTGCGTCCGCGTTGTCAGCATAACTCCTGACAGGATCATCCAAAATGAAAAAAAACAAAAATAAGAGTTTTAGGTAAGACCATAAACTCGTGCTTGAACGAAAGAAAGACAAAAATAAGTAAAAATTGGAATTTTGGCAGACAGAGATAGAGGCTACACTAAGAAAATTATTATATGTTGCTAGAAAACTTCAGAAGTTTGATTTCATGGTAGAACTTCTAGAACTACTTAAAACATAAATTCAACATCATGGACATGAATTTAGGATATATCGAAAACTATGAATTCAATATCGTTGTCCAATAACCGGAGGTCAAGTAAACTAGAAACAAGGCATTTCGTTTAGGCATATGAAATTGAGGTAGATGCTACGCGGGTGTCTAATCACTTCCAATCACACCAATATACCAGGAGTTGGTAGAATATCTGCCTTCCCTAAATAAAAACGTTGGCGGAACGTACCGCTCAGCGTTAATTTTTTGACAGGCACTTAAAAATACATTAAAAATTATGGACAACTGTTATCAGGCCAATTTATTAACATTGGAAGATTAAACTGAAACTAAGAAAATGGTCCACCCTCCTACAGAGATACTTGATCTCCAATTTAAATGCTTCATTATCAATTTGCCTCCTCATGATTACACATTTGTATGACTAATAATTGCGGCAGCAACAAATTTATTTGACCGTTAAAAATGTACAAAGTAAATTGAACAAATTTACTACTCGTCGGAAATCGCATTTTTTTTTTTGTTTTCTCTCACTCTCGCTCAATGCAACCACCACGTTTAATGCGGCGAGCAACAAAAGCCACAAATATTAATTGTCAAAGCGATCGATCGTAATTGCGATTGCGGCTCATAAAACATTTCACCACTAAACACTATCACTATCACTTGTGGCAGCAATGGCAAATGGCTGTTGCACAGACATACAAACATACAAACATATGTGGCAATAAATATCAAAGTGGCTAATAATCGACACGCCAGTTTGTAGACAGCATGCAATGGCAAAAATATTATATATGGATGATGTGCGCTTATGAGCATCTAATGCTGATGATCGGGATCCCGAATTAAGTATTTAGTTGGAGGTCTTTGAAGGACTGATTTGTAGATTTGTGGATATTGGAATTGTTGAGAAAGTATTAAAATATACAGTCATTAATCCGAAATATTACGGGATTTACATTGAAAAATTGGAAGCAATGATCGGGATCCCGAATTTCGATATTCATGGAAATTTATTCGAAAAGATATATATAAATAATATACATGTTTAGAAAATTATTTAAACATTAAAAATACAATTCCTTAAAAATCTCGAAAATTTTCGGGATCCAAATTTCCAAATCCCGAAATTTCGGTATTCGTAAAAAAGTACGGGATTCAAATCTTAGGCTAGCATTAATAAATATTTGTACACCTATTAATATGCAGTTGTTGCAACATCGCATGCCACTTGAATATACTGCTAGTTTTATGTGGCACGTATGGAGTCATATTACAATATTGCCATGGCGATAATAACAATCACGAAAAGTAAAAGATGCTATATTTCATGGGCAAGTGTTAAATTGTCGAAATTAATTGCATGCTGTGGTGCCTAGCGGCCAGCCAATGGCGGTTGGCGGCAGCGATCGTACGGGGCGGCAATGGTGGCAGCGGTGATCGCAGTAGCCATGTGGAACAACCGAAAGAGCGGCAGCAGCAATGGCAAGAGCATTTACCGGTACTCATAAGTTTTAAATGTTGTGCAGCATTAGATATGAGGCATGTGCATAATTGCAATGTTGCATGTGCGGCATTTGTGCTATGTGGCGATGGGAACGAAAATGAAATGCAAAGCATTTTAAATGTGCAACACTTAGCTGTTTTGTATGTGTTGTTGCAAGTGCGGTGCGTTGACTGTGCCACAGCCGCAACAGTTATTCAATTTATGTATACTATTTAACGGTGTTGCATTTGTTGTGGCAAGTTTTGGTGCAACAAGGTAGCAACACACTGCTGTGACCTTGTGTGTGTGCAACATATGATAATTTGCCTGCCACTAATTCAACGCGCACCGCAATACATCGCCGAAGTAATTGTTGTTGTTTTTTCTGTAATTATAAACATATGTATAACATAATAAACATAATATCGCATGTGCGTCTCCATTTGTAAATTGTTGGCCAAAGCGTAGGAAAGCCCCAAATGGGCGCGGAAGCATGCAACTCACGCAGGTGGCGCTGTTGCAAGTGCTCGCTCGCAAATGGTGCATAAATTTCGCATTATTTTATTACCGTTTGTTATACGCTTTGCCCCCCATGACGCGCTGCTCTTCATTAATTTCATTGAGATTTGTACATTTGTTGTTGGTGGGAATTTTTTTCAACTTTGACGTTGGCAAATTGTAAAGTTGCAATTTAAATTGGAAATTTCGCATAAAATTGTTGGAAAAATGTTGCACTTGCACGCATTGCCACGGGCAATTTTCATGTGAAACGCATTAAGTGTTTGGAAAACTTCCCAAGAGGTAAAAAGAGATCACTTTCCAGACTGCAATTATCATACACAGTTGACAGCTTTTCACTTTGTTGTTGTATTTTTGGATTTTTTATTAATTTTTGTGTGACTTAAATTATATTGGACCAATAAATTTGCTTTCTTCTTGACTTGAAATTTGCTTTACGCAGACTAATTATGCGAGATATGAAAGAGCTGAATCGGTATAATGCTTTTCGTAGACATCAATTTGATCCCCCAACAAAAAAATTCCAAAAGAAAACCGTTTGGGCCCATTGGCAGATGTTAAGGTGCTTAACCAGTGTAAAATTTTCAAAAAATCGATTTTTTTATTTTTTGCTTATTCGATAGTTAATACTTTCAAAAATATCCTGTGAAAGCGGTAAGGTCGTATCTTGAATAGTTTTTGAATGGCAGCGTTCTAAAGAGCGACCGCGCGCAGTTATAGACAGCTATAGTCGAATCTTTAAACGAGTTTTTTCTCGAAACGACATTTCTCAAAACTGCTGACATCATAACTCAACGAGAAATTGACCATTCGACTTAAAATTTAAACTGAATGTTCTTGAATATATTTACTATACCATGACCTACGATCTTTTTCATTCGTTGAAAATTGTCAATTTGGCATTAAAAGAACTACCATCCTTTCACCTAAAAAAACGAAAATTTCTTTCAGAACTATACCATTCTGTTAATTATTGATATTTTTTAAAAATCCTAGGTCATTGTATTGGAAATATCTTCAACTTTAATACCCTTTTTGATTGCTGTTGTTTCAGCTACTCATTCGGCTGGAATCATGTCAGAAGTTGGGGAACTTTTTTTTTGTATCTCCCAAGACAGCACATAACTCCGTTATTTTACAATATTTTTGTAAAAATAGAATCTTAAAATATGGCTGAAAATGTACCTTATTATGTCCAAAAAACTTTGAAACATTCGATCGAGTACTTTCTTTAAAAAAAAAATCACGAAAAACTACTAATCTTTCATGGGTTACACTGGTATATCCCTTTAAGGTTATTTGGCAATTAAGGTTAGAATTTTCAAAAAATCGATTTTTTTTTATTTCATTTTCAAATCGTTCCGGTGAATATTTTCAAAGTTACAAGCAAATGAAAAATTTGAAAAGGCGTTTCAGAGTGCTTTTAAGTACAAGGTCCAAACTTTAAACGCGTTTTTCTCAAAATGGTGTTTTCAAAGTCGGTGACCAACATTACTCGAAAACGGCTAGACCGATTAGTCTCAAATTTTAACACGACCTTCTTAAATATATTTTTTAGTAATTAATCGTAGATTTTTTATCTCCGATAAATATTTTTTTTTTTATAAACAATTTAAGGCCGAAATTTCGGTGAAAAATCGATTTTTTTTTTTTGGGAAACCGCCATTTTGTCAAAAAATTTTATTTTGCTTATTCCTTCGATTAATTACTAGATTTAACATTATTTTAACGAAATCTGTTTGGTTTTTTAATTTCGGATGATCCAGTTCCGAGATATAGTGGTCACCGCAAAACGCCTTTTTTGAGAGGAGCTCCTGGAGATCATCTGTAGCTCTTTTTCAAATAAATATTTTTACTAAAACTAAGTCTTAAAATACAGTTAAAAGATACCATAATATGTGTATAAATTTTTGGATCAATAAATTAAAAAGTTTTCTCAGAAAAAATTCTGGAAAATTCACTTTTTTTCGGCCGTCTAACTGTATATAACCCCTTAAAGTCAGTAGCGTTTCTCCTCGAAGCGAAGTAGCATACCACTAAATCAGGCCTCTATCCTGGAGAAAACAATTCAATAAGATTAGAGATACTTACTCTATGGAAGAGCCACTTTTGCAACAAACTGAACGGAGACGTCATTAAGCCCCGTTAGTCGTCTATAATGATATCAGCAATAACACAGTAGGTTTCTCAGATTCTCGAGCCAAATTATGTACAAAGGAAAGATAGAAGTAGGTAAGCGAATCCCACCAACTTAATCAATAGTATGTATACAGCTATGATTTCTCGATCTTTTTGTGTCTACGAATTAAGACCACTATCAACGAGCTAATTATGCTTTATTAGTGTGGCTTTGGACTTGATAGGTCTTCACATACCAGGTATTCGTGATTGTCCAAGCTTGTGAAAATACTAGAGAGATATGGATCACTTCAGTGGGGATAGGAAAGTGTTTTTTCGACATGTTTGGAGCCTATTTAAAAGTGGCGTTAGTTTCACTATAAAAAAAATATATTTACGCGTCGGTTTTTTAGTAATTAAGGAAAAAAATTGTATGGGCATGATAATCTTGTATATTATATGCAAGCTGGAAGTGTGATGATTTTAAGAGATCTTGCTCATATTTCAAGAGCTCAACATATCTTAGCAATCCTTAATAGTCTAATGCTACTGGTTAATCTCAAACTTTGAAATTCTATACACTAAGTTGTGCACAAATTCCATTACAGAATTTCAGTAATTATTCGCTATCCCAGAATATATATATGCCAAATGAGTCAGACGATTCAGATGAGTGTACGATCATCACGATCACGACATTATGTACATCAGAATCAAGCGCACTATTTTTTAAATCTTTCTTTCAGCAGCGTAATTGATTTCCTCTCACTGCGCCGCAATTGAAATACGCAAAGTAAATGTCCCTCGAAAGCCGTTCACTTTACAGTTTACATAAACAATGCTAATTAACTAGCGAGTGTAAATATATACACCAATTAGCTGGGATGTAATTGCACTTGCACTCGGTCACTTATTTAGTTACGAATACGTGCTCTGACGAACGAGTAAATGATGTGGGTACACGTGATCATATTTCAATGGAAGTCATTTGTTTAACACGTACTTTTTATCCCTCAGCGACTAAAAAGGTTGATTTTAACGAGAGTTGTATATGTTCTTTCAATATTCCAACTGGAGAGTAGCAAATCGAACAAACTTTACAGATGTTATGATATGCTTAGCCAGCACTTGTGGTGCAACCATGCGCTAACATGTGCTCTTATGTATACTCAAAACATTGTTTGGTAGAGAAATACTTTAATCTGCGAAATAAAACATTTTATTACATGATCATATGTACCAGTCACTGTATTTCAGCGTTCAATAATCAATAACAGAATGAGTGGCAAAGTAAACATTCACTTGACTGACGATGAAATAAGCGAAATAACCAAAGTACACGATTTATGTAAGTAAAAATACAGTTCACATATAGACACACTTAGGTATGTATTAGTATTGGTGTTTATTAATGGTGGCAAATCAGAGTTAACAACAACCATAAAATGTACAAAAACACAAAACGACTGAACATCAAAATGCAATAAATTCGTACATTTTTGCATAAGAAGTGTTTGTTTAGCGTGGTGTAATAAAGTATACATTCAAGTGTGAATTTGGAATACAGGGTGTCTCAATAATTATTGATTTTTTTCAATACCAAACGAGTACCAGGTCGCTTTCTATTAACAGAGTGGAGATCTTCCTCTTCCTTGGCTTCCACCAGCGAGTACTGCATTCAACATTTTCAAAGCTGGAGCGCTTTCGTCCATTCGAACAACATGAGTTAGCCAGCGTAGCCGCTGTCTTTTTAATCGATGAACTATAGTTGAACTTCTCTAACTCGAATCCATATAATCCACAAAAAACTTCGAGTTTGAGGGACTTCCGAGTTATGGAAGGTAGTTTTTATAAAATTTGACTGCTATTCCCAATTCAAGAGTTCGAAAACTACTAGTTTCTCTCGAAAACTCCTAGTACCGTCTCATCGGATGTTGACTTCGTCCACGCTTCTGCACCATAAAGTAGGACGGGAATGATGAGGGACTTGTAGAGTTTGCTTTTAGTTCGTCGAGAGAGAACTTTACTTTTTAATTGACTATACAGTCCAACAGTCCAAAGTGATTTCAAGACTGACATTCTTGGTGTTGTTGATGCTGGTTCCAAGCTAAACAAAATTATGTACAAAGTAATGACTGTCAATAGTAACGTGAGAGCCCAGACGCGGATGCGCTGACTTTTTGTTTGATGACAGTTTTGTCGTATTATCCTAGTTCACTACCAGACCCATTCACTTCGCTTTCTTATCCAGTCTGGAAAAGGCAGAACTAATGTTGTGGCCCTTAAGGTCAATGATGTCGTTGACATGTGGTCATACATACCGTCCATGATCTGAATTATGGAAGTGGAACCGCTTACATTTAGTCAAAATTTCACATCTCAAAAACTATTTTATTCATTTTAACTATGTCTATAACATAACATATCTAGATTTTAATATCGCGGTTTTTTAAATGGGTCAAGGTGTACGCTTAGCCCACCTCCTTTTGATATAAGATATTTTAGAATCCAACCGACATATTTTAAAGAATAATCGATAATTTTGAAATCGATAAAGGTTCGATAACTTTGTATGGTAATTCTCTGTATGTGGCAACTCTCTTTCATAAATGGATCTGTATGTGGCAACTCTCTTTCGAAAGTGGACCAGTAAACATCTCTATATTTGCTTATTAATTCTACACAAACACCCTGTATTTATGTAACTCCTCCAAACAAGCGGGTGCGTAACACACGAGTCAGAGGGATCACTATGAAATTGTTTGCCGTTGTAATGCAAGTAGACAAGCGATTGATTTCATTAATTTCGCATAAAATTCAACCAACAAAATTGTTGTGTAAACAACAACAAAAGTGCCGTTGTGCAAAAATCACAATAGTTCATATGCAGTTATAACATAACTGTACGCGCTATGTACTCACCAATATGGCCGGCTGATTGTAGGCGACGACGGCGAGCGGGCGACTCATGAGCAAAGCGGCGGAGCTGGGCGCCGTTGCGTTGGCCAAATCGAAACGAAAACGCGAATATTGCTTCATAAATATTTTCCACATTACATAAGCCATCCTCGTTTGAGTGTTCGCATGCGTTCGCGTCTGTGTGCGAGTTGGGGGAGGCAGCAGCGGCGCAGGTGATTGCTGCGTTTGCGATGGTGAAAAAGTTGCGCAGATGCAATTCACCGATCAAATGCCGTTCAACGAGCGGTTTATCTAAGCGTCTCTGGGTTTTGTTGTTGTTGCTGCTGTGGCAGTTGTAGATGCAAATGACGTGTGCGCGAGCCGCGCGTTTGAGCTAAGAAATGCGTAGCAATCGCTGTTTGGTTGTTGGCAGAGAGTGATTTGAGAAATTGATTCAAATCGCATAATCGCCGAATAAGCAGCACGCACGCTCGCACATAAACCTAAATACACACTCACAGCTATGCAAAGGAGGATTTATAAAGCGTGCAACAGTTGGACACTTGAATCGTTGTAAGTATGTATGTTTGTATGTTTGTTTCTGAGTGCGTTCGCGTTTTCCGCGTTAAGTGGCGTCTGCCAGATACTTGATTGGCGATGATTTTCGGCTTAGCTGCTGTCTAACGATTTGCATTGTGCGCGCGTTTTCCAATTAATTTTCAATTTGAAGTTTTTCGTTCACTTTTTGCTTGCATTTCATTTGGGTTATGCAATTTAAGCTAATCGGCGATCAAATAATTATGGTTGCCACACTTGTTAATTGAAAAATTTATGCATACAATTTGTGACTTGTGATAGTTGTTTTCGAATACTTTTTGGAGATAATATCAAGAAAATGTTTCACAAATTCATTATTAATTATACAAAATGATTTGGAGTGATCAGCTAAGCGCCTGAAAGTAAAAACTGTAATGAACTAGTAAAAAAACTACTAGTGGAAATAACCGTCCATTGGAATCGCTCCATCTGACTGTTATCTGATAATTCCTATTTTAATCATAATCTTGTTCCAAAACTCAAATATGCACAAAGTTAAAAAATTAAAGGGATTTTCGAAATATCAACTAATCAAACCTAAAAAAATTAGTGTATTTTAACCGAAATTCTACAAGACATAAAGATTTTTTTTAAACAAAAATTTTGAAAACAATTTAATATTACAAAAATTCGGTACTCTATAACTGTTTGGAAAATGCTTCGTCACTATATATTCGGTTGTCAAATATCCCCCTTCCACCTTTTGTTCTTTTGAATTTCGCGGCTATGTATAAAGCGCTACAGAACTCGTTTCTGGCAATACTATACATCTTCGAAAGGTCCTGACATAACCTACAAAACGACGCTATGCATAATTAGTTTGGATATTGCGTTAAACAGTTATAGAAGTGTAAACATGGAGTTCACTAACGCCGAAATTCGCAGTATTTGAATATTTTCCATCGTTAAAGGCAAATCCGCTAGAGAACGTTCCGTGAGATTAATGGTATTTTTGGGGATGGTACACTATCACGTCGAACTGCGGAGGAATGATTTCGACGATTCAGAGCGGGTGAGAAGCCAGCCGGCAGAAGACCTGTGACGACGAATACCGATCAAATCAAGGAAAATATCGAGTTAGACGGGCATGTGGCATCTCGTGATATCGCCCAGAATATGGGAGTTAGTCACCAAACCATTGAAATCATCTGCAGAAGGCTGGATACACAAAAAAAGCTTGATGTTTGGGTGCCGCATGATTTGACGCAAAAAAAACCATCTGGACCGAATCAACGCCCACGATATGCTGCTGAAACCGAACGGACTCGACTCATTTTTGAAGCGGATGATGACTGGCGACGAAAAATTGATCACATACGACAATATCAAGTGAAAACGATCGTGCTCGAAGGCCGGTGAATCGTGCCAAACAGTGGCCAAGCCGGGATTGACGGCCAGGAAGGTTTTGCTGTGTGTTTGGTGGGATTGGAATGGAATCATCCACTATGAGCTGGTCCCATATGGCCAGACGCTTAATTCTATCATCTACTGTGAACAACTGGACCGCTTGAAGCAGGCGATCGACCAGCAGAATTGGCCAACAGAAAGGGACGTCGTTGATGACTCGTCAGAAACTACGGGAGCTCGGATGGGAGGTTTTATCGCATCCACCATATAGTCCGGACATAGCGCCAAGTGATTACCACCTGTTGCTGTCCTTGGCGAACGCCCTTGGTGGTGTAAAGATGAACTCAAAAGAGGTTTGTGAAAATTGTGAAAATTGAAATTCCTCACAATTATTGAGGGGGGTATTATGAAGTTGCTTTCTAGATGGATGTAGATAATCGAATGAAACGGCGCATATTTGAATAAAATCCGATCACTGCATTGAATAAAGAGCAATAAAGTGGAAGGGAGATATTTGCCAACCTATATATATTCGATTAAATGAAATGCTTCAACAATGACAAAATGGTTTTATAACAAATATCAAATAACTAAGATATCGAGATGTTAAACTCAAATTTAAACACTTAATTCAAAAATGGATTTTTTTCTCATAACTGTATTTTTCCAATGTTAATATCATTTTTTCTCATAAATACGATTTTTTTAACTTTCTTTGTCTGCAACAACATGAGACTTAAATACTAAAATCAAAAGTATTTTTGCGGTAACCGAGTGGCACATGCTCGACTAAAACTCATGTAAGTTTGAAAATCAAAAAAAAATAATAAGAAATGCTTTCATAAAATTTTCAGAGAAAGCTAAGTGAGTATTATAGATAACATTTCGAGGTTATGTCTCTATCTTAAGTTGAACGCATTAAAAGGTTTCTCAACGAAACGAATTGGGGATGTAATTGGGAATGTATTTGAGGATGCATTGCCAACTAAATAATTACATATTTACAAGTATCCGTTAACGACCAGTTTTTCAGAAAGTCACATGTTTTTTAAGTTGTCAGAGTTTTATTTAATGCTGTCAGACTGTGTGAAAAGAGTTTGACCATATGCATATTGAGTTAACATACCTAAACGATTACTGTAAAACTGTTGCTCTCAATTTAAAAAAGTTTAGAGGTCTATTAAGTGACTAGTTTGAAAGATTAATGGATTCATATATTTGTTACAATTATTCGTTGTAACAATCAAAATGCTTTATATAACCCAGTAAATATAATAGCGGGGCCCAAGAACAAAAGCTCATCAACTAAATGAAGTTTCTAATTAATTATGTGAATTATTAATTTAATCATTTGCTTATTTAGTTGCACAATTTCGTAAACTAATTTGCATTTATTTTTTCAATGTCATAATTCAATGCATGTAATTAGCAAGTAATTAACCGCTAATATATGCAAACAAACAATTAAGTAAGTAATTATCTCTCAGCATCCAAATCACAAACAACAACTCATATAGCGTTATATAAATTTCATTTGCACTTTTTGCGCACTCTAAATTACACATTTCCTTTTTAAGCCACAATTTTCCATTTGCTTTGTTTTTACTATGTATTTAACTGGGCACTTTCATTGCTACACAGATTACGAAATTTTTAACTTTTTTATTTCATTTTTAATTTTTTTTTAATTTTTAAATTTTTGTTTTTTTACATTTATTTTTTGCTAATTTTCTGCGCGCTTTACTTTCCATATTTCTTTTAATTTCTATTTTCACATTATGTTTTTGTTATCCATATTTTTATTTTCCTATAATTTTCGTAACATTTCTGTTTGCCTTGCGTCGAGCACTTTGCATAACGCAGGTCACGTCGGAAATCACCAATATGCCATCTATCAATAGCAACAACAACAACAATAAAAAATCACAAAATTTTATGGAGAAAAAAATAAAGAATTATCAAAATAAATAAAACTCCGCGGCCAGGCGGCACACTACATGTGTGTATTCCGTATGGTCACAGCCTGCCGCCCGGTCAACCCGCGGTCGGGCCGCAATGCAACCTCGCATTCTTCGCACAGTCGGCCTCGTTGGCCCACAACGTTTCCACGGCGGACACGGCGCCGGTTGCCGCGGGCGATCGCAGCCCAAGCGACGGCGCGTTCACTTATGAATTTGTATTTTTGCACAACGCGCTCCCTCGGCGGATCCACGGGCTCTACTAAGCACACCGGCCGTACATTTCACTCAACATTTATGCACTCACTTGCGCTCAAGCGCTTTTCTAGTAAAACGAACGCACTTTTTCGATAAAAAATCATATTTTTTTATGAACTCAAATCCATTTGTAGGTGAATTAAAATTGAATTTATTTTGCTGGAAATTTTGTTGTTGCTATTGCTTTGTAGCCTTGGAATGAGCGCTTGTAATATTTTATTTCATTTTATTAAAAAAATATATATTTTTTAATTTTTTTCTTGCCACAAGTACGTGTTGCAAGCTCACCATGCAACGCTTTGCGGCATGTGGCACTGTCCACGATCGTCCACGCCATGCGGCAACATATGATTATTGTTATTTAAACGCCCGCACCGACTGACCGTTGAGGCTTGCCGTCCGTTCGTCTGTCCGTCCGTTAGTTTAGATTTGTATTTACTCGCATTGATCCTATAAGCTTTGTATGTGCGCTGCTCAGGCTAGACACTAGACTAGACTGAGTGTTCCGCGAGTTTTCCAGCAACTGAATAAAAACGTAGTAAATACAAATTGTGGCTTTTCGTTAAGCTCAATGCAGCGCAGCGCGACGCTGAGCGGCTAGTTACGAGCGTCTAATAAAAATAGTTGCTGAAACACAAAGGAAATACAAATACGAAAGCAAGGCGGGGAGAAGCAAAAGAAACTAATGAAATGCATTGCAATGGAAGGGGGTTAGGAAGGGGAAGGTGGCGACGAAGAAAAATATATATGTCTGTATGCAGAGCCGGTAAGCGGCGGCAAATTGGTGGCAGGTGGTTGGTGGGCGAGTGCGGCAAGCTAACGACCAGCTGCCATGTGAGAGACATGTAAATATCGACGGTGTTTTTATATTAGGGTGGTCCTTAAACACTTTTAAGAAGGTATGTTGAGCTCTTAAACCTTTAATGTTTACTTTCTCATGCAAAATTATAACACATAAGTAATACGGGTGTTGTTAAAATAATTAGTGTTAGAATGTTGCCACCTGTTTGAAATTTTTCAAACAAAATTCTAATAAAAATTAAACTCAAAAAGCTTTATAAACGAAAGTTTAATATTTTTTGAGAACGTTTGTGCACTGATTAATTAATTAATTTAATTTTTATTTTGATATTTCGCTGTATACCACCTATAGGGTTGCCACTTATTTGAAAATATTTTTGAAAAAAAAAATACAAAATAAGCAAATGTATCATTAAGGATAATAAACTGAAGTTTCAGCTCTCAATTTACAATTTAAAATATTTCTTATGTAATAGACGGCAACCAATATTTACAAATTTTATTAAAAAAAAATGGTTATTTAAAGTAGTTATGACAATATGCGTTGGATACTAAAAATATTTATAAGATTTACGCCTGAAAATTTTTTTAGAAGAGTTACCACCTCTTTAAAATTTATAGAAAAAACATTTTTCTTGAAATTTTCGTTGTAAACCACCACAGGAGTAGCCAGCCACCCATTTGAAAAAATTTGAAGAAAAAAAAATAACAAATAAAGAAGACTTTTTTAGAGGAGTTGCCACCTATTAAATTTTTTACAATAAAAATTTACAAAAAAAAATTAATGAATTAATAAATATTAAATTGCTTTCAAGCTAAATTGATATGAGAAAGATTATACGAGTACTCTCTAGAAGAGTTGCCACTTGTATTTAAAATGTAATAAAAATAAATTACTCTAATATTGCAATCAAATAAATTTTGAAACGACATGAGTTTTTTGAAATCTTATTTAAAATTGGAAGTCTGATTTAAAATTTCTAAAATATTACATTTAAACACCACCCCAATGCAATGTGCCACACGAATATCTATGAATGCATGAATGAATTTGGCGCATGAGTAAAACTCTCTATAAAAGCGTAAGAGGTGTTTTTTCTCTATGCCTCAATGAATGAATAAATAGTAAATACATAGTTAGTGCAAACAGCGGCAAACGGAGGTAAACCAACAGACAGACAGGCAGGCAGGCAAGAAGACGCAAGGCAAAGCCTTAGCGAGCAGGCGAGAATGAGTCGAAAAGCACACAAACCGCAAAAATTGGTTATAACACACATACACACAGGCATACGCACATAAAAAATGCATTGAAGCACATGCAAAATACAACAATGTTACCAACAACAACAACAACAATACCACGTTAAACAATCGTGTGAGCCAAAAGTTTAATGAATTGTTGAAAAAGGCGTTGCCGCTGTTGTTGCTTCCACGTTTATTGTTGTTGTTGTTCAAAACTCTGCACTGCATTGCACAAAATTTAGTTAGTAAATATAGATAACAACAAAAACAACAACATTTAAACGGGGTAAAGTTAGTATAAAGTAATATAACACACCTCAGTCGGTAAGAAAGTGGTGGACTCCATATAATCTCTTCAAATTTTAAATGTCTGCGAACTACCCCTAAAGAAAGTGGGCAGACCTTTTGTTCTGTTCTAATATGAATTTGCAAAGGAAGATTGGCTTAGATTCGACTCCCTGACGAAGGACGACATTGTATCAGAATATTTGCGGTAATCGTGGGAAGTATTATGTGCAGAATCTATGAGAATTAACCGGTATAACAGATAGTCGACGGCATTTGATTTGAAAAATTTCGAGAGCTTACGTTTAACAAAAAATCAAAAATGATCCAGTTGACTCAAAAATAATATCGAAAACTTTGAGCTTTTGTGAGCTTTCGAAAGTTTTGAGCTTTTATGAGTTTTAAAGCTTTTTGTTTCTTTAAAAATTCATATCTTATAAAATTCGATAACTTACTAATCGAACTCGATACATCGATTAAAGCGATCAACCATCCAGTAGGAAAAGGTAGACTGTGCGCTCTACAATTTTTTCCTACTGGCCACTTGTATTTTCATAAGAATGCATATATTGCTACCTAAAAACTCATTTGCATTTGCAATGTCCATCAAAATGCATAAGTAAGTCTATAAAAACGGATTTGACAAGTTCTGAGCGCAAGGCACCCCACACCCCAACAAACGAGTCAACGAGCACACCTCAAACTCAAATAGATTTGTATGCTTGTTTGAGTCAGCGGAAGTTCGTATGCCTTAGCGGTAGATTGTCACTCAAAGGTGGCACACACCCATCGGCATTATCGTTAAATCGCACTTGCGGGGGTGTGCGGTGGCATTTATTTATATTTGTAGTGTCAGTCCTATTTTAAGCTTTTAGTAAATTGCTTGTAAATGTTTTAGTAACTCTCCTTCTTCACCTTGGCGCTCGCCATGGCACCCTCTTTTAATTTCTTTAATACTAATTTCATGTTTTGAAGGAACGCTTTTTATGAGCATAACAGTGGTTTTGGCATTCACCCACCCCGCAGGGGGTTGAGTAAATTGACTTTTGTTATAGCACAAAAAATAGAATAGAAGTCGTTAACTCGCCTTATCTATATTCATGTTTTTGCCACCTTTTGACATTTTGTGTGAATTTCGTTTGTCAACAACCAGTTGCGGTACTAACTGACAACTCAACTGATGGATGAATCGATTGCGTTGGTGACATGCGAGATAAATATATTATGCAGAAGGAATGCATAATGGGCATGCGTTTTGGAAATAATGGGATTATAGGGAGAATATATTTTAACAAATTTTATTTAATTTTGGACTCTACGATTCCTAAAATGTCTTCTATTTCATACCATTACAGTGATACTAAGTTTAGTTAGATTAATTTAATTAGACTAGAAACTATCGAAAAGAAATGAAGACGAAACAGAAGAGGTCTAAAATTATGTTATTACAAAAAATTCTTTACATATTAGAGAGAACTAGAGGCCTCAAATATTCATTAAAGAATAAAACTATATCGATAATATAAGGTAAAATATATGATACAGTCGACTCTCGTTAATTCAAACCTGCGATAATTCGAACCTCCCTATAATTCAAAGTTATCACGAGTTCCCTACAAAATCTCTTTATATTTCGAACTAAATCAATACATTTTCATATACTTGGTAATTCGAACGAAAAAATCATTGCTATTTAACAAAACGACGCGTTAATTCGAACTCATCAGCGTCCAACACTCGACAATTCAAAGTTGCAGAGAGAAGAGGCGGAAAGATTGTAAGTATATTTTGCGACAAGTTCAAACTTGTATCAAGATACACGAGCCTTTGTTTTTGTTATGATTAGTTTGACTATTTGAAGCACACACTTCTCACGAATTGGTTTGTTTAGTTATCCAGTTACTGTTACTTTTTCGTTGGTATGCAGTTTAAAGTTAGCGTTAGTTATGAGCCCTAGAAAGTATAAATGTTTGACGATTGCGGTGTGAGTTTTTCTGATTTTGTTCAAGTGGATGAAAATGTTGCTGTCTCAGGTTTACTAACCGATGGCGTAATTTTATCTGCTTCAGATACAAAGTAACGATGAAGATGAGGACGATACATCGGAACCTTTGGCAGAGGTGTCAGTTAAGGAAGCAAGATCCTCATTTGATACCTTACAAAGCTTCTGTCTACAAAACGAAAGTGATGAAAAAGCATTTCAGGCACTTTTTATCTTAAAAAAAAGTTATTGAGCAGTGTGAGCAGCAGAATTGTGCTATAAAGCAAACCAGTATAACAAAGTTCTTTCGAAAGATTAATTAATTCACATTACCAATTGGCAGTGTGGAATGGACACACTAACCACCTTGGTGAGGTTCGAGGCCTATCTAAAACCTCTGCCGTACTTTGGGTCCGGCACCCGGTTGCAATGCAACTCCACATTGAGTGACAAAGATCACTCTCCCCGCAATCGGGTATGTATGTACACGAATGTACCTCTTAATTCTTGTCATTTTTATATTAATACATAAAAATTAACCAACACTTAATAATTCGAAGTTTTATTTATTTTCTCTCACAAATTTCGAACCATTTGATATTTCAAACACTCGATAATTCGTAATATTTCAAGAGTCCCTCGAGTTTCGAATTAACGAGAGTCGACTGTATATAAAATTATCGATAGTTTTAAATATAAAAATAATGAAGTTGAAAGCATGTAAACTTTGCAGTAATTTGACAAAAAGTAAACAAAATTACATTTAATTTTAATACATTTTTGAAAAATCGATAAAATTTGATAAACATAGAAATAAACTATCGATAAATATTTTTTTTAAATATAATTGAAATAATAATGTGAAAGAGGAGAAAAGCATCGAAGAACCCACAAAATGTAAAGATACATTTTTTTAACTAATCGGAAGTGATTTGTTTTCGAAATAAAAGAATTTCGAGGTTCTTAAGCTTTAAAAATTATAAGGAACACACCATTAAGAATGTAGAAAAAGATTTACTTGAAGAAATCTTACGATCGATATATAAAGATTTTATCAACATTCTACGAAATTATAGCTGAATAATATTTCTCTTCTTTATTCGATAAAACTCAAGAAAATGTTCAAAAACATTGTAGTTTAGCTATGAAGGACACTTTCAAATGAAGAAACCGAAAAACCACTTTCATACATTCTTCATAATCGAAGAAGAAAGTACTAATCACTCTCACATGCAATAACTGTTGTTGTATGTATGTATGTATGTCTGACTGTCTCTATGGCGTACAAAACTAATTACACGCTCCCACATTTATATTGCCTATTTACTATGCCAAAACGGTTAGTCAGTCTGGCATTCTTTTTAACTTTCAATTATGGCTATTGATTTCGTCGAATGCCAAGCAAAAACACCCAGGCCATTAAATCAAAGCCAATCTTATGGCCAATTGAATTTTTATGCATAAATGCTATGGAGGCAGGCGGCACACGGCAACAGACATGCATGTGTTTGTATGTGGCTGTGTATGTCTAGGCATTATTAACGGCATTTTAAAAATTCAAAAATTTGCATGCATTAAACGTGCAACCGAAGCGATGGCCGGCGACGGCGGCACCCACATTATTTTCACTCACAAGCAGAGGTGTTTGCAAACATTGTAGTTGTTTTTGTTGTTGTTGTTGCTTTTGTTTTCATTTATTTCACTTTTGCGCATTTTTGTCTTTTGTGGCACATCAAATTGGCAGGAATTCGCAACGGTTGCACATCGATCAGCGCGCTGTGAATTAACACCAATTGGCATACCAACCATGTACAATAACAACAACAAATAGCAACAACAAGTGAAATATCACAATAAATATGCAAAATGAATGTGAAACAGTTAATTATAATGGAAAAAAATGTCGATTTTTGATTTGAAATTTCACTAACTCAACTTTGATATTCTCAAAGAAGCGCCAAATCGTCGCAATAACGGTACATCCGTAGGCTTAATGTAGCGTTAAATGCTTAAAATGTGCGCGCAATTTGCTAAACTTTAACTGCCATTACATTAATTCATATAAAATTCACATAAAACTAACCCTATTTTTAGACATTTTCTGGAGTGAAGACTCCCCCAGGAGCAACTGCCACTCACAGGACCTGTCTGCCACACCTTCCGTGACATACAAGGCTGTTAGCGCATAAATAGTCGGCTGTCTGCTCGCATAGACACAGGTTTTAATGCCTGCCTTGTATATATTTCTACATTATATACCTATGTATATGGTGAATAAAGAGTCGGAAGCATAACAAAAGTCAAAGTTCCTGGCCAGCATAGACCGTTATGTATGAGGTAAAGAATACGGAGTGCATTGTAACCAAAACAGAATTGCTTTCAGTCACGCTAATACATATGTAATGAAATATACACGGGAATAGATAATAGCACAGCAAGCAAAGTTGGAGTTGTCGATGGAACCGACGAGATTGTTTTGTACTCCAATTAGAGTAGTTGTGTACTAGTTTCTTATACAATTTTAATTACAAAAAAAATAAACTATTTAATAAAATGTAAAAATATGAGGAAGAGCTGAATTCGGGGGTAAATGAGCACTGACAATTTTTAAAGGCTTGAAGTTCTAGAAAAATAGATGACATAAGTTTAGCCTTATTTGGACTTTACATTAAAAAAAAATCAAATTCTATGAATTCTGTGCTGTAAACAAGCTAAACATTAATAATACGAGAATATTGTATGACTATGACAAGTCAACCAAAAAATTGGGGTAGGTTAAGGTAGGTAACAGCAAGTTGTAAAATTTCAACTGAAGTACAGTTGAGTTGTGAAAAGTAATATTGGCATAAAAGTTTTGTGGTACATTGAGTAGTTATCTATAATACAAAGTTGTAAAATTTCAACTGAAGTATAGTCGAGTTGTAAAATTTCAACTGAAGTACAGTTGAGTTGTGAAAAGTAATATTGGCATAAAAGTTTTGTGGTACATTGAGTAATTATCGATAATACAAAGTTGTAAAATTTCAACTGAAGTATAGTTGAGTTGTAAAAACAGTAATACAGTAATTTCTATTTTCGTATTCTTAATTAATACGAAATCAAAAATCGAAAATAGCAAGTTGTAAAATTTCAACTGAAGTATAGTTGAGTTGTAAAATTTCAACTGAAGTACAGTTGAGTTGTAAACAGTAATACAGTCATTTCGATTTTCGTATTTTTAATTAATACTAAATCATAAAAGTTCCATATATAATTTGGAGGTGGTGGTATTTGACTGATATTACTTTTATTCAAAAGATACTAGTTGTAGTCTACTCTATATTTATCTGCTGAAAAAACAGCTCACCACCAAAGTTACATTTTGAACATAACAGTAGCACTATGCTTTAACCCCATTGAATTTTAAATTTCTTTGCAATTCGCGAGCGGCTTTGGCACTGAGTGCGTTTGTGCATGTTTCAAAAGGTGTTCGGGTATGCTATTTTATTATTCGCAGCTAGAAAATCAATTTAGTTAATTGTTGAATGTTAATTTTTCATGTTGGTTGCCAAGGACTCTTTGTTGTACACTTTTGTAAAACTACTGAAAAAATATATATTTATATATACGGATTATACACTCGTATATAAAGTCTCATATGTACCTAGTATATGGAAGGATGTTGTCCAAAGAGCCACTGACATGAAAAAGTTTTTAATTCAATTCGAAATCAGTAATGAGAAACTTTCAAGAGAAAAATCGTCTGCAATGCGAAAGCTCTTTATATACAAACATCGATACTTACTTGTAAATACATATTCAAATGTGTAATGTTACCACATACAATTTGTAGAAAACAATGAATTTGAAATTAACACACTTCAGAAGGCCTACAATTTTCGTCTAATTAACCATTCCAACTACTTGCTGATTATTCAATCGAACAAGCGCATAAACTTATATTTCAATATCTACAATATCCGCTGTGAATACTTGAGTATCTCATAGATATATCCAACTGTATGTGTGTGCATACCAACATGCTCCAATTTACAAAAACAACAAACAAATTGTGTGAATAGTTTTAATAGCAAAACTGAACACTAAAATCACACCATCTATATTGTAGGTGCCGCGTTACAACAACAAAGAAAGTGCACCTACATTCAGTTACATACATTATATATATACAACAGTTAATTTGATATCGGTGTTGAGAGATATATGTAAAAAAATGTCGATAGACAATTAAGACAAAATGTAATGGAAAAACAAGTGATTTCATTTTAGTAAATAAACAACTAACGGTGTCCTAATAACCTATAAATTTTATAGTGTTTATTGTTAAACCGCAAATTATCGATCGATGTGTTGTAATTGAATATATAATTAAATATAATTTACAGCAAACGATGGCGTCCGACAGAAATTTGTTTTCCCAAGTAGAATTAGGTTTGTTTGGACTTCCGATTCCATTAATATTCCTTACCCTTATAATCGTTTTTATATTAAAAATAATAAAACTTAAATTATTATTATTTTTAAACCAAAGAAAGATTCCATAAAAATAATAAATATATACTCGGTCAAACAGTTCCAAATTAGCTCTATATAAAACCTTTTAAATTTTAGCCTAAATGTAGGCAACACTTTTTGATAAGAATTTTCAACATCGAAAGAAAATTTGCAGTGTTGAAAGCAGAAAGAATTATTGTGCATTTTTCCAGTCAGACACTTTTATCTAAGAAAAATATAATATCATATAAAGAAACAGCTCATCAGATTTAGTAGCCAAAATACTAAAATATAATATATTTAATTAAAAAGTTTTTTGTTTGTAACTGTTAAGGGGACCCCCCATTCTCGGTTTCAAAAAATCGATTTTTTTAATTTAATTTGAACCTATTCAAGAATGTTCATTTAAAATTTCAAAAACTCTTAAAGATATAGCCTATAATGGAAGCGTCAGGCGACGGCGAGAGCTTCTCAAAACTTTAAACGCGTTTTTCTCGAAACAGTGCTTTTACGACATGAGGTTACTCAAAACCTATTAATCCAATCGGTTCCAAATTTTAATACGTTATTCTATATATATATATATATATATTATGGTATGAACTAGGATAAATCAAATCGTTGAGGATCTTCTTTACTTTTCAATCTGATTTGTGGCTGAAAAAAGGCGAAATTAATAATCCTAGTTCATACCAGAGCCAAACATGTACTTTTTCTAATCCCGTTGGAATTTTTGGTTTCAGATATTCCAGTGAACGGAAATCACATGTGCCGACGAAAAGAAGGGCTTTTGTTTGAACACAAAAAACAACAGCCACATCAAAAAAATTATGTAAAATTTGTTTTTTCTTTTTTAAGTCTTCAAAAAATATATGCAGAGTTACAACCCTAAAAATTAATTTATGTTCATTTACCAGCCCATTGAAAATCGTCAAAATTTGAAATCGAGTATGGAGGGGTGCCTTAATAAGGTTTGAAATATATTCGAACAGCAGCTTATAGTTTTGCATTAACAGACACTTGTCTTGTGATCACAGGTGTTTGAGACATTACATATTTAGTTTGAACTTTTTTGATCAATCAGAATATACGTGTTACTTATCAAATAATTTAAATATATCCTTGTTAAAGGTATGAGATGATATTTAGTATAATAATTTTTCTCAGTGTAGCAATAAAATTGTAAGAAATATGTTTGGCATTTGATTTTTGGCAACTACTGTAGAATTATTATGTTTTGATACTAAATTTCTTGTAATAATTCAATATCATCTTCTATTTTTTCCTGTCACAATTACTCTCAACTTACCCAATTACGTATGCGATCCATAAGTCGCTTGAAGGAATCCAAACGTTTCAGAGACATGACGATTTGACTGCAAAATGTTGAAATCAACAGAAAAAGTCGATGAAATAAAACACCGCCGTTGGAGCGGCCCTCACGGCAGGTAAACATTGAGGCGCACACAAGAGACACACACGACAAACAGGTGGACGGGAGAGTTGATGGATTGAATGCACAATGGACACAAAAGTCCCATTACATGCGAAACTGGGACGAGCGGACGTGAATGCAAAGAGAGACACACGGCGGAAAGGATGATGAGAAACGAACGCGCGGACACACAAACAAAACGGCATTAAGGACAAAACGCACAGGGACAATACTGTCAGTGAGCTTTCGAGCGCGAAGGTAAACACTGAACTGCACAGGTGAACACTTACTAACTGGGGTTATGAATTTTGTCAGCAATTTTTTACACTTAATTTCTATAATATTTGGTTGTTAAACTTTAGAACCCTTCAATTAAATGCACTTCACTTTCACTTAGAACTTTTCACATTCGCACTTTCTTCCGATATGCTTCTGGACTATTTGCTCGCTGAATTCTTAGCGCCGCTAATTTCGATACGATTCGACTGAACTCGATTACTTCGATTGCGTTTTACGATTGTGGCTTGGGCTGTCCAACTGAACCGACTGAAGTTACTGAGCGACTGTTGGGCCGCGCTGACTTGGCGCGCTGGCTCGCTTACTTCTTGCGAGCTGGCTGTCCGTGCGTCTGTCCGCCTGTCTTGTTGGGCGACTCACTGCCAAACGCGCTGCTGTTCAAACGCTTGCTGACGCGCCGACTGACACGCTGACGTTCTGACAAAGCCACTTACTAACTGGCGGCGCATTTGACAAATCAGCCACCAAATGCGAGTAACAAATGAAAATGCAATAAAAGCACTGCATTGCTCTCTCTCACAAATTTTTGTGGAGCGCCTACACCCCCGCTCTCCATACACTTTGTTTACCTGCCGATTGTCAACTCTGACGAAAAGTAAGTTGATAGCGGATTTAATGCAATCACTTGTTGTTGTTGTTGTCATTTGGTTTGTTGTTTTAGCTGATGATACCTTTATTGTTGTTGCGTGTGTAGCTGTGATTGTCAGGCGCTGGAGAGCATTTGTTGTCATGCAAAATAAATAAATAAGCAGCAAAAGGAGAACACTCGAAGCAATAATAACAATAACAAATGAAACACTAATAGGTAGCAGTGATAATAATAATAATAAACAGTAAATAATTCGGTTCGTGCGCGCATGCAACAACAAAATACGCGAAACACAGACAAAGTGAAATGGAACTTGACGATGGTTTTACGGTGCCGAAAGGACAGTGGGACGAAATGGAAGTAAATGTTGTATAGAGGAAATATTGGAAGAAAATTTAAACAAAATGGAAAAATTACTTTCTTACTTACAGTAGTTTTCCGAAATAACGAACACATTAATTGTCAGGCCTGTTCGCTATATCGAATTTTTCGTTAATTCGAGTACTCACTTAGAGGTATTTTTATTAATAAAAATTGCAGTTTAATAAATTGTTTTATTAATTATTTGTTAAAAAATGAAAAACCATAACAAAACAATTCAAATCCAATAAATTCTTCCAAAATGGACACTCACACTCATACTTCTATTGGTGCTGATCAATAATTTTAAGCTTTTTTATAAAATTCAACATTTTTTTCAATTTGCACATTTCTTTTGAATTTTTTCCAGTTTTATTTTTAACTCTGGTTCGATATTATTTGATTTTTTCCTCTTTCTTCATATGTATTCTTCATGTTGTTCGTTAAACTGAGTACTTACAAATTCTCGATGTTCGTTATTTACGGTACTCAATGTAACAAATTTGCTTGTTCGTTATAAGCGGTTTTCGTTAAAACGAATATTCGTTATTTCGGAAAACTACTGTACTTCGTTTTGATCTTAATAGAGAACACAAATCGCAGCAATTTAAGGAGCTTCAATCTGGCCGTCGCTTCAAATTAAAGGGTTCATTATTCCTGCCCAGTTCAATGTCCCATGAAATTCAATCCTTATCCAGAACCTGAATAGTATTTCTGCATTTAGGACAAAAATTTAAATCGACCGATATATATAAACAAATATACATATGTGACCTGGTCTACGGAAAGGGGGCTTAGGTGTCAAGAAATCAATTTTCACTTTTTAGTTAATTCGGATGGAAGATGAGATTTTTAGATTTTTAACAGCTGTTTCCCAGAAAACTAGTTTTCGCACGTTAGCTCCCTTTTCGTAGACCAGGTCACATATATGTATATATGTAATTGTGAGTTCCCTTTGACGAATTCGATCGAAAATCATATAACCTTCGCTCGAACTCATTCGTAGATCTTTCATATCTTTCTCATTTCTTAAATCGTTTTCAGATATGAACTCAATGATTACTGTACTATATGCTCGGCTTCCATGGGTGCCATTAACTTCTTTCAGTCTTATAGGTTCTATCAAAACTTCGAATATACAAAAAAAATCTTCCTTCTCGGAGATTAATTCAGAAAGTCTCTCTCCGAAAATATTTGGAGCTTTCATTTGAAGTCAAAATAGAGTTATCACCTTTCAGTTGAAATAAAAAGAGGCAAATAGTTACAAATATGCCTTACAGCCTTTTCACACTGGAGCTAATTGAACAATTAACCGGCCTCTGCTCGATTAAAACGCTGATTAAAATCGATTTGTCATACAAATTAAAAAATTACAATAATTTTGAATTGAATTTTAATCGAACTTACCAGCTTCTTATGAAAAGCGAAAACAAAAATGTATAACTGCTGATCGGTTATCGAACCGCCGGTAGTGTGAAGGTTTCCCAATCAAAATTTTAATTGATCAATTAATTTGGCTGTATGAAAAGGCGATTAAAAAGCTCTGTTGAAAGCTCTCAGAAGTACATTATTTTAACAGTATCTATCTATATACATCTTAAAAATTTATTAATTTTGGAACGGGGTTGCCATTTTGAAGGGAGAGACTTTAATTTTAAATAATTTGGGTGAACTTCATATTACATATCGCAAACAAAAATCTTCGAGAAGTAATCGAGCATAAATCTAAAAATTTTTTGGATCAAGGTTGCCATTTTGAAGGTAGAGATCTTAACTTAAGCCGATCAAAATATAATTGGGTATAAATTCAAACATATTACAGAATAGAGGTGTGGCCTATCGCAAGGTCATGCAGAATATAATAAAAGATATTCTAAACTTGTCAATTATAGACAAGAAGCCTCAGATCAATCAAATTAATACTTATTTATATTTGCATTGCTTGCTCGGGGTTAAAAATAGTAAAGATGTTCGAAAGTTCTAGGGAAAAATAAATCTGTAATGTATGAAAATTTATTTCCCACTAAAAAGATGACACTTAAGACGGCCGAAAAAAAGTGAATTTTCCAGATTTTTTTCTGAGAAAACTTTTTAATTTATTGATCCAAAAATTTATACACATATTATGGGTATCTTTTAACTGTATTTTAAGACTTAGTTTTAGTAAAAATATTTATTTGAAAAAGAGCTACAGCTGATCTCCAGGAGCTCCTTTCAAAAAAGACGTTTTGCGGTGACCACTATATCTCGGAACTGGATCATCCAAAATTAAAAAACCAAACAGATTTCGTTAGAATAATGTTAAATCTAGTAATTAATCGAAGGAATAAGCAAACTAAAATTTTTTGACAAAATGGCGGTTTCTAAAAAAAAAAATCGATTATTCACCGAAATTTCGGCCATAAATTGTTTATAAAAAACAAAATATTTATCGGAGAGAAAAAATCTTCGATTAATTACTATAAAATATATTTAAGAAGGTCGTGTTAAAATTTGAGACTAATCGGTCTAGCCGTTTTCGAGTAATGTTGGTCACCGACTTTGAAAACACCATTTTGAGAAAAACGCGTTTAAAGTTTGGACCTTGTATTTCCAAGCACTCTGAAATGCCTTTTCAAATTTTTCATTTGCTTGTAACTTTGAAACTATTCACCGGAACGATATGAAATTTTCTGTGTGTATTCTTAAATATATGTACATTAAGAAAATGAAATAAAAAAAATCGATTTTTTTAAAATTCTAACTGCATATAACCCCTTAAAACAGTTATTTTCTCATACCAAAATCTCTATTTAACCCACCGTGCACCCATTCACCTTTCGCTTACTTAGACGGGTGTAGTAATAAGTATGTAATAAAGTTTTTCCACTACACATTAGAGGCCTCTACGCCCCATATGCTCTCAATTTGATGATAGCGTGAGTTGTAAAGCGTGTAGAATAGAGCGTGGAAGGTGCTGCGACTACATGGGTAATAAGTAGTAAAACTGCAAGCGTCGCAAGTGAAATTGGGGGCGCTGAGCGCTGCTTTGGCGGTAACGGCGCTCAAATGTCTGATGAGATTAACACTAAAGTAGGAATTGACAACAAACACAGGTGCTGACACACAAGCATATATACATACCAATGTCTCTTTGCCTTGCTTATAGAATATTTCAACGTTCAATAGGCAAAGTAATAATAATACTAACAACCATTCACAAGACATGTAAGTAAGTACCAACTGCAACCAGAGTAACAATCAAGTAAACATGAGCTACAACAATAACAACAACAACAACGATATGGTAGCCACGAATGCATGGGGACGCATGCGAAAGGAGGCCGCCGAAATATGAGTCAATGGAGACGGGCACCCAGCGCACCGCCGCTTGATGGAGGCCGCGTGAAGCGTGTGCCGCGCGCTTGTGAGTGTGTGTGTATGTAGTGGCGTGCGATGCATGCAAAATGGGAGTTTGGGTAGTTTTGAATTGGAATGCAAGCAGCCATTGGCAAGTGATGGCATGTAATCGGAGTCACTCTGTTGCCACTGATTTTATGCAAACCTCTACATATACTATATAGACATAAGTATGTGTTTGTTGGTATGCTTGTGAAGCCCTACATATTATTTATGCATTTGCTCATGGTTACTTCTTTCGAATCTAATTTCCAAATGCTCATATGTGATTACTGTTACTGTTGTTACTATTCTACTTGTTGTTGTTGTTGTATCCGTGATTGTTGCTGCCGCTACAATTGTTTATCATTATTATGTTTTTGATTTACTATTATTGTTGTTGTACTTTTAAGTGGTGGTTGTCACTCATTTGCTTTGTTTAGAATGAGAATTTCGTAGCTGACACAGTAATGCCGAACTTATGATTACAAACACTGGAGAATTGTAGTGATGTCGGCGGCATTATGCATAAGCTATACGAGTACACTGTGGGAAAATGCAAGAAATTCAAATTTTTAATTATAGATATTAGTAAGTTAATATGAGATTGTGAAGTGAAATGTAATAATTCAGAAAGCAGTAATTACGTAGTAATTATGCAGAAATTTTGCGATTTAATAAGGTGAAAATTTTGTGAAAATAATTGAAATTGGTTTATATCGAACCGTACTCTATAAAGATTAGATTTGAATCTGCTAAAATGATTGTAGCTCTAATTTCTTCTATAAGCTAATTGACCAAGTGTGATCCATAATATTTATTATATGCCTTCACACAGTTTGGAAATAAACAGATTAGGGTATTAACCACGCCTACTTCTTAAACAAGACCGTTTTAAATCCAATAGACTATTTAATTTTACCATAGGCAAATAAATTATTAATGAAGATATCAAAAGGAACTTAGCACTCAGTTATATGGCAAGTATTTTCCAAAAATATTCGAAATCGATGTATAATAGCTTATAGTCTTAGCTTCTTATACCAAATATGAAGATCAATATGTAATATATAAATTCAAAATAGTGCCCATTCGATATTATATGTATATTAGGTAGGAGATTTGTCCTTTGAATTTCGCGGCAATGTATAAAGCGCTACAGAGCTCGTATCTGCCAATATTATACATCTTTGAAAGGTCTTTACATAACCTACAAAACGACGCTATGCATGATTAGTTTGGACCGGCATGTGGCATCTCATGACATCGCACAGGAGATGGGAGTTAGTCACCAAACCATTTTAAAACATCCGCAGAAGGTTGGATACACAAAAAAGATTGATGTTTGGGTGCCGCATGATTTGTTGCCAAAAAACTTTCTGGACCGAATCAATGCCTGCGATATGCTGCTGAAACGGAACGAATTGACCCATTTTTGAAGCGGATGATGGATCTCATACGACAATATCAAGCGAAAACGGTCCTGGTCGAAGTCCGGTGAATCGTCCCAAACAGTGGCCCAGCCGGAATAGACGGCCAGGAAGGTTTTGCTGTGTGTTTGGTGGGATTGGAAGGGAATCAACCACTATGAGCTGCTCCCATATGGCCAGACGCTAAATAATAAAATAAATCAACCATCTACTGCGAACAACTGGACCGCTTGAAACAGGCGATCGACCAAAAGCGTCCAGAATTAACGGCGGCTACAGACAACGTTAATAATGAATACAGCTGACAATTTTATCGTACTTCAATGGCATGTATATCAACATAATGAAAAAATTGGAAATGGAAAATTGGACTCTAAAAAAAAATTAAAATTTCCGTTATTTTTACCATCTACATATATTTTAGTATAAATCATTTTATGGAAGTACATATCTGCTTACAGCAATAATGAGTAGAATAAAGCCCAGATTATAAAAACTTCTTTATAAAATAATCCAGTCAGACAGAACTAACCAGATATGACTTTGAACAGGGGTCTTGCAGTATCTGTTAGTGTTAAAAGTATCAAATTATATGATGAATGTTCAAGCGGTTACTATAGACTGATATTTGATAGGAATATATATAAAATATTTGACTTACTTAATTTGATCTGCCAAAACTCTGGCCATTTACAGACATATCAGGCTTTCCTAAAAAATTAACATAATTTCAAATTTAATAATATGATTTTTAATTATATATTTCTATGGCCAAAATAAAATATACAATCAAATTTTTCTCAGTGCATACCTTCTTAAAACTAAAAAGCAAACTCACATTACGTACGTACAATCTCGTAATCGCCACAAATATTTTTGCGTATTCACTCAGTGTGTCGCTTACCGAGGAGACTATGGTAATTTGACGCTGCAAAATTTCTGTGTTTGCTAATTTCATGAAGACAAGAAAAATACCTTCGTATTTGAAAAATATTTTTGCACAAACAACAAAGTAAACAGACGAATAATTCCGACAAAGTCAACTGAAGTACACAAATGGGACAATAACAGTGCATATGAAGTCAGCTAATTATGACAACAATAAAGACTATTGTTTATGTGACACGGGCATTGTACCGCATTGTTGTTGTAGTTTTGAACTCAAGTCAATTTTGTAGAATAATATTTTCGTACTTGCGAATTTTTGCGTATATTTGTTTATTTGGTTCATTACTTAGCTTCTTATAAGTTGTCTAAATTGTTTTTGTTTATAATTTTTGTTAAGGGAATATTGTATTTTTCAGGGAACAATACGATGCTTTTGTCTGGATTTAGCGATGTCTATCATTGATGACTGATACAGGGTGGTATTGAGTAGATATCTTAAACTTCTGAGGATGAATCTATTTAGGTCCGGAAAACGATCTCATAGATAACCGGTCTAGATTTTGGTAACTAAAATCCAAGTGTTCTGAGGCGGGCACAAATTCTTCGATCGTTTCAACTAAATACAATGTCTGGACTGTAGAATCCCCTCGGCGAATGGCCCTCATTGTTCATTTTCTTGATATTTTATACGATTAAAAAATAGTCTTCTGAGTATATTTATCGGAGAAAGATACAGATACCTTCAGGGTCCAGTAGACTCATAATCAAACAAGTAAGGAAAGGCTCGGATGCAACCGAACATTTTATACCATATATGCGGCATAAAGTTCACTAGATTAACGAAAATCATCATATGTAGTTTATAAGGGCTGAGACATCTCCTTTGAATTACTTTAGAATATCTGAGAGATTTACCGATATTTTTGGTGAAAAAATACCCTTAGGCACTGAGTTCTTAATGTTCGATATCAGGGAGCTTGAAAAATTATAGTCCGTTCTCGTCCGTATATACCGAATTGAAATCGGTCGAGTAGTTTTTGAGATATGGCTTGTGACCCACAAGTGGACGACGTCACGCCCCTTTTTCATTTTTTTTAGTGCAGCTAACCTCTGCCATTTCTTCTGTAGAACTTAGTGTTTCTGACGTTTTCCGTTAATAAGTTAACGCATTTTTAGTCATTTTCAATTTGTATGGGAGGTGGACGTGGTTATTATACGATTATATCAATTTTCAAGGTGTGTAATGGGGTACGTAGAGGAAGTGACTGCAGAAAGTTTGGCTTATATAGCTTTTTGGATTGAGAGATATTCTAAAAAATTAATTAATGGAGGGACCACGCCCACCACTCAAAAATGCAGGTATGCCCCTAATGCGATCCTTTATATAAATTTTTTTCTATTATTGCTTTATTTATGGCTTCCATCCATTCGAGAGCATTAGAGACTTCTCCAATTAAGCCATGACACAAAGCTTCTCCATTTATACTAGAGTCGGGCATAGATATGGCCTCGTAATTGAATCTTAATGGTTGGTGATTTGCTACTTTACTAGAATAAACAAAAAGTTAAACCACAAATAAAACGGATTTTTTCTAACCAATAATTTGCGTTTATTTATTTTTTTCTCGCAACAAATCAAAACGTAAATGATGTGTTGAACTCTCACAATTGCACTTAACATGACCCACACATAACGGCAGTTTAAATAGTAAATATTTATTTGATTTCGTTGCATAAAAAATTACAAAAACAACAACAAACAAGTGAATTTTAGCGTAATACAATGTTGCCACAGAGCGGAGTCCTGACTAAGCTCGCTAAAAAATATAATAAAATAAAAAAATATAAAAATAAAAAAAAATTAAAAAAAAAATGGCAAAATAGACGTTGGTCAAACGTACCCAATGCAAAAAACAACAAACAAACAATAATCGAAGCCGCAAATTATTATGTAAATACAAGCGCGCAAGTGCAAGTGCAGTGCGCATGCGCAGCCACTCAAGGGCAGAGGTGCTTTCTATATAATAAGTAGGAAAGATATAGTAACTGTGCGACCATGTGGTGAGTCGGTCGAGGGAATCGCACAGCTTATTGATTTTGCACAACTGTAAATTGTTAACTGTGCGCATGCGTAATCGCAACGCACGCAAATCGCCGAGCGGGAAGTGAAAGAGTTGCTGCGCGCCGGCTAGCCAATTTTTTATAAAAAAATAAAAAAATGCAGAAAATCAGCAAAACGCTGCGGCGCCAGCAAATTGTGCGAGATTTATGCGGTAATCAGTGGCAATTTGTATTGCTTTTCAGTCAATAAGCGATTACAACCGCAACAATAAAGAACGCGACGCGCCACAGACACGAACGTGTGCGCCGGCTTACGAATGTGACTACATGCAACGCTGCGAATTATGTAATTTTTCGGCGAGCAGTCTTGCGAAATAAATGATTTTCTGCAGTTTGGGTAAAGAAGCGGGGAGGACGATAGCAGTCATATGCAAAACGAAGTTAAATATTTATTTAGGCAATCATGAGCACCAACTGTGCTGTTCGCGAAAAAATCCGAAATTACGAAAAATATTTTGAGCGGCAAACAAAAACATTGTCGCTGACACACTCACGATATTCATGCTGACGCCACACAGAGATAATCCAAATTAAATTGTCAAAATTGATAATTGAAAAAATCGCTGCGTTGACGAGCAAATGTCGACGTGGACATATGCATATGTCACGTTTTTAACGATATGACAAATTCACAAATTCACAAGACCAAACAGCAGCACACAACCAGCAACAACAGTTCATATATACATACAACATACTAGTCTCGGTGTTGCTGCAGAGCGAGGGTACGGAGCTATGCATTTTGAGCTGCACGAAAAAATTGTTTTAAATGCATTCAAATTAAAAGCAGCGAACGCGCATGCGCAGCACACCTCTTACAAAGACACACATACACACGAGCATCAGAGTCGATCTAAGCCGCTTTGTGTTTCTTATTTTCTCGTGTGATATGACTCTACGGCTTGCTTTTGGTCGCACAAAGGCGAAACTAAAGAGGGTTACACTTCAGAGACTATAATAGAAGGATAGATGATGTACAATTGAATGGTCTAATGAACTCATACATTTATGTAGTGTGAAAATTATTCATTAAGGTGGTCCCAGGGATTGCCTTGTCTTCAGCGCGATTTTTTCTGACTTTAGTAGTGAAATGCAAAATATCCTTGATCTCAGGTTAACTGGAGGGTTTACTGTATCAAGCTTCGATTTTAAGTGTTTTTCTACTTTCGCAACATCTTGCACAGAGAGTATGATTAATTTCTTCAGACGAGAATAACGGTTGTTGAATTCGAACCATATATTTTCAAAACCCTAGATATCGAACATGAAGACCTCAGGACCTGAGGATAATATATTATCGAAAATTTAGAGAAATCACTCAAATGTTTTATAGAATTTTATCGGGAATCTTTTTCCTTTTACCTCTGTGTCAAAAATGGGTAAAATCGCAGTCATAATTTCTCCTAGTTCTTCCGTCAAAAAGTAACCGGAAATTCTCAATATAAATATATATATTTAGTTTGTTTACGGCGTCATTAGGAACAAGTCAACCTTTTGTGTGCGTTGCCATTTTTATATGCCCCTCTTTGAACGATTTAAATCAATCATAAACTTGAGCTTTCGACATGGTTGAATCACCAAATGTTTTTTTTTCAACATTTCCAACTTTTTGGCACAAGAATATTCGTTAGAAACACAAAATTTCACACAAACTAATTATAATTTTTTAATTACTAACTAATTTTAGAATTTCCGGTTACTTACTTACTTGTTATTTCTTAAGTCGGCGATATTCATTCCTTTCTAACTTTCGAAAAAATTCGCTAAATTTTTCTTTAGGGAGAAGCTTCTATATCATGATGACGTTCCGATAGATGGCGTTATAATCAAATAAATTCCCCAAAAACAATATTTCTAGTGCAATTTGGCGGATTATATATGAATTTACATATAGTATAGTCAGTTTTACCAGATAATAAAACAATTTGCTTTAGATTACTTTACTCGACAAGAGATCCTTTTGAAATATGTCGAATATTTTGATAGCTATGTAAATTGAGCTTTCTGAACTTTCGAAATCATCTGTCTTAAGATATTGCAAATCAGCTACGTTAAAATTTGAACCAAAACAAAGAGTTGTCCAAAATCGCACATATTTTAAACATTTTTAAATTTTTTTCCTCTAGGATCCTTAATCAGTGCCAATGAGATTATCCACAAAGGTTCACTGAGCTTTTGTCCTAAATAAATTGATCAATAATTTATCTCTTTCGATTTTTCTCTTCTTCTTTTTATCTCTCATTCGCTTTCTGTTTCTCTTACTATTAATTGTTTTATTTTTCTTTCCCTTTCTCTTTCTCTTTCCAAACAAAATTCTACGTTCGTAAAACGAAAACAAAAATTTCAAAGATCTTAGTTAACCTACTCTATAAATATTATAGACAGTATAGATTTGCGTTAATGAGCAAGTACTTCAAGAACATCTGAACTTAACTCAATTACATATGATGATCTTTTATTTCAAGAGAGCTATCATAGAATTTTATAGGGTGTTGAGAGTTCGGTAAGTTTCTTTGATAGACCCAATTGTTTGATTTAGTTTGAGTTGAGTTTACAAGTACTACAAGTTTTATCCAGCTAAACCATGAAAAGCTAAATCGTTGAGTTGGGGTTTTATTGACGCAAGTTATCTTCCATTCTCTTTGAAAGAATCTCTAATTTACCACAAACAGTTTTTTAGTAAATCGAAAGAAGAAAGGTTTTTTTCAACTTAAAGGAGTGCTCATTAACCCCTCCTAGAAAAAAAAGTTGAACACCACCACTGCACACATACGTTTAACTTTTCGTCAGACATTCCACCAACCAGTCAGCCAGTCACAGTAAGAGGGTGCAATCGCAGCTGGTTGGCAACTGAAAAACGAAAGTGTTGTGATGTACGAGTACAATGAGCGAACGAACGCTGCGCCGCACTGATAGTGAACAGTGAATGCGTTCAGCGGTAGCCGCATCACTGGACAGCAGACAAAATAAATGTGTCAAATTTATATGTCAGACACTTAAAAGACGCAAGATTAATTTCGGATGACAGATTTGAGTTGCAGCGGACGAGCGAACCAAGCCAGGTGAGCCATGTAGCGAGTGTCGGGAGACTTGCGTAATATAACTATGACAACAACAACAAAAAAATAATAATATAAAAGAAGCTGTGTAAATGTGTTGTAAAAAGTGAAATGAAAAATGTTAAATGAAATCCATTAAATTTTTCAAGCTACTGAAAACGATGAAACAGAAGACTTAAGCAACGAACCTGTAATGGAATTAAATGACTGGAAACTCTTCTCAGTACCACAAATGAAAGGTGAAAAGGAAATACAGCTAAGCGTATATGAAGAGAATGAATTTTGTTCCATACTTTTAAGCAAAAGCGGATCAAAATAACAAAAGCGATAGAGACTCTGCCTCTCAGCGGTGCAACAATAACACCAAAAAATCAAAAATAAAAAAAACTAATCATAATATCGCTTAATAAATATAAATGGAGCATTTAATGTAAAAGTGTAACAACAGCAACAAAAATGATAACAACAACAACAACATTATCAAGCATAACTAAATTGTTGCACCGGCATTTGCCGCCAAATCGTGACTGTGGCAGTCACGTCAATTTGTTCGACTTGTCAATTGCCGGCTGCTGCTGCCGCCGGTGCACACACACACATACATATTTGATAAGCAAATGAAAATGAAAAATCACAACGAATGAAATGGAAAACGCGCTCCAACAATTTGTTTGAATTTTTTAAATTTTTTTTGTATTTTTCTTTTTTTTTTGTTGCTTTTGAGCTGGTGTAAACATGCAAATGTGTCAATATTTATTATTTATGCGCAACACATGGCAAATGCCAATGCTGTAAGACAATATCTCGCTGTGTGTAATATGTAAATGTATATGCAGGCTTAAATGTGGAGAATTGGAGCAACGAGTTGCAGTTGGGCTCAAACATATAGAACGGCACCCCCCGAGTATTAATGCGAAAATTGTAATATAAATTTTTATACTAAATTTTTGATACAATTTCAATATATTATAATTTTCAAAACATCTATATTTCTCATAGAAACTATTTTTTGTGTTCAAAAGTTATAATATACATGTTATAATGCAGGTCTTGGTCATTTAATGAGAATATAAAACATTAGGTTGGCAAATATCTCCCTTCCGATTTTTTGCTCTTTATTCAATGCTTTATAAAATATGCGCCGTTTCGTTTTTTAATATGTTTCCATTTAGACGGAAACTTATCCTTATTTTCGAAGAACTCAGACAGCCACTTTTCACAAGCCTCTTTTGAGTTTAACTTTACACCACCAAGAACTTCCGCCATGGACAGGAACAGGTGGTAATCACTTGGCGCTATGTCCGGGCTATATGGTGGATGCGATAAAACCTCCCATCCGAGCTCCTGTAGCTTCTGACGAGTCATCAACGAAGTGTGTGGTCTGGCGTTGTCCTGGTGGAACACTACACCCTTCCTGTTGGCCAATTCTGGACGCTTCTGGTCGATCGCCTGCTTCCAGTCCAGTCCAGTTGTTCGCAGTAGATGGTATAATTAAGCGTCTGACCATATGGGAGCAACTCATAGTGGATGATTCCCTTCTAATCCAGCCAAACGCACAGCAAAACCTTCCTGGCCGTCAATCCCGGCTTGGCCACTGTTTGGGACGACTCACCGGCCTTCGACTACGACCGTTTTTCGTATGTGATCCATTTTTCGTTGCCAGTCTCCATCCGCTTCAAAAATGTGTCGAGTTCGTTCCGTTTCAGAAGGATATCGCAGGCGTTTATTCGGTCCAGAAGGTTTCAAGCTTTTTTGTGTATGCAGCCTTCTGCAGATGGTTTCAAATGATTTGGTGACTAACTCCCATCTCCCATGCCGGTCTAACGCGATCGGTATTCGTCGTCACTTATCTATGGTGTCGTTTTCACCCGTTCTGAATCGTCGAAACCATTCCTCCGCAGTTCGAAGTGATAGAGTACCATCCCCCAAAACACCATTAATCTCACGGAACATTTCTCTAGCGGATTTGCCTTTAACGAAGGAAAACTTTAAAATATCGTTAGTGAACTCCATGTTTACACGTCCATAACTGTTGAAAGCAATATCCAAACTAATCATGCATAGCGTCGTTTTGTAGGTTATGTCAAGACCTTTCAAAGCTCTGTAGCGCTTTATAAAGGGTGATTTTTTAAGAGCTTGATAACTTTTAAAAAAAAAAAAACGCATAAAATTTGCAAAATCTCATCGGTTCTTTATTTGACGTTAGATTGGTTCATGACATTTACTTTTTGAAGATAATTTCATTTAAATGTTGACCGCGGCTGCGTCTTAGGTGGTCCATTCGGAAAGTCCAATTTTGGGCAACTTTTTCGAGCATTTCGGCCGGAATAGCCCGAATTTCTTCGGAAATGTTGTCTTCCAAAGCTGGAATAGTTGCTGGCTTATTTCTGTAGACTTTAGACTTGACGTAGCCCCACAAAAAATAGTCTAAAGGCGTTAAATCGCATGATCTTGGTGGCCAACTTACGGGTCCATTTCTTGAGATGAATTGTTCTCCGAAGTTTTCCCTCAAAATGGCCATAGAATCGCGAGCTGTGTGGCATGTAGCGCCATCTTGTTGAAACCACATGTCAACCAAGTTCAGTTCTTCCATTTTTGGCAACAAAAGTTTGTTAGCATCGAACGATAGCGATCGCCATTCACCGTAACGTTGCGTCCAACAGCATCTTTGAAAAATACGGTCCAATGATTCCACCAGCGTACAAACCACACCAAACAGTGCATTTTTCGGGATGCATGGGCAGTTCTTGAACGGCTTCTGGTTGCTCTTCACCCCAAATGCGGCAATTTTGCTTATTTACGTAGCCATTCAACCAGAAATGAGCCTCATCGCTGAACAAAATTTGTCGATAAAAAAGCGGATTTTCTGCCAACTTTTCTAGGGCCCATTCACTGAAAATTCGACGTTGTGGCAGATCGTTCGGCTTCAGTTCTTGCACGAGCTGTATTTTATACGGTTTTACACCAAGATCTTTGCGTAAAATCTTCCATGTGGTCGAATAACACAAACCCAATTGCTGCGAACGGCGACGAATCGACATTTCACGGTCTTCAGCCACACTCTCAGAAACAGACGCAATATTCTCTTCTGTACGCACTGTACGCATTCGTGTGGTTGGTTTAATGTCCAATAAAGTAAACTGAGTGCGAAACTTGGTCACAATCGCATTAATTGTTTGCTCACTTGGTCGATTATGTAGACCATAAATCGGACGTAAAGCGCGAAACACATTTCGAACCGAACACTGATTTTGGTAATAAAATTCAATGATTTGCAAGCGTTGCTCGTTAGTAAGTCTATTCATGATGAAATGTCAAAGCATACTGAGCATCTTTCTCTTTGACACCATGTCTGAAATCCCACGTGATCTGTCAAATACTAATGCATGAAAATCCTAACCTCAAAAAAATCACCCGTTACATAGCCGCGAAATTCAAAAGGCAAAAAGGCGGAATAACCTAATATATAACAGGTCATCGACAGAATCTTTCTGAATACTCTATATACAATCTTTCTACATTTACAGGCAGTAAAATAGCCAATTTTTTTGGTTCATTAAGTATATGAAGGTTAATATACCTTCCAGGTTCACCCAAAGAAGATACGTACTCATAAGAATATGATTCAATGAATTCGAGTGGAACATAGGAACCTCTTATAAATAGCGAAAGCATTCGCGTAATCACACTTGTTAAACATAAGGCGAAGTGCTATTAGTAAGGCATTACCAGTAAGGCAAACCATCGAAACGGGAGATAATATTTCCATAGCGAGTGTTTTGTGATACCAAAATCTCCTAGAGATGGATTTAAAGTTTCAATTATGGAGAAGTCTCTTTAACCATCAAGAAGCATGAATATTCAAAGAACAAACCAAGCATTATTTTTCTTATCTAAACGACAACGAATAACTGTATCTCTATTCCAACTATATATGTACATATGCACCTATGATATATAAATTATATATTTTTAAATGACAGTACTTCTACAAATAATTTATGCAATGGATATTGCAATAACTTTGAATTATTTTGTTGAATGAAATCGTATAATTGACTGTGATTATCCAGCGAGATAGATCGCTCGTCGACTTGTCAATTTTCTCACTGCCCAAATAAAGTATTTGCATAAACGAGCCGAGGGATTAGCATAAACATGCAATGGAATGGAACACAATGCATGCATACACACCCAGATATATACATACATATATATGTATAGTATATATAAAGTATATATATTTATACATATATTTGAAAATCTATTTGAAGGCGTCTGTGTGCCTTAAACGTGAGCCCGAGCGCGCCAACCACAACTGATGGACTTTGTCTTTTTTTCTGCGCTGCCTTCATGGCCTTTATGACCGCGCGGCTACCACTGTTTGCTGTTGTTGTTGTACGCTTTGTTGCATTGTTGTTGTTAAATGTCATTCATTTTACGAATTTCGATTTCAATGCGAATCCAGAGCACAACAATTCATTTGCATAGGCAAATCAATCAGTCACCCACGAACCGAACATCGAACGCGCGAGCATCGTATGCTGAACGCCGAACGTCCGACTAACGGTCTTGTGTTGTCTTGTGTTGGCGGCATGATTGTCAAGTACATTGGCCCCACTTAACACTGAAAAACAATGGCAACGGCGTACCGTAAACTAGTTTGCGAGACAAGAGCAAATGGGCAAAATGTGTGGAAAGCAACAACAATAGCAACAACAAGAGATACTAAAAGCAAATAAAAATAAAAACACGAAACAGTGTTATTCAATAAAACTAAAAAGCAAATGTGTGTTTATGAAAATGCGCACAGTAAACAACAACAACAACAAACATGTTAACTGCAACAACAACAACAAACTCGCATATGCAGCAAGCGCTTATCACAACGTGGTAATCGATTTATTTACGCATGCAGCGTTGAACTATAGCAACACCAACTATAAAAACAAAAACAATGATAACTATACAACAACAACAGCAACCAGACGCGCACAAATGCTGTGAAAATAATGGCCAGCGCAAGTTCATACCTTACAGACGCAACGGTAGCTGCGCCGGTCAACAACAACAACACTAAACAGCAAACAGTAGCTAAACACAGCGCGCAACAGCAGCAGTGCGCTTGACTCGCTCAACAGCTGTGCAACAATTACGATCCACCAATTCTTAAGTCACAAAATTTCACTTTCGTTTGCTCAACCAACAACAACAACCAACCAACGCTTTACAGCTGCAGCGCCTGCCTCCTGTCGTCTGCCGCGTGGCGACGTGCACCCACCGCTTATCGCTGCGCTCACATCAGCTTGCGCGGCAATGAGGCGAGGAAAGCAGCTCATCATTGTCGGTGATTTGCAGTTCAACTCCTTGCAACGCTCGGCGGCGCGCTTCTTTGCCAGCGCTGCATTGGCGCGCGGTGAAAATGTTTTCGTTGAAATGCCAAAATTTGCAATTTTCTCAACAAATCAAGGTGACCAGCGACCGAGCGCGCGATCAGCTTGCGCTGTGCTAACCTAAGCAGCTAAGCGACCGCGTCGTTGAACGCGCATCAAGATAACTAGCATAACAAACGATTTAGTGAGTTTAGGAAAATGTTTATGCGCTGCCAACCACCAGTCACACATGTACTTATGTATGTGCTTCAGCTGTCCGTAGCGTTCGCCGCGCCGAGAAAATGCCACAAATGTTGAGAAAAGCGCTTTGGCGCGCATGCTGAAATGAGGCGCACTCACACACACATAAATATCTGCCATGCATGCATTATCTGCCGCATGTGTGTAGGTGTTTTCTTTTTCTTTTTTCGCTTTTTATTTTTTTATTTTTGTTGCACATACTGACCAAATTTGGTGTTGAAAACGTGGCGACGACAACAACGCTTCTCCGCTGACTCAATCTTTGAGCCAATGTACTTTCTGCGCCATATCGAAATCGAAAGTGGGCAGAATTTTGCTATTTCGCAATTTTGCAATTTTCTTAACGGTCGTCTAACGAAAGTAAAATGCCAACAGACGCCGTCGTCGTTTGCGTTGACAATACGCAAATTACATGTGTGAGTGGGCGGTTCATAATTGAATGGAAGTGACTGTAAAACTGTGGACGCAGAAAATGTGACGAAAAATGGTTTCTATATACTGTGAGGTTAGGTCTGGGAGAAGTAAAATTATGTATACATCGAGGTCCTCGTAAATTTTACTTTTTGGCCTCTTCAAAATGTGTTCACAGCGAAGAATTATGTACTTGAAAAAATATCGCCTCTTTTGTTAATAAATGCCAATGTTCGGTTAGTTTCGTAAACGACACAGGGTTGCATTTACGCTTCCTCATCTCGCATGTTAATATTAATATCCGATGATTTGAGAAAGCACCCATCTGCGTCTACTATGTCTATCTCTTTCTCATATCGCATAGTGTCCTTCTTTACTTTTAGTAGAAGATTTTTACCATGTCGATGCTTATAATTTTGGTCCCAAGCCTCTCTACATTTGTTGTGGGTCAGTCATGTGCTTTGAAACGCCTTAACTCTATACATATATAGCAATACGTCATTCTGAGTTCATAACAAGTGATCTGATTTCATCCTATAAATAAAAAAAACGTTTACTAGAGGAGAGGGAAAAGCAAAACGCTACATAGATAGACCTCAACCGATTCAAACAAGATGGATACTATCGTTATCTGTAGGTAAGAACACCTCTAAAGAATTAAAGCAATTTAGTAAATATTTTTATGGATTTCTACTTACTAGTTTGATAGTTGAAGTAAGCTATAGAATATTTAAATTCTCCAAAAGATACGAGTATATTAATAATATATTAACGTGGTATATTTTCTGTTCCATCTCTTTTAGATTAAATCATTTTATTTAATTTATACTAGATACTTGTTCGATGCGACACATTCCAAAAGTTAGGAAATAGGAGGACCTCGCTTAACCACATTTAAGAAGTAACAAAATTCGTGTGCTTGGGGACCCAAATGGATCTGGCTGTGGCAAGATGAATCTTCTTCTCCCTTCCGTTTTTTTGATTTTTATTCAATGCTTTATTGAAAGTATTACAGTGATCGGATTTAGTTCAAATATGCGCCGTTTGGTTCAATAATCTGTTACCATCTAGACGGCAACTTCATAATACCCCCCTCAAAGAAGCCCGCCTCCTTATTTGCGAAGAACTCGGACAACCACTTTTCACAACCATCTTTTGAGTTCAACTTTACACCACCAAGGGCGTTCGCCATGGGTAGGAACAGGTGGTAATTACTTGGCGCTATGTCCAGGCTATATGGTGGATGCGATAAAACCTCCCATCCGAACTCCCGTAGCTTCTGAGTCATCAACGAAGTGTGTGGTCTGGCATTGTCCTGGTGGAACACTACACCAACAGGAACGCCAATTCTGGACGCTTCTGGTCGATCGCCTGTTTCAAGCGGTCCAGTTGTTCGCAGTAGATGGTAGAATTAAGCGTCTGGCCATATTCCCTTCCAATCCCGCCAAACGCACAGCAAAACCTTCCTGGCCGTCAATCCCGGCTTGACCACGGCTTGGGACGCTTTGATATTGTCGTATGTGATCCATTTTGGGTGACTAACTCCCATCTCCTGGGCAATATCACGAGATGCCACATGCCGGTCTAACTCGATGTTTTAAATAATTTGAGCGGTATTCGTCGTCACAGGTCTTCCGCCGGCTGGCTTATCCATGGTGTCGTTTTCATCCGCTTTCAACGATGTATGGTATTGCCAGATACGAGCTCTGTAGTGCTTTATACATGCCGCGAAAATCAAAAAGCCAAAAAGACGGAAGGATATTTGACAACCTAATATAAGTATAAATACCAACCAAATATGGTAGGAAAACTATGAAACGAAATCATGGTATTTAAAATATATGAAAATTAAACAATTCCGGAACAACTTCTATAAACTAAATTCAATTAATTAAAAAGACAACAACAACAAATTATGCAAATATGCAACTCATCTCTAAATTAATATCACAGATCATCAACCGCTTACTCTGGCACGCTCATTGGAGTGAAGTAAAAGTAAAATTCGCCTTGCCACTATTATGCACAGCAGATTGCCCATGAAATTTGCGCACACGTAATATAAGTACATGCAACATGCCATATCGACGTTGCAACATCATGTCAGAAGTTTATCACAAATCGCCAATCACAACGAAGACTTGCTCAACCCGCTTTACTACGCTTAATACGCTTTAATAATCATATCGCAAGCGACTTTTAGTGAAAATAAAAGTACAATGCAACAACAACGAAAGCAGAAAATAATAAAAATGAAAAAAGAAATGAATTTCCTTTGCATTGCCTTTTGGCTCGTTACTCCCGTTCATGTTGTACCGACACAATCTACCTGCTGTGCTTGCAGGAGGGCCGCCCGCTGTCTGACAAAGCGCGATCGATTGTTCCTGGCGCCAAGAAAGTTGCTCACGTTTGCGCCTACAAAGGGACTCTACCATCATTTTATACCCTCGTGCAATATGTTTCATAAGGTATTTCACTTTTTATCGCATAGTTAAAGTCTGGAAATACAATAATCAGTTCACCAATTATTTTTCTGTAGATTTAAGTATACAGAACATAACCCCTGAGGCTACTGGAAAATATTAAATAAACGGTCAACGCCATAATATTTCCCCCTCTTTTGACATTCCTCTTTAGTAAGATTTGTTATTTCATCATGGAAAGATATATCCAACAACGAGTCGAAATTATTAAAATTTTCTTCCGAAATGCGGAGACGGTGACCTCAACTTTAAGAGCGCTACGTCCTACGTAGCGATGAGGCTAATTTCTGGCTGAATGGCTTCATCAATAAGCAAAATTAGCGTTATTGGTCGGGCAGCAATCCACACGTTCTCCATGAGTCACCACACCATCCCGCAAAAATTACGGTTTGGTGCGGTTTATGGGCCGGCGGCGCCATTGGGCCGTACTTCTTCCGCGATAATCAAGACCGCCACGTTACTGTACAGTCGCTACTGCTCAATGATAACCGAATATTTTTGGCGAATATATTGGATGATATGGACTTGGTCAATATGTGGTTCCAAACGGATGGCGCCACAAGCCACACAGTGAATGTAGTAATCGATTTATTGAAAACTAAGTTTGGTGAGGGTGTTATCTCACGAAATATCCCAGTCAATTGGGCGCCTTGGTCGTGCATTTTGATGCCGTTAGACTATTTCCTGTGGGGCTACGTCAAGTCTATGGCAGCGAATGTACTTTCACAGGAATACAGAATTTCATTGATATCGCAATCCGTTTTTGTATTGTTCTTATTGACCCTTTATATGACGGAATTACACCAGCCTGGACCGATTTTAACTATTTTTGCCACTTAGTTACATTATATCCAATATTTTACGTTCACTCAATTTCGTTAAGATATCTCACATGTTAACCGATACATCCGGTAGGAACCGGAAGTTTGTTAAATCCTTATATAAAGTATATAGGAGCTAAAGGAAGAAAGACCTGATTTTGCTCATTTTTGGCACAGACGAACACTATTAGAAGTCACACATCTTTATTCAAAGAATAAAAATATATAACATTTGAGAGACTTATCGATAATTTCGGTAAACAAATTTTCCATTGGTGCTGAGATACTCATGTTCGATATCTGGGGCCTTGAAATGTTATTTCGACTAATTTTAGACGGACGTTGTCGGACCAGAATTGCAGTATTTGTGCAAAGGTTTGTTCCGATATCTTCACTGCTACTTAATATATATATTGTAAGGTGAACGAGGGTGGAGTCATATGTAGAAGTTCACGTAAGTGAGGAAAGTTTCTGACTGCCATTCACTTGGGAATGGCCAGGAACGATTCTTTTACATGTGGCTCAAGCAGCTCACAACTTTCGGTCTTAGACCAAGTATCCTCTGGGTAGCCAACAGACATCCGTCTGGAAGCGAGCTAAAGTGAGAAGGCGAATCCCGCTTATGCGGTTGTGCGTTGGGCTTGGGACCCACCACATAAAAACGAATAACCAGTGAATAAGAAACACAGGCCTCGGATGAGAAACCCCCCTTTTGATGACGACCACGGCAAACGTATAAAGGACTATGATTTAAGGGCATGCACCTGGAATGTCCGGACTCTTAATTGGGAAGGTGCCTCTGCCCAGCTGGTTGATGTCCTCGTAAGAGTAAAGGCTGACATCACCGCAATCCTAGAAATGCGATGGACGGGACAAGGACGGAAGAAGGTGGGTCCTTGTGACATCTACTACAGCGGCCATATAAAGGAGCGCAAATTCGGTGTGGGATTCGTGGTGGGAGAGAGACTCCGTCGTCGAGTCCTGGCATTCACTCCGGTGGATGAACGTCTAGCCACAATCCGCATCAAAGCGAGGTTCTTCAATATATCGCTGATTTGCGCCCACGCCCCGACGGAAGAGAAGGACGAAGTGATCAAAGATACCTTCTATGAGCGCCTAGAACGTACCTATGAGCGCTGCCCCCGCCACGATGTCAAAATCGTGCTTGGCGATTTCAACGCTAGGGTGGGTAAAGAAGGTGTCTTTGGCACAACAGTCGGAAAATTCAGCCTCCATGACGAAACATCACCAAACGGTCTGAGGCTGATCGACTTCGCCGGGGCCCGAAATATGGTCATCTGTAGTACTAGATTCCAGCATAAGAAAATCCATCAAGCTACTTGGCTGTCCCCGGATCGAATCACTCGCAACCAGATCGATCATGTTGTGATAGATGGACGACATGTCTCCAGTGTTTTTGATGTGCGTACGCTTCGTGGTCCCAACATCGACTCGGACCACTATCTTGTAGCAGCTAAAATACGCACCCGCCTCTGTGTAGAAAAGCGCACACGTCAACAAACACAAGGAAGGTTCGACATCGAGAAGCTGCAATCACAACCGACAGCCGAACGATTTTCTACTCGACTTGCACTCCTGCTCTCTGGAGAGCACTCATCAGCATCTCGGTATAAGGGATCTGTGGGACGGCATATCAAACTCCTTACGTACAGCTGCAACCGAAACCATTGGCTTTCGGAAAAGCCCAAAAACTGCTGGTATGATGAGGATTGTCGTCTCGCAGTGGAGAGAAAACAGACTGCCTACCTCGCAATGTTGCGATCAACCGCAACACGAGCGGGATGGGAAAGATACCGAGAGCTGAAGAGGGAAGCGAGACGCATTTGCAGAAAAAGAAAGAAAGAGGCCGAAATGCGTGAGTATGACGAGCTTGACAAGCTGGCCGACAGGGGTAATGCTCGAAAATTTTACGAAAAGATCCGGCGACTAACTGAAGGTTTCAAGACCGGAGCACACTCCTGTAGGACCCCCAGCGGTGATCTAGTGGTTGATGACCAGAGTATACTGTGTTTGTGGAGGGAACACTTCTCCAGCCTGCTGAATGGCAGTGAAAGTACAACACCAGGAGATGGCGAACCCGATTCCCAATCGACGACGATGGAACAGATGTTCCATTGCCCGACCGTGAAGAAATTAGAATAGCAATTACCCGCTTGAAGAACAACAAGGCGGCGGGGGCCGATGGATTGCCGGCCGAGCTATTCAAATACGGCGGCGAAGAGCTGATAAGGTGCATGCATCAGCTGCTTTGCGAAATATGGTCGGAAGAAAGCATGCCCGACGATTGGAATCTCAGTGTACTCTGCCCAATCCACAAAAAGGGAGACCCCACAATCTGCGCCAACTATCGTGGGATAAGCCTCCTTAACATCGCTTATAAGGTTCTATCGAGCGTACTGTGTGAAAGACTAAAGCCCACCGTCAACAAACTGATTGGACCTTATCAGTGTGGCTTTAGACCTGGAAAATCAACAACTGACCAGATATTCACCATGCGCCAAATCTTGGAGAAGACCCGTGAAAAAAGGATCGACACACACCATCTATTTGTCGACTTTAAAGCTGCTTTCGACAGCACGAAAAGGAGCTGCCTTTATGCCGCGATGTCTGAATTTGGTATCCCCGCAAAACTAATACGGCTGTGTAAGTTGACGTTGAGCAACACCAAAAGCTCCGTCAGGATCGGGAAGGACCTCTCCGAGCCGTTCGATACCAGACGAGGTTTCAGACAAGGTGACTCACTCTCGTGTGATTTCTTTAACCTGATGCTGGAGAAAATAATACGAGCTGCAGAGCTAAATCGAGAAGGTACAATCTTCTATAAGAGTGTACAGCTACTGGCGTACGCCGATGATATCGATATCATCGGAAACAACACCCGCGCCGTTAGTTCTGCTTTCTCCAGACTGGATAAGGAAGCGAAGCGTATGGGTCTGGTGGTGAACGAGGACAAGACGAAATATCTCCTGTCGTCAAACAAACAGTCAGCGCATTCGCGTCTTGGCTCCCACGTCACTGTTGACAGTCATAACTTTGAAGTTGTAGATAATTTCGTATACCTAGGAACCAACATTAACACCGATAATAACATCAGCCTTGAAATCCAACGCAGAATCACTCTTGCCAACAGGTGCTACTATGGACTGAGTAGGCAATTGAAAAGTAAAGTCCTCTCTCGACGAACAAAAACTAAACTCTACAAGTCCCTCATCATTCCCGTACTACTTTATGGTGCAGAAGCGTGGACGATGTCAACATCCGATGAGACGGCACTAGGAGTTTTCGAGAGAAAGGTTTTGCGGAAGATTTACGGTCCCTTAAACATTGGCAACGGCGAATACCGCAGAAGATGGAATGATGAGCTGTATGTGTTGTTCGACGACATAGACATAGTCCAGCGAATAAAAAGACAGCGGCTACGCTGGCTGGGTCATGTTGTTCGAATGGATGAAAGTGCCCCAGCTCTGAAAGTTTTCGATGCAGTACCCGCTGGAGGAAGCCGAGGAAGAGGGAGACCTCCACTCCGGTGGAAAGACCAGGTGGAGAAGGACCTGTCTTCACTTGGTATTACCAATTGGCGCCAAAACGCCAAAAGGAGAGATGCGTGGCGCACTGTTGTGGACTCGGCTATAACCGCGTAAGCGGTTTCTACGCCAGTTAAGAAGAAGAAGGTGAACGAATCAAATGAACTTCAAAATAGTGATATAAGGAAAGTAGGCGTGGTTGAGAACCGATTTCGCCCACTTTCAAATTATACCATTGGGATGCCAAGACAATATTATGAATCGAATGAAATTGGTCGAGTAAGTTACTGAGATAGAATTTTTGACCAATAAGTGGGCAGCGAAACGCCCATCATCCATTTTTTACATGTTACAAATTAAGGGGGGTTTTCCGAATCTACGCTCAAAAAGCATTTTACATTTTTGATAGCAACGAAAGATTGCATAATGATCGGCGCCAACTGGTTTTAGTTGCCCCTTACTATTTTACTTTTATTATATTTTTCGTGCCTAAGGGCTTATATAATGACATAATATTGCAATCGTTTATTATGCACGCAGGTTTTTTTTATAAATTAATATTGTTTTTGTTGTAATATATATATAAATAATATAAAATAGTTTCACTTATGAAAGAAGAAGCCTAGGAAGACAAAAAGCTCGACGAAAATATTTGCAAAATTAAAAAAAAAAAACCTTTTTTTTATTATTTTTTTTAAATATTTTTTGCTATTTACAACAAAAGTACTGCATATAAATGCCTGCAACTGTCAATTTTTTTCCACCGCACACACTGTCGACAATTAATCAACGGCCTAAACACAACTATTACAACTGACATTCGCAGTCGATTATTTAAAATTAATTAACCTTTAAACTTGTACGCCATTTACACACAATTTATTGTTATCATCACTATATACCATATATTTAGTTGGGCTTGTATGCAATTTAGCTGAAGCAGTGATGCCAATTAGTGTGGCGCTATTTTGTTGGTGGCAAATAATTAAATATAAATGTGGGTGCTGCTGTGGCAGTGGCACTGTTTGTTGGGTGGTCCAACGTAGATTAATATAGATTTTGTATTTTTTAGTTGGTCAAAAGGTCTCAGATTGCTACAGTTGATGTACTAAAAATATACTTGAGAGCCAACAAATCACTTATATAGCTACTTTACACTCACTTCTATCCATTGAGAGCAATTGATAAGACTCTCTGCATGTATACATATATTGAATTTTCAAAAATTAGACGATGCCGAGTGCGATTGAGAAAAGTTGAAGACAAAAGACGTTTCCTACATAAACATAAACCTTATTTCTCTCGCGCTCTTTTTCCACAATAAAACAGTTTTTACACAGTTGAAATTTATTACTTGAAAATTAATTGATTATTTTTTTTTTTATAATAGCGAAAGCTATATATATTATCATTTCAATACTCGAAATAAAGAATATATATATTTTTTTAATATTTTTTGTTTGCTTTTTTTTCAGTGTGTCACGGTCATGCGATAAACTTCTCTAATCCATTAACCCATGGTTTGCCATTTTAAAAGCACCCAACTCAATTTCTCAACGACAACCGCTTCATGCAAGCCTGCGTCGGGCGTATCATCATTTGTACGAATTTCAATGACTCATCGCGATTGATGCCGATCCACACGATACCCTGACCGTTCGTCTCTTTGGTATAAGCGCCATTCAAGTTGCTGCCAATACAAATGTCAGTTATCTACCAAATAGCCTTTATACCATTACAACTCACCTCCAATAGCAGCTGTTGTACCACCAACCACCACGCCATTTCTCCGCGCAATTTTGATCGTCCTTCTGATCATTATCTTGATCGTGTGTGGTGAATTTACTGCCTTGATGATTTTGGAAATAATCGCCGGCATTTCCCTTATAACCGCACACATTCTGCAGCACATAGCCCTCCGCCTCGCTACCTACCACGAATTGCGTATATTTGGCATAGTATTTCTGACCGGCGAAAGTCTCCATCTGTATGTACAACTCGTGTTCACAGCTTGTGGTGAGCGCATGCAACTTATCGAGTCCGATCCAATAGTTCTTCGCCAAATCGCCGAAACCGTTCTTATAGTCCGCCCAGTTGCGATAGAAGTCCACATCAGCGCTGACACGTCGCTGTATGACCGTCCAACCGCCGAAATCGGTATCCTCATCACACCACACCTCGAAGGGTTTCTCATCAAAACGTCCAACTTGTATCTGATAGGTGCCGCTCTTGAAGGTGCCGGCAGCAGCTTCCATGCAGTTGGTGGGTACACTGCTTTTCGGTTTGCTATGTAAAAATAAAAAACAACAAAAACAAAAACAAAAACTGAATTATTTCCATCAATATTACTACAACAACACTTTATTACGTTATTTCCACTTCTGTGTTCTTGTTCTTGCTGATCTCCTCCACCCTTTGTTCGAGCTTTTCCAGCTTCTCGAGCACGAGTTTGACAATTTCAATATCCACATCGCAATTGCAGTCGATCGCATTGACCGTTAGGTTAGTTTCTCCAGCGCATAAGGACACACCAAATATTAGGCATGATAGCAACGGTAAAAATTTTGGAAGAAACATATTTTTTTCAGCTGTGTACTCAATGTCACAATACGCGCGTATAAAAGTTCGGAAGCAGACTGTGCACCCAAGCTTCTGGGAATATTTGACCAGCACTCAAGCATTTGCTGATAAGACGCAAGTATATAGTTATATATACTGCTATGTATTTGTCTGTGTAAATTGATAAAATTTCAACTTTTGTGAGTTTTAAGGCCGCGCTTCTACAACAGTTTGTGGGGCGCGCTTTGATATCAAGCCGCAAATGACGGGTCTAAAGCGCTGCAAACCGAATACGATTGCTCTGCCGTATCAGACGCCGCTGATATCCATTTCGTGCACCGAGCACTGCCCATTATTGTTTCAATCTGGTTTTGAATCCGCGATCCGCGAAGCGTTTGTCACGCACACAAGCCACTCGCCTACAGCGCTCATTGAGTAAATGCTCCCTGTAAGTGTGTGCTTTATGCGATAAGCATTCATGAGTAAACGATGAGGAATCGCAAACAAAGCTTATACAAATACGGCGTTAAACCCGACTTTTATACACATTCCAGTGGTTTATCAATCCAAAAAACATAAGATGCTCTCTTGAAATTGAAATAAAAAACATCGGGAATTTGCGATAACGCAAGTTATGAGTAAGGCCGTGTTTCACAGAAATAAACATAAATTTTATTATAATTAAACTTAAATTTAGTGAATTATGTAATCGCTGGTTATAGTACACAATTTATATTAAAAAAAATTTATTTACATTTTGAACGAACACCATTTTAAACTATTAATGTGAACCTTAATTTATTGGCAATTGAATATTGGGCACTCTATTTAACACCGACGACAACTGTTCCCACGACAGTCGGCGCTTTAGAATGGAGATTTCTGGATTCGGCAAAAACTGTCCACAATTATTTGGAGAATAGCAACAACTTTTATTATATTAAATTGATTGACGAGTTAAAATCCGGTTGCCTCTCTGTCCGTCCGTCCATCCGCCCATCCCTCAATCTGTTCGTGCATGCGGTAACTTGAGTAAAACTTCAAATATCTTAATGAAACTTGGTACACATATTCCTTGGCACCATGAGAGGGTTGGTATTGCAGAAGGACGAAATCGGATTGCCACGCCTACAAAATGGTGTTAAGGGAAGAGCTATAAAGAGCTCTAACTAAGCCATAAATAAAGTTATGAAAATAAAATTTAAATAAGTTTAAGTTTAAGTTTTAAGTTTAATAAAAAATAAAAATAGCAGGTCACGCACACACCAGTTATGGTCCTTTGCTATACCAGAATGTAGTGGCTTCACATGTTCCCTGGAGAGGAGCATGTTTGCAAGTAATTTTTTTTTCTAAAAAATTGGTCGTGGTCCCAACCCCAAATAGATTTTTTGTGTGTATCTCGAAAACTATATAAGCTATATAAACCAAACACATTTGGATGAAATCAGATAATAACCACGCCCAACGCCCATACATTGATTATGTTGAAAACTACTAAAACGGCTTTAAATTACAAAACAAAAAATGTCAGAAACACTAAATTTTACAGAAGAAATGAGCTGCACTTAGGGATGCAAACATCGTGAAATGAAACATCGATGGTTCGATGTATCGATGTTTCTTCAAAACCCATCGAAATCAAAAACATCGGCCATTAAAACATCGATACATCGAAACATCGATGTATTTTTGATATTTTTTAACTTATTTTAAATTTAGTGTGAAAAGCTAAGGAATACAGAAGCAGAAGCAACATAAATGAAATGTAGTACGTCTTAAGTTGATACATTTTATTTCACTTAGCACTATATGTCTGTTAAAGTTTTTTTCTCAATAAATAACAGAATTTCAAAACAACGACATGGAAAGTTTTTTCACTGTTATTTCTTTTCGATTTTACTTCTGCGTGATAGTTGCCCTGGGTTTAGAAAACGGTCGTTTACTCGGCACTGAAGTGGCCACAATGTGTAAATATTAATAAGCCTATTTATACAACTCCGGAAACACGGTATTCATGTCAACCAAAACTCTATTGGCTTCTGATTGGTAGGGGTAACAGCCCTAGGGGTAGAGATACACTTTCTCTTCAACCTTCCGTCACTGTAATTGTAGATAAATTTGACAGCTTACATTTCACCTTTTGGTGGACCAAATGTTTATTCTGGTTTCAAATATCAAACGAGTATTCTGTTTCACACTCATCCGAAGATTCCGTTGTATCAGCGCGATTCTTTGAATTTTTTATGAAACAAAAAAAGCATTTCCCTTAGCCATAGCATCTTTAAAATGCAGTAATTTGAATCTCTGATCTAAGGCAGTAGTATTGTCCAAGCGCACATTCCCTTAACGAATTCTCCGTTTTTTACAAAAATCGAATTCCAATGTAATAAAGCGTATCCAAATAGAGGGTTTCGAGTTAATACCCGAAAAAGTGTGAAGGTGTGAAGTCAAATCTTTGTATAAAACATCGACATAAAACATCGTTGAAAGTTACATCGATGCATCGATGTTTTAAGATTTGAGACATCGATGGCTAACATCGATGCTTTTTGACGAAAACATCGATGTTTCAAAAACAAAAACAAAAGTAAAATTTCAAAAACATCGATACATCGTTTGCATCCCTAGCTGCACTCAGATTACAAAAATCGTATCTCAAGAACTACTCAACCGATTTCCATGAAATTTAGTACATCATATTTTTTGACAACTTGATATTGAAAAATGGGCGAAATCGGTTCACAGAAACGAATTTTTTTCATATAACTCAGTTTTGACTGACTCGAACACGAAGAACTCAGTGCCTAAGGATAATTTTTCTTCGAAAATATCGGTAAATCTCCCAGATATTTTAATTTAATTCAGAGGAAATTTCTTTCTTCTAATAGTGTGTCAAAAATGGTTAATATCGAGTCATTACTGTCCCCAGCTCCCATATATCTAGTTATATATTTTCAAAAAATACGGTGGGCTGCTTACCTTATAAATCGGTTAATATTACATATATGTGAATTGTCTTAACCAAAATCAGTTAGTGTAGTCACTGACTGAGCGAACCAATCTTGTAAAATTTAATTTTTCTGAAATTATCAAAATTTTGCTAGTTAAAATTGAAGCATAAAAATTCCAAATTATTCATGCTTTCAAATTGCTAATGACATCATTATTCTGCTTGTTGTTGCTATGCACTGCTTTCATTTGAAATAGAGAAGAGAAGCATACATATAGTATATGTAGATGTATACATGAATTTAAGTGTATTCAAGCATAAGTAAAATATCATCAAGCATTACATAATGAGCTGAACAGGCAACTGGCACGTAAGTAAAATATCAATATCAATATACATATATACATATATATACATATAAATGTATGTTCATCAGCATATAAATCTGTGTGAGCTCATTTCTTCAGTAAAGTCTCTTTCACTTTCCTTGGCGGCAACAAAGCAGTACAACTAAACAATGTCCTGTCTTCTACATACATATATTGCTACAAGCACACATGCAGTAAAATATATGTGCCACCAAAAAATAAAACAACAACAACAACATCAGGAAAAAATTCAATTTTTGTGGAAGCAACTTAATTACTGCAGACATTAGCCAACGCCAAGCGTTTTGGCTGCAAAAATTTCCATAACCTCTGTATCAAGCCAAGCCAAAAACAACAACAACAATGCTGCCTGTATGCGAGATACAACACGGTCAACACACAGCCACACTGGCGACTGTGGCAACATTGGCCGTGTGCCTTGATTGTATTTGCTTATCGCCCGCAGAGGCAGAGTGTCTTTAGAAAATTCATTGCTTGCAATTAGCGACGACACACACACATACAAAGCCACAATCGCAGAGTGGTCCAGAGAGGAACGGCAGGCGGTGATTTCTAGGTGTGTGTGCGCTTATCGCTTATTGCAGTTATTATTTGCTCACGCTTCATATGTTTGTATGCTTGTATGTGCTTTGTGGCAGCATCTTTTGCAGCATTACTTAGCTGTCGGTAATTAGCTGTTAACATTTAACATGTTTCTTTGCCGCTCATTTGCTTGCTGCACTTTTGTGGCATGTGTGGCAAGTGAGTATGTGGTAAGTGTGGCAAGGCAATGCGGAAGCGCTTAGACCACAAATTTGTTTACAAATACCTAAAGTACCTGTATTTCTGTATGTATATACTTGCTGTAAGTTTAAATGTTGCAAGTTACTCTCTAGAAAAAAATGCAAAAAAAACTTTCAGTTTTCCAGACATTCCTTTGAAATAATAAATCACATATTTTGGCTTTGCATTTCCGCAATTTTTCATGCCCAACAAGCATACTGCCTCCTTTATTTTGTCCTACATTTTTGCAGAGATACCGTAGTTTTTGCTGCCGTCTTAAGCGATTACGAGTTCAGTAGGAAAAAGTTCATTTATTTGGTGCAAAGGAACTTACAACCCACCAAGATAAAGTCACATGAAAAATAAAATAAAATAAAAATTTTACATTTTTTACACAATTTGACCCACATATTCATCATATATATGGTATAAAGTCCATTGAAAGTTGGAAACCCTAATATTACATAGGTATATGGGAGTTAGGTGAAGTTAATGTACCGATTTCCCGCATTTTTGGTAGGGAGACATATTATTAAAAGAAAAATATTCTCTACAAATTTATTAAAAATATCTGAGAGACTCACCTATATTTTCGGTAAAAAAACGATTAGAAGCACTAATCATGTTCGATATATGGGGCCTTGAAAACCTATGGTCCGATTTCGGCGATTTTTAGAAAGGGGATGGCATACTATAAATGCAGTAATTGTGCAAATCTCTGTTCCGATAACTTCACCAAAGTTCTTGTATATTTGAAGTAGGCGTGGTTGTGAACCGATTTGGTCTATTTTCACAACATATCATTGGGATGCAAGGACAATATCACAAACCAAATTTTATTGATATTGGTCAAGTAGTTTCGGAGATACGGTTTTTGACCAATAAGTGGGCGGAGCCACACCCATTTAAAGTTTTGTACACCAATTTGAGTGTAGCCCTTCTGTACCATCTTTATAATGAAATTTAAGATTTCTGGTGTTTTCCTTTACTGAATTAAAGCATTTTTAGTAGTTTTTAACATAACCTTTGTATGGGAGGAGGGCGTGGTTATAATCCGATTTCCTCCCTTTTTGTAGTTTATGTGAACAAAACTATTATACTTTGTTGCGAGAGTATAAAAATAGGATAATGAGATAACACCCAACAGGAATAGTTAAAAAAAGTATGAAAAGGTTGCCACTTATTCCAAAAAAATTAGTCAAGAAAATTTATAAAATTAAGCGATACCGAATTTCATCATACTGACAGCATACTATACACTATAATAGGCCCTTGAACTGATTTTACCACTATTATTTGTTTTTGTAAAAATCAAAGAAGAAAATTAATTATGAAAATATTATAAAATTTATGAGTACTCTTAATGAATGATTTTAAATACTGTGTTGGAATGGTTTTAAAATATTATAAGGTCGCCACCTATTTAAAATGTTACATTATTAAATATATTAAACAAGAAATATTTAGATTTGGGTATCAAACTGAGCAGGCTTAAAAATTTACAATTGGAAAAAACATTAGGAAGGTTGCCACCTATTTTTATAGATAATTGACAAAATATTAATATTTAATATTAAAATATAATTATTTTGTTCACATATTATGTATTACCTTAATGAAAGAAAATTGATATTACAATATTGATATGATGCGTTGTCCAATAAAATTCATTATTATCAAATTCTAATATAGGAATACTTTAAGAGATGTGACTTAAAGTTAGGACTATCAGACCAATCCGAAGAAATAATCAGTTTCATAACGCCATCGTCATATTTATATTTAGAAGGCCAAGTATCGGTAAAAAGTCTCCAACTATCCAATCATGCAGATAAAAATGAGTAGCGGAGGAGGTTAAAGGACGCGCTAGAGAGTCTAAATGGATATGACAGTTTTTCCATAACTTGATCTATTCTGCCACAAAAATTTTCAAAATATTAAACAGAAATATTTCTCAGCCAAATTTTCACTTTCATTGGCTAACTGTGAAGTACTGACGTAATAGTTGTTGTTGTTGTTTTGACAGTAAAAACTAATGTTTTTTATTTTCAAAGTTCAAGATCAATTTGAACCTATCGACAAACTGCTAATAATAAAAAATCCTTTGTATAATATGTATGTGTAAGTGATGTGCTAATCGCTACCGTTTACCACTTTGTTTTTGCTTTACAGTTGCATGAAGCAACAGCAACAACAACAACAGCTGCTGTAGCGCATTGAACCCCGACACTGACTGGTGTCAGAAGAAGCTAAACTGCAGATGAGTGAACATAAACATACGAATAAGTTTGCCTGATTTGTTGATGTGTGTCTCTAGGTGAATGCACCGCTATCATAGACCTTGGCAACTTTTATTTTCTGCTATCCAAATGCAGCAAAGTCAAAACTTCGCAAAAAAAAAATTTACCACTGACTGAATTTCTCACTGACAGTTCGCCGCGTTTGAATGCTGCGGCGTGGCATCATGATGGAAATCCTAACATACGATTTGCCTTTACGAGTATGTACACGGAGCTATAACGAGCTACCATGTTACTTTCGGTGCATGGGTGAGCTACAACAGGCGGTGTTGTTGACCGATTCTTTGATTGTTGTTGCTGTTTTTAAATGACTAAGGCAAATGACTGCGTTGGCGGCGTAAGTGATAAGCGATAGTGATGTGTCAAAAGTTGAGTGAATTTGTGATAGTGTTGTTGGCACATCGTTTAGCAATTGATGAATGCCGAAAAGAAAGCGATATATCGATGAGGAGTGGTTAAGTTATTGATTTATTGGTTAAGTTTTAAGTTTTAAGTTTTAAGTTTTAAGTTTTAAGTTTTAAGTTTTAAGTTTTAAGTTTTAAGTTTTAAGTTTTAAGTTTTAAGTTTTAAGTTTTAAGTTTTAAGTTTTAAGTTTTAAGTTTTAAGTTTTAAGTTTTAAGTTTTAAGTTTTAAGTTTTAAGTTTTAAGTTTTAAGTTTTAAGTTTTAAGTTTTAAGTTTTAAGTTTTAAGTTTTAAGTTTTCAGTTTTAAGTTTTAAGTTTTAAGTTTTAAGTTTTAAGTTTTATGTTTTAAGTTTCAAGTTTCAAGTTTTAAGTTTTAAGTTTTAAGTTGTAAGTTTTAAGTTTTAAGTTTCGAGTTTTAAGTTTTAATTTTTAAGTTTAAAGTACAGTATACTCTCGAAAAGTAAATCGATTGGTATTTTGGGTAATTTACTTTTTCGAATAATTTACTTTTCCAAATATATACATAAATTATCTGTTTTTATAATATTAAATGCATTTTTAAACTTGAAAAATTCATTCATTTATTTGCTTCAATAAAACATATGGATTTACATGAAAAACATATTTACATTTACATACATACATATGTATTTTCTATGAAGAGAAAAAATCTTGAATATTCTTTTGTTTTTTTTCTTTTGCAATATTTTTTCTGACCATTTTTGTACGACAATTCAAAAAGTCTGACACCTGATTTGCATCGTTTTCATTTTTAAACCAGTGGATCAAGTAGGAGAGTTTATTTACTAAAAAGACGCGATAAACAAGAGAGTAAGTGTTTTTGCAACATCGTAAAAAACGCTGCTTGCTTCGTTTCGAATTTTTTATCACACTCTCTGAAAAGTAAATTAAAAAATTTACTTTTTCGAGGTGCATGTGTAATCTTAAAGGTGATTAACTTTTCCGCGATTATTTACTTTCTGAGAATTTACTTTTCGAGAGTATACTGTATTAAGTATTAAGTTTTAAGTTTTAAGTTTTAAGTTTTAAGTTTTAAGTTTTAAGTTTTAAGTTTTAAGTTTTAAGTTTTAAGTTTTAAGTTTTAAGTTTTAAGTTTTAAGTTTTAAGTTTTAAGTTTTAAGTTTTAAGTTTTAAGTTTTAAGTTTTAAGTTATAAGTTTTAAGTTTTAAGTTTTAAGTTTTAAGTTTGAAGTTTGAAGTTTGAAGTTTTAAGTTTTAAGTTTTAAGTTTTATGTTTTATGTTTTAAGTTTTAAGTTTTAAGTTTTAAGTTTTAAGTTTCAAGTTTTAAGTTTTATATTTTAAGTTTTTAATTTAAGTTCTACCCAAACAAGTCAATTGTTTGCATCCGCCACCAGAAAAGCGCAATCCTACGACCTCCAAAACTGCAATATATCAAACGCCTACACAGAAACCGACAATAAACTCTCCCGAAAAACTAAAAAAACCCACAACTATAACAATTGAGCCATTTCGCAAACATCCCCACTCACTTGTCGTATAGACAATGACCACTTGTTGCACGTACGAGTATTTACTTTTCAAATTACTGGTTGTAAACAACAATTGAAATTTTCGGGTAATTGCATTGTCAACACCTTTCAATTGTTCACTTGGCTTGTGCAAAACTTAATATGCATGCAGTGCGGTGTATGCAACATGAAGCTGTTATTCGCTTATTGTTATTGCTACACTACTATTATTTTCGTTGTTGTTGTAGACGCTTGTGGCTGCTGCTGCTTGACAATTGTGTGAAATGCAATTCGTTTATTGCGCCAACAACACAAAGTTCAATTGCTATGGATAATGTAATTGTTGTTGTTGTATTTGTATTTAATTTTTTTTTGTAACATCTGTTATTTAGGTGCAGTGTTGCCAATGTATGTGTGTTCGTCTGTGTGGCGTTTCCCACTTTTTCACTTTTATTTGCTTTGTTTCCACTTCATTTTTAACCATTTGTTTTACTATTTATATTTTTTTATTATTGCATTTTATCGTTTTGACATCCTCCCCACTTAATAATTAACATGTTGCATACACTCTGCTTTGCAGCGGCGGCTGTACTTGGTGGTGTGTACTTAACACATTTTATGAGATAATTGTTGCAACCGAAAATAAATTGTTTCAAGGCGACTGTAGTTGTTGTTTTTTCTTAATAGTAGTTGTTTGCAATTAACAAATTGCTTCTTCATTAATAGCTTCACAGCGTTATGTGTCATCCAAAGGTTTAAAAGCAACAACAATTTTATTGTGTTTAAGTGGCGAGGTTTGTGCCTTAAGTCTTTTGTTTGCCAGCAATTTTTAAATATGGGACAAGGGAGTGCATTGCACTGTGTTGACTGATTAATACTCTCATGGAATAAATGTCAAGACCCGCTACCAAATTGATTCAAAATTAATGGGAATAAGAAAGGCACTCCCGAAAGAAAAGGTCGAGGTCCTAAATGAACTCACTGGAGCTATGTTCTAGTCTACTAATATATCAAGACCGGATTAATTCGCCAAAAAAGAAGTGCAGTTCACTAAAAAAAACACTTGATCTATGATTGGCGTGAACCTCTTGGAGGTTTCAATATCTGTTATAACTACTTAGCACTCTATATTTTCATATATACTCTAAACACAATATTCTTATTTTCATTACGTCGACAAGTAGCTCCACTCGAAACAGGAAAACTCGCTGCTAATGTCACAATAATCTCACACAATTAAATAAAGTACTGAACTTCCCATATGTAGATGGATTTGTCTACAATATTTTTCAATCTCTAATCCATTGTCTAAAACTAACTGCGGCGTTCTGAAAATTTAGTAAAGGATATTCGTACTTGTGTTCCAAATAAAATACAAAAATATTAATGCAATCGTGGCTTAAACAGTGAAGAGACAGCATCTTATCTATATATCTTATGATGACGATTGTTTAAATTTCTAGTCACTAGTATTCTAACAATACCGACCAAATCCCTCCACTATGCGCGTAAATTTCGATTTCATCTACTAAGGTAACGTTGATATCCTGTGTCGGAGATCACAATCGGTATTTCAAGCGTCTTAAAGTCGAATATTCAATTCTTACGGGCTGCTCAAGGAGGCTCAATACATTTTTCTAAAGCCCTGTCAAAATCATTATTTTTTTATTACGTTGATATTACATTCCCCTGAAGTACGATGAAATATCATCTGTTGTATTCATTACATACTTTGTCTGCAGCAGCCGCTAAGGTTAGACGTGTTTTTAAGAGTTTGGCTATTTTCCTTTGTTAAAATCTAACACTTCGTTGCCTGTTCGTGAATTCTTGGACAAAAACACTACTGATAACAATGTTACAGCCTCCATTTTCGTCAGACTTGACTCCGTGTGACTTTTTCCTATTTCAAAAAGTAGTAGTAGTAATCTTAAAGAGCAGTCATTTTACAAGTATACGAGAAATCGCTGAAAGTGCCAAAGACTTTCCCAAAAATCATGCTTGAGAAGTGTTTCAACGATTGGTAGAAACGCTGTCATAAGTACATAATATCGAATGGAGACTATTTTGAAGGAAACAATATTAATGTAGACGAATGATTTTTTTCAAAACACGAAAATTCCTGTTATTTTTTGAACACACCTCGTACACCAAATCTAGAATTATCTTCTCAAAAAATGGTCGCGGCTGAAGATACCTGCTGAAAAATTATTATTTTTTGATATGATTTGATCATCACCAACTATTGATCCTATCTTATTCTATTAAACTGATGTTTTCAGGCTTCTTAAACGATTGTTATTGACGTGGGGAACTACTTGCGTTCAATATTGACAATAGTGTATGAACCAGCTGTGATTGCGGTATGCAAAATACCCTAGGGGTGACTATTACCTAGATGAAAAGGCCTAGTGAGTTACATCACGAATTTCCACATTCCGAAAATTGAAATTTTGACTTTAAGCAATTCGCCGTTATAAGGCAATGAGTTGTAATTTGTCACAATATACTGAATAAAAATGTCAAACAGATTTGTTTTCGTTGACAACTGGAGTGACAGCAATCACTTTAGGAAATGTTAACCCTATAAAAACCAACCTATATATATTTTTACACTTTTGCGTGGAGTCACTTAAACGAACTTCAATTCAAGCGTATTTGACACCACACAAGGTCATTCTGCGGCAAACAGGTAGTCAAGTGCCGTATGTGTGTGTTGCCAAGCAGTCAAATGTCAAGTGTGCACACGTAGAGAGTGCCAACGTGGATTAATTGGAGTATGAAAATGCATTTGTCAGACTAAATGAAAATATTATTACTTTTGATTGGTTTATGCAATCGAGTGCGCACTCACCAACACACAGGCATACATCTTCTTGTATGTATGTTTAGATTTCCTGGCTGCCGAGAGTTTATGCCGCCGTTAAAACGCGGCGAAATGAGGAAATATGCGGCAAGTTGGCGCATTGACGCAATAAAAGCGGCGCTTAGAAAGAGAAATACTCGAACCGCAGCAAAACGAGGACTGTGACGCAGTTGACCACTTAAATAATTTGGAGTTGGTTGCAAGAAAGCGAAACACAAACAACAACAACAACATTTGTCATTGCTTGCTTTCATTTAATATTTATTTATTTATTTGCTTACACTACACGTAGCACAACTGACAACAACAACAACAACAGCAACAACAATAACAATAGACACTTTAATTGCAACCGAGTTGAGATACAAATTGTCGTCTTACTTTCTACCAACAATAACAAAAACAACAACAACAACAGGAGGCAGTAGCGCATCCAGACTTATTGTCTACGTCAGAGGCTGCGACTCTCGTTGTATTTGTTATTGTTGTTGTGTCTAAGTTTTGCGACCCAATATGGGCAAAATCACCGCACATTGACATTGAAATTGACATTTTCACTAATTACGCGCATGCGCAGTACAATCTTGCCACAATGTTTGTTGTTGTTTTTTATTTCTTTTATTTTATTAAAAAAAATTATTATTCTTTTTTATTATTTGCAATTTTGCTTTGTGACGCGCCGCCTTGGCAGGACAGCTGGTCAATGCAACGGTCGGCGACACTTGAGAATTTGCGCATGCGCGTTTGATCATGACGACAGCGGTGATGCATATGATAAAAGGAAGCAAATTGCCGTTGAAATTGGCGAGATAGTCGAGTGAAGTGAAGTGAAAAATCTCTCGAGCAATAATCATTAACGCGTTGATGTGCTTATGACCACACAAACACACATACAACAACAACAACAACTCATATGCTTATATGTATTTGTTGTTAATGCAGTGCATTGCACTTTGTAATCAATTAATGCTCACGAATATTTTGATTGCTTTTGTGCTAATAGTTGTTGTTATTTTTATTGTTGTTGTTGGCAGCGCATGCACCTTTCGCAATTTGATGAATGTGAACGCACACGTCGTTGCTTGCCAGTGGCGGCTAGACAGGACTGTTAGCAGTCAAATCGTCCGCCATGTGTGCAGTATGCCACGCGAGTTGTTGTTATTGTTTGTGGAATGAATGCAATTTATTCGGAATTAACATTTATTATAAAATAGCAGAAATATTAAATAATGCCATTGAAATTTAGTTAAAACTGAAGTTACCATTATAATTACAGTTATTACTGGGAGCAAGTTTTTTTTTAATTTTATGAACTTAAATTCCATAAATTTTGTGGTATACGAGATGTATTAAAAAATAACGGAAATTTTCATATTTTGAAAAAATATTTTTTTTGTGTTTGTCTTCAAAATATGTAGTTCCCATTTGATATTATGAAATTATGCCGGCGCGTTTTCCAATCGTCGAAACATTTCTCTTTGGTTCTCTTTATTTTTGGAAATAGGAAAAAGTCACACGAAGTAATGTCTGTCGAATATGCACGCTGGGGCAACGACTTAAATATGAAACCTACTTTTAGGAGTTATATGTATATATTTACATTTGCGCTCCTAATAGTATGTTTACATATGCAAATAATCTCGTTCCAAGCTCGTTCAATAATCTAACCGTTTACATATAGCCAAATGAGATTATCAATTGTCAAATGTGTTGCATTTGTTGTTGTATCACACATATTTCTCTCGCTGTAGGCCATTTTTGTTTACATTTTCATTTGACATTTCTCCTCTTCTTCGCAAAATTATCGCAAAAACTATGAATAACACCGAAAATCTAGTTGTATAAAACGAGATAATTTTATAATCACGGATTATCAAGAGAGGATTTTTGTATGGGAAATCTAGTGTCTTAATTACAGATTATCGAGTTAAGCTCGTAAATGGAGATAATCTCGTTATATGTAAACATAGTATAAATGTAGGCAATGTTTAACTTATAATCATTTGTATCGGATGATTCAAGCAGCGTTACTTTTTTTCAATAGTTTTCCTTCGTTAAAGACAAATCCGTTAGAGAAACGTTCCGTGAGATTAATGGTGTTTTGGGGAATGGTACTCTATCACTTCGAACTGCGGAGGAATGGTTTCGACGATTCCGAGTGGGTGAAAACAACACCATGGATAAGTCAGCCGGCGGAAGACCTGTGACGACGAATACCGAACAAATCGTGGAAAACATTGAGTTAGATCAGCATCTCGGACATCGCCCAGGAGATGGGAGTTAGTCACCAAACCATTTTAGACCATCTGCAGATGGCTGGATACACAAAAAAGCTTGATGTATGGGTGCCGTATAGTTGAAGTTTTGAAGCGAATGGTGACTGACGACGATAAAATGGATCACATACGACAATATCAAGCGAAAACGGTCGTGGTCGAAGGCCGGTGAATCGTCCCAAACAGTGGCCAAGACGTGATTGACGGCCAGGAAGGTTTTGCTGTGCGTTTGGTGGGATTGGAAGGGAATCAACCACTATAAGCTGCTCCCATATGGTCGGATGCTTAATACTACCATCTACTGCGAACAACTGAAAGCAGGCGATCGACCAGAAGCGTCCACAATTGGCCGATAAGAAGGGTGTAGTATTCCACCAGGACAACGCCAGACCACACACTTCGTTGATGACTCGTCAGAAGTTACGTTGAAAAGTGAACGAAATCCGATCACTGTAACACTTTTTATAAAGCATTGAATAAAGAGCAAAGAGCGGAAGGGAGACATTGACAACCATAATAACAATACAAATTTTATAATATTTTTTCTAAGCCACCACATCAATCACTTTTCAAAAAATGCCGTTATGGACAACCAAAGCCATAAAATGATTCAAATTTAAGAATAAGCTACGCTTAAAGCTGTTGTTGTTATTGCGAAATACAAGCGATAAAACAAATGTGACGAATTTGTGAACTAGCGCTTGAACCTTAGAACTCTTCGCAATTAAAGCAGAAACAGAAGACTTCAGCAACGAACTCACTTCGCCATGGGTGACTTCAGGCAATTGCAGCAATTAATGATTAATGCATGCAAGAACCGAAGTTTTATGAGCGTACATTAAAGGCGAATGGTTTTCTAAGCAAATATTCAAGGCTACAGTTTTTGTGACGAAAAACCCGAAAATATGCTTTGAAGTTAGAATTCAAACACAAAAGCAGCATGCAAGACCTTCCAGGAATACGGTACACGATTTTAGATGCTAACGCCACGCTAATTTCCGATTCCTATTAAGCGAAATTAATAAAAAAGTGCACATTTTCTCTAGCAATAATTCTTAAATTTCATGTTGTATGAAAATAAATTTTTATGATTTTTGTGCTAAATGCTGCAGAAATTGATTTTTAATAATAGGTTGTGCGGCGCACATTTATTGTAAGTAAAATTAGAGCAGTAAATTAAATGTGGCCGTTGGCGTAGCGACATGAGCGAACACGTACCGGCTTCCTTGCCACAAAATGTGTGCCGTCGAAGTGAGGTGCAAAAAAACCGAAAATAATAAAAATAAAATGTTGCGCATGCGCGCATATTAGCCATAACCCTATAATTATCTAAGACAAGGCAAAGCGGGTAAATGCAAAATCAGAAAAATAGTAAAAATAAAGTGGTTAACCGTTTATTGAAGCAAACAAATTGTAACTGTTGCTTGCTGTTCTTTTTGTGTTCGGTTTCGAGTATAAACTGGTATTAGTTGAAATTTAAAAGTTTGGTTAAATGAGAAATTAAATGATTTGTTAACTCTGTTCAAACAGTTTTAACTGTCAAAATTCATACGAACTTTATCTAACATTATTTTTTTATATATTAGAATGGCAAATATCTCCCTTCCGCTTTTTTGCTCTTTATTCAGTGCTTTATAAAAAGTGTTACAAAGATCGTTAGTTCAAATATGCGCCGTTTCGTTCGATAATTTGTTTCCATCTAGACGGCAACTTCAGAAAACCCCCTCGTAGAAGCACTCCTCCATATTTGTGAAGAACTCGGACAGCCACTTTTAACAAGCCTCTTTTGAGTTCAACTTTATACCACCAAGGGCGTTCACCATGGACAGGAACATGTGGTAATCATTTGACGTTATGTCCGGGCTATATGCAGGATGCGATAAAACATCCCATCCGAGTTTCCGTAATTTCAGATGAGTCTTCAACGAAATTTGTGGTCTGGTGTTGTCTTGGTGTAACACTACACCCTTACTGTTGGCCAATTCTGGGCGATTCTGGTCGATCGCCTGCTTCAAGCGGTCCAGTTGTTCGCAGTAGATGGTGGAATTAAGCGTCAGGCCATATGAGAGCAGCTCATAGTGGATGATACCCTTCCAATCCCACCAAATACACAGCAAAACCTTCCTGGCCGTCAATCCCGGCTTGGCCACTGTTTGGCACGATTCACCGGCCTTCGACCACGACCGTTTTCGCTTGATATTTTCGTATGTGATCCATTTTCCGTCGCCAGTCACCATCCGCTTCAAAAATGCGTCGAGTTCGTTCCATGCTGCTGAAATATCGCAGTAGTTTTATTTTAAAATTCTGAATGTTGGCAACCCCTTGCATTACTTATATGTATATCAACATGTTGTAGATCATTTTATTCATATTAGTTATTTATCTGATAAGTGGCAACACTATTTTAAAAATCACCTTTAGTTGTATAATTTGTTATGCACTTTCAATTATGTGCACCAATTTTCCATATTAACTATTGAGTTGTGGTTTGATATAGGTTTGATTGAGATAGGTGGTAATTCTGTTAGAAAAATCGTCCTTGGTATCAGTCCACTCCTCTATATTAGAAAAGACGTAACACATTATACTTCCAGGGAAAAATATTAAAATATAAAATTTAATAATATCAAATTTTATAGAAATTTTTTCAAAGACCTTAAATCGTATATTGAATTCATTCATAAGGCTAAGAACATATCAGCCCAGCAGATCCTGAAGTTTATTTAGTTTTGTTTTTGGAAAATGCGTTTGAAAGCTTAAATTATCTCTAAGGATTCGATTTTGAAAACATTCTTCGTACTTAACGGGTTACTTGGGTTTCATGGGTTCAAAAAATCGATTTTTTGTTTTTTGGCTTATTAATTTCTACAACATCTCAAGAATATTATCCAAAATTCCTAAAGTCGATCCGATTAATGGTTTCGGAGATACAGCCTTCGGAAGGTGTGTGCTCCAAGTCAGGTATTATTGTTACTCAAAACTTTAAACGCGTTTTTCTCGGAACCGTGTTTTCAAAGTCGGTTGTCAAATGTTCTCGAAAATTACTCAACCGATCTTGATATGTTCTAGATACAATATGTTCTAGATACAATATGTTCTAGATACAATATACTGGTGTTTGGACGAATGATTTTATTTCAATTACAACTATTTAAAAAAAAAAGCAAATTTGACCGAAATTTTTATTTTTTTGGAAAAATGTCTGCCAAACTTCAAATTTTTACTTTTTTTGTCTTTTCTTCGTTCAAGCACGAGTTTATGGTCTTAACTAAAACACTTATTTTTTTTTTTTTTTTTTGTCATTTTGGATCTGATCCTGTCAGGAGTTTTATTTTTTTTCAGAAATTTTTATTTAAAAATGTGTGTATAACAGCCGGTTTCACGAAATTTTTTCATTGAAAATTAGGTTCTATTTAATTTTAAATTTTATTTAACTTTGTATTTAAGTTTTCTGGGTTTCACCATTATTCAAAATTGACATACAAAAAATTTAAGGCATGAATGTTGTATGTGATTGGCGTTGCAACCGTTTAGCCGGTTATAGCCGAATCGACGATAGTGCGCCATCTCTCTCTCTCCTTCGCAGTTCGGCGCCAGTTGGAGATCCCAAGTGTAACCAGGTCGCTCTCCACCTGGTCCCTCCAACGGAGTGGAGGCCTTCCCCTTCCTCGGCTTCCTCCGGCGGGTACTGCATCGAACACTTTCAGGGCTGGAGTGTTTTCGTCCATTCGGACAACATGACCTAGCCAGCGTAGCCGCTGTCTTTTTATTCGCTGAACTATGTCAATGTCGTCGTATAACTCGTACAGCTCATCGTTCCATCGTCTGCGGTATTCGCCGTTGCCAATGTTCTTAGGACCATAAATCTTGCGCAAAATTTTCCTCTCGAAAACTCCTAGTGTCGTCTCATCTGATGTTGACATCGTCCAAGCTTCTGCACCGTAGATCAGGACGGGGATGATAAGCGACTTGTAGAGCTTGATTTTGGTTCGTCGCGAGGACTTTACTTTGCCTACTCAGTCCAAAGTAGCACCTGTTGGCAAGAGTTATTCTGCGCTGGATTTCGAGGCTGACATTGTTCGTGTTGTTGATGCTGGATCCCAGGTAAACGAAATTATCTACGACCTCGAAGTTATGACTGTCAACAGTGACGTGGGAGCCAAGACGCGAATGCGCCGACTGTTTGCTTGATGACAGGAGATATTTCGTCTTGTCCTCATTCACCTCCAGACCCATTCGCTTCGCCTCCTTATCCATGCGGGAAAAAGCAGAACAAACGGCGCGGTTGTTGCTTCCGATGATATCAATATCATCGGCGTACGCCAGGAGCTGTACACTCTTGTAAAAGATGGTACCCTCTCTGTTTAGCTCTGCAGCTCTTATAATTTTTTTCCAGCATCAGGTTAAAGAAGTCGCACGATAGTGAGTCACCTTGTCTGAAACCTCGTTTGGTATCGAACGGCTCGGAGAGGTCCTTCCCAATCATGACGGAGCTTTTGGTGTTGCTCAACGTCAACTTACACAGCCGTATTAGTTTTGCGGGGATACCAAATTCAGACATCGCGGCATAAAGGCAGCTCCTTTTCGTGCTGTCGAAAGCTGCTTTAAAATCGACAAAAAGGTGGTGTGTGTCGATCCTCTTTTCACGGGTCTTCTCCAAGATTTGGCGCATGGTGAATATCTGGTCAGTTGTTGATTTTCCAGGTCTAAAGCCACACTGATAAGGTCCAATCAGTTTGTTGACGGTGGGCTTTAGTCTTTCACACAGTACGCTCGATAGAACCTTGTATGCGATATTTAGGAGGCTGATCCCACGGTAATTGGCGCAGATTGTGGGATCTCCCTTTTTATGGATTGGGCAGAGCACACTGAGATTCCAATCGTCAGGCATGCTTTCTTCCGACCATATTTTGCAAAGAAGCTGATGCATGCACCTTATCAGTTCTTCGCCGCCGTATTTGAATAGTTCTGCCGGTAATCTATCGGCCCCGCTGCTTTGTTGTTCTTCAAGCGGGTAATTGCTATTCGAATTTCTTCATGGTCGGGTAATGGAACATCTGTTCCATCGTCATCGATTGGGGGATCGGGTTCGCCTTCTCCTGGTGTTGTACTCTCACTGCCATTCAGCAGGTCGGAGAAGTGTTCCCTCCATAATCCCAGTATGCCCTGGACATCGGTTACCAGATTACCACCTTGGTCTCTACATGAGGATGCTCCGGTCTTGAAACCTTCGTTAAGTCGCTTCATTTTTTCATAAAATTTTCGAGCATTCCCTCTGTCTGCCAGCTTCTCAAGCTCTTCGTACTCACGCATTTCGGCCTCTTTCTTTTTTGTCTGCAGATGCGTCTCGCTTCCCTCTTCAGCTCTCGGTATCTATCCCATCCCGCACGTGTTGTGGTCGTTTGCAACGTTGCGAGGTAGGCAGTCTGTTTTCTCTCCGCTGCGAGACGGCACTCCTCATCGTACCAGCTTGTTTTTTGTCGTTGCCGAAAACCAATTGTTTCGGCTGCAGCGGTACGCAGCGAGTTTGAGATGCCGTTCCACAGTTCCCCTTATACCGAGATGCTGATGAGTGCTCTCAGAGAGCAGGAGTGCAAGTCGAGTAGAGTATTTCGTGGCTGTCTGTTGCGATTGCAGCTTTTCGACGTCGAACCTTCCTTGTGTTTGTTGACGGGCGTTCTTTGCTGCACAGAGGCGGGTGCGTATTTTAGCTGCGACCAGATAATGGTCCGAGTCTATATTTGGTCCTCGGAGCGTACGCACGTCTAAAACACAGGAGACATGTCTTCCGTCTATCACAACGTGATCGATTTGGTTCCGCGTGTTTCGATCAGGAGACAGCCAAGTAGCTTGATGTATTTTCTTATGCTGGAATCTGGTACTACAGACGACCATATTTCGGGCACCAGCGAAGTCGATCAGCCTCAGGCCGTTTGGCGATGTTTCGTCATGGAGGCTGAATTTTCCGACTGTTGTGCCAAAGACACCTTCTTTACCCACCCTGGCGTTAAAATCGCCAAGCACGACTTTTACATCGTGGCGGGGGCAGCGCTCATAGGTGCGTTCTAGGCGCTCATAGAAAGTATCTTTGGTCACATCGTCCTTCTCTTCCGTTGGGGCGTGGGCGCAAATCAGCGATATGTTGAAGAACCTCGCTTTGATGCGGATTGTGGCAAGACGTTCATCCACCGGGGTGAATGCCAGGACTCTGCGACGGAGTCTCTCTCCCACCACAAATCCAACACCAAATTTGCGCTCCTTTATATGGCCGCTGTAGTAGATGTCACAAGGACCCACCTTCTTCCGTCCTTGTCCCGTCCATCGCACTTCTTGGATGGCGGTGATGTCAGCCTTGAGTCGTATGAGGACATCAACCAGCTGGGCAGAGGCACCTTCCCAATTAAGGGTCCGGACATTCCAGGTGCATGCCCTTATATCATTATCCTTAAAACGTTTGCAGGGGTCGTCATCAAAAGGGGGGTGTCTCATCCGAGGCTTTCGTAGATTTTTCATTGGGGGGTGTTTTTATGTGGTGGGTCCCAAACCCAACGCGCAACCGCATAAGCGGGCTTCGCCTTCTCACTTTAGCTCGCCTTCAAACGGATGTCTGTTGGCTACCCAGAGGATACTTGGTCTAAAACCGGAAGTCGTGAGCTGCTTGGACCATGTGGAGAAGAATCGTTTCTGGCCACTCCCAAGTGAATGACAATCAAAAACTTTCCTCACTTGCGTGAACTTCTACACATGGTCCCATCCTCCAGGCATGAATGTTAGAAAGAATAAAAACATATTTATGTAAACAAAAAAATGTATTTATTTGTCAAAATGGAAAAATAATATTGGAAATCAGCTGATAGAAAAACGTAGCCATATAGTCGTATGTAAGACAATATTTTAATGGAAAAGCGATATCATTACTAACAACTGAAATACATAATTTTTTCACTTAAATTTGTTTCGTGAAACCGGCTGTAAGACAGAAGTTTGAATTAAATAAATAATTTTTTCAAAGAAAAAAATTTTGAAAATATGCATTTTTTATCCGAAAAAACCCATGTAACTCATTAACAAGCATTTCAGAAATTTTATGAAGTAGAAAACAACGAATGTTAGAAGAGTGTGAAGAGTACCTACCTTTGATGGCAACAAATCGTTTCTTCCATATGATTCTTCTCATTTATAAGTATGGAGTTCTTAGTCTCTAAAGAAGAGGAACTAAACGCAGTCTCACAAAGAATCACTCAGAACTACCTTATTGAAAAAGGTTATTTAAAAGGCCTCCAAGTAATATGGCTTCAAAAGGAAGGTGTCTCCGCCGAAGCCTCGGACTACCCACACCTGCTGCTGCACTAGCGACTGAAGACAGTGAACGATGAGAACTCAAACGCTGGTGACGGTAATGGAGCGATGATTTCTGAAGCGCATTTGTCACGAATAACGCGGCTGACAAGCAGCGCACCAACAAAATCACAGTAGCATACACATACAAACAAACAAATAAACATTTACTAAGTGCAGCGCTTTGCATAAATGTTTCTAACCGTAAAATGAGAATTAGATAATTCATAAAAAAAATTATTTATATAGATTAAATAAAAGTTATAAAAAAACAAGCTAGGAGTGCCATTATGCATAGCAACAACAACTACAACAAAAATAAATTTAATTGGTTTACAGTTTAATAAAAAGAATTATGACAAGTAAAAAATTGCTCTGTGTGAAGCAAACAAAAAACAAATCAGCGCTTAAAAAATTATAACAAAGTGTGGCAAATGGAAATAAACTGTCACGATTGCAAATTAAAAGCGGCAGCAAACAAGCTGTGACAACAACAACAACAATAGCAATAATAATAATGCCAGCCGCAGCCGTAATATCGGTTAAGATTTATGACCGAAAATAGAAACAATAAATAATTCAGTTTTCTCACCAGTCACAATTGTTCTAGGTAAATGTTGTTGCGCGCGACAAAATTCTCACAACAACTAACACACATACATATGTATATACACAGCGGTAAAGCGTTAAATATTGTGCGGTAGTAAGTGGGGCCACCGAACCTTGCTCCCTCATCGGTAGCGGGTGGTCGGTCCAGTAAGCCCAATTTAGGTAGCAAACAACAACAACAACTACAAAAAAATATTAGCAACAACAACAATAAATCGCTACAAGTACTTAGTGCCACAATGAGGACAATCACAGCGTGTTGACGACGACGACAACGACGCGACGATGGCTTCCACAGCGCGAGATGGCGATGGTCGATGGCGACATTGCCACAGTTTAAGTTCAACAACAGCAACACAGCGCAACATACACATGTGTCTATCTATGCCTGTGTGTGTGTGTGCAATCTAAGGCGACTGTGATTTGCAGTTTCGGTTTCATTTATTTTAGAAAAAAAAAATCTGATTGTAAATCTTGGCATTGTTGTACGTTTAGATTTATTTTGTTGCATTCGATTTGACGTTCGTTCGATTTTTCTATTTTCAAGCGCTCGCTCTCCTTCCTTTATTCGGGGTTAATAACTTGTGCTCGATACCCTAAAGGTTAAGTTTGGTGCACAGGAAAGAAAAATCGAAAATAAAATGGGCGAAAAAGCATTTAAAACTTTGAGTTATGACAATTTATGAACTGCGCTGTTCGGAAAAGAGTCACAAGTAGCTCACACATATGTAGCAATGTACGTGCGTTTGTTTATTAGAATCTTGAGTTGACAGTCAACTGGCAGCCGTATTGTGGGTGACAAAGCCACTGGTCACGCGTGAGACTCACACGAAATTGTTAGGCACTGTGGTAGTGAATTACTTTTGTTGTTGCACCCTGCCGTAATGCAGTTGTGATGAGGATACAGTATAACAATTTTGAGAAATTTTTATAAATTATATCCAAAATAGTATAAATTGGAGAGTATATGTGAGCTTAATGCGTTCTCTTCGAAATTATTAAATGTCGTTGTCAACTGGTATAAATTGGTATAAACTCCACATGAACAGGTATAATTTGGTATAAAATAGACAACATAACAAGCAATTATATATCTGAATATTTTGGTATGCATCCGAGTAAAATGGTATAAATCAAATTAATTGGTCTAATCTGGTATAATAGAGCCAAAATAAAAAGCAATTATCTGAATATTATGGCAGACAAAGCCAATGTCGTGTAGCAGCCGCATACCAGACACTCGCCAACAAAACAAAATTCAAAGATCAGTAGCCACACTCGCCATTTTTGGTTACCTACGACATCAAATTATGTATTCTTAATATTAAGTTATCCTCTATGGAGATTACGTTATAAATCGACTGAGCCATGAGAAGAAATATGTTGAAAGCAAAAAATAGAGATAATCTAGCTCGAAAATTGGTTTTACTGACACTTTTTTTGGAATGGCTCTCAAAATATTGAAGCCCCAGAAATCCCGTTAAAAGGTTATATGGGTTTCGTGGGTACAAAAAATCGATTTTTGCTTTTTTATTTATTAATTTCTAAATCATCTTAAAAACATTATCCTAAATTTTCAAGTCACTCCGAATAATAGTTTCGAAGATATAGCTTTGGCAGGTGTGCGCTCCAAGTCAGGTATTATTCTTTTCCACTTCTTCTCAACCGATCTTGATGAAATTTTGCACCGTTGTTCTAGATACAATTTACTCGAGCTCAGACGGAGAATTTTTTTTTCGATTGCAACTATTAAAAAAAATATTTTAATTTTTTTGGAAAAATTTCTGCCAAAATTCCAATTTTTACTTTTTTTTGTCTTTCCTTAGTTCAAGCACGAGTTTATGGTCTTAACTAAAACACTTATTTTTGTCTTAATTTTTTTAATTTTAGATGATCCTGTCAGGAGTTATGCTGACAACGCGTACGCACCTTTTTTCCTCGGGGGTCACCGGAAATTACGTCACAATGGAGGAGTTTTAAGTTTTTTTTTTTTTTAAATTTCAGAAATTATTCTTTAAATATGTATCTATAAAAAGTTTGAATTATATAAATAAACAAGTAAGGAAGGGCTAAGTTCGGGTGCAACCGAACATTTTATACTCTCGCAATTTATTTATTTAACTTTATTTATATTATATAATACACAATTTGACCCACATATTCGTCATATATATTGTATAAAGTCCATTGAAAGTTGGAAACCCTAATATTAGGTTAGAAGTACCGAGATCCTCATGTTCGATATATGGGGTCTTTAAAACCTATGGTACGATTTCGGCGATTTTTAGAATGGGGCTGCCACACTATTAACATAGTATTTGTGCAAAGTTCTGCACCGATATCTTCACTAGTGCTTACTTTATATATTGTAAAGTAAACGATTCAGATCGTCTTCAAAGTCTGGTATATAGGAAGTAGGTGTGGTTGTGAAGCGATTTGGCCTATTTTCACAACATATCATTGGGATGTAAGGAAACTATTACAAACCAAGTTTCATTGAAATCGGTCGAGTAGTTCCTGAGATATGGTTTTTGACCCATAAGTGGGCGACGCCACGCCCCTTTTCCATTTTGTAAAAAAATCTGAGTGCAGCTTCTATCTGCCATTTCCTATGTGAAATTTAGTGTTTCTGACGTTTTTGGTTAGTGAGCTAACCCACTTTTAGTAATTTTCAACCTAACCTTTGTATGGGAGGGGGGCGTGATTATTATCCGATTTCTGTCATTTTTGGACTGTATAAGGAAACGGCTAAAAAAAACGACTGCAGAAAGTTTGGTTTATATAGCTCTATTGGTTTGCGAGATATATACAAAAAACCTATTTGGGGGCGGGGCCACGCCCACTTCCCCAAAAAAAATTATATCCAAATATGCCTCTTCATAGTGCGATCCTTCATACCAAATTTTATTTCCATAGCTTTATTTGTGGCTTAGTTATGGCACTTTATGTGTTTTCGGTTTTCGCCATTTTGTGGGCGTGGCAGTGGTCCGATTTTGCTGATTTTCGAACTTAACCTTCTTATGGTGCCAAAGAACACGTGTTCCAAGTTTCATTAGGATATCTCAATTTTTACTCAAGTTACAGCTTGCACGGACGGACGGACAGACGGACGGACAGACAGACATCCGGATTTGAACTTTTCTCGTCACCCTGATCATTTTGATATATATAACCCTATATCTAACTCGTTTAGTTTTAGGACTTACAACCAACCGTTATGTGGACAAAACTATAATACTCTCGTAGCAACTTTGTTGCTAGCAACTTTGTTGAGAGAGTATAAAAATAGGCCTCTTTTTACTCGACAAAACACATGTAACCCCTTAAATATGAGAGTTTGGGAGAAGTTATAAATACAGTAAAAGTTGATCTGTATTATATGTCTAAAGTGTGACTTTAATAATGAATGATGTTTTTGTTATCCTTTTATAATTTCTTATTGTAAAAGAAAGGCGGGCTTAGGAGGGGTTAGGTTAGTCTGGTATGCCAGTAAGCCACAACAAAAAAGCGGCAAAGGAACTTGAATATAAAGTACAACTCAAGAGTGAGGAAAATGAGCAGCAGTTGAAAAATATACGAGGAAAGTCTTTCTTAAGTAAATATAGTTCCATGAGAATATCAAAAGCATTTCCGGTTACTATAAAATTTCACTTTTGAAACAGTATTCTTGAACACTGTATAAATTCATATATTTTATAATATCTGTACCCCTCTATATATGCTTTTTATTACACATTTGCTTAGAGATCTAACGCCAAAGTGTCCATATATGGCGACGCTCGACTCCAATTATTTGGGTGCGGTGCAATTATTAGATATTACCAAGCACAAAATCATTTCAATTGCATTTTTGTCTCAATAATTTGGCAAACTGTTTACACACACACATATACATAGATATCACGGCTTGGCTGACGCGACGCCAAACAATTTGGTCTAATGATCAAAAATATAAATAAATTCAAAGCACACAAAATTATTACATTTTCGCATGATTAATGCAATTAGCTGCTAATAGACAACACCTTCGATGTCGCCAAATAAATAGAAAATAAATAAACACACAAGCTTTGGTATGCGCATGCGCAAGCGCCACTTTAAAAATACTTAAACGTCTCTGGTCATTTATTAAATTTGCGCGTCAAACTTTCATTTTCCATACAAACAAAAAAAATTGAGAAATTATAATACAACAACAATAGCAAAAAATAACAAAAAAATAAAATGAAATTGAAAATAGTAACAACAAGCAAGAATCGCACAAAATAATCGAAAGCAGTGAGCGATAAAGCAAAATGGTTGAAAAAAATGAAATGAAAATGAAATTGAAAATACAAATAAATAACAGTAATGATAATCAAAATAAAAACGGTTAACGAATTCGCAATGTCAGCGCATTAATAGAAACATCAATTTCCAAAGCGCCATCATCATGTACTTGAACACGATGCATGAACGCGCGAGTGTCGTTGGCATGACGGCGCGACAGTAGATGTGTATGCTTGGTGGCTGTGTGCCCACATTTTGATAAGATTTCACTCAATTCAAGCGCAACGTCACTCCCAGCCGTGTTGTTGTTGTTGTAGGTGACACTGTGCAAACTGGCCGCCACACAGCTGGCCTACCCAACTCACTGTCGATGTTCATCCGCCTAACCGCTTGGCTTGACCAACCACAGCACATCACCCAGAAGACCGATCGATTCGCGTGTGTCATATTTTAACATTTTTCATGTCCAGACATACACGCACGCACACAAATCTACTCATATACACAAACATAGATATTGAATCCAATCGTCCAATCATGCAAAGTCAGTCAGTCAGTGTGTTATGCTCACACTGCTTTGTGAGGGGGATAGCGGGGTTGTTGAGTGGCGAAAACAATTTTTAAAATTGTGACATCTAGAAATAAGAAATCATAAAGTTGAAAACCACAAATAGCCAACAAGTACGAGTACTTGCTCCATTAGTTACTTAGCTGCCGGGTTTTGAGAGAAGATAACGGGTGATTTTTTTGAGGTTAGGATTTTCATGCATTAGTATTTGACAGATCACGTGGGATTTCAGACATGGTGTCAAAGAGAAAGATGCTCAGTATGCTTTGACATTTCATCATGAATAGACTTACTAACGAGCAACGCTTGCAAATCATTGAATTTTATTACCAAAATCAGTGTTCGGTTCGAAATGTGTTTCGCCGACAAATTTTGTTCAGCGATGAGGCTCATTTCTGGTTGAATGGCTACGTAAATAAGCAAAATTGCCGCATTTGGGGTGAAGAGCAACCAGAAGCCGTTCAAGAACTGCCCATGCATCCCGAAAAATGCACTGTTTGGTGTGGTTTGTACGCTGGTGGAATCATTGGACCGTATTTTTTCAAAGATGCTGTTGGACGCAACGTTACGGTGAATGGCGATCGCTATCGTTCGATGCTAACAAACTTTTTGTTGCCAAAAATGGAAGAACTGAACTTGGTTGACATGTGGTTTCAACAAGATGGCGCTACATGCCACACAGCTCGCGATTCTATGGCCATTTTGAGGGAAAACTTCGGAGAACAATTCATCTCAAGAAATGGACCCGTAAGTTGGCCACCAAGATCATGCGATTTAACGCCTTTAGACTATTTTTTGTGGGGCTACGTCAAGTCTAAAGTCTACAGAAATAAGCCAGCAACTATTCCAGCTTTGGAAGACAACATTTCCGAAGAAATTCGGGCTATTCCGGCCGAAATGCTCGAAAAAGTTGCCCAAAATTGGACTTTCCGAATGGACCACCTAAGACGCAGCCGCGGTCAACATTTAAATGAAATTATCTTCAAAAAGTAAATGTCATGAACCAATCTAACGTTTCAAATAAAGAACCGATGAGATTTTGCAAATTTTATGCGTTTTTTTTTTTAAAAAAGTTATCAAGCTCTTAAAAAATCACACTTTACTAGCTAGTGAAGTAAAGCTGCTATAAACTACTCTTCCAGTAGGCTTCGAAGCAAATGAATGTGTGGCTAACGACTGTTGATATGTATATAATATTTCGGGTTTAGGGTAGGATGATTTGTTCAGAATTTCAAAAATGGAAATCTAACTAGATGAAGACCTCTGAAAAACTGATCAGAACTTTTTCTGGCCATCCATAAAGTGCGATCTTATGAGAAAAATCTCAAAAAATACTCTTTTGAAAAATCTTAAAGATTAGTAATAACAAGTAAAGAGGAGTTAAGATCGAGTGAACCGAACATTTTCTATTCTTGCAATCTATTTATGTTTATGCAGTATTTTTATTATGAGAACAAACAATTTTTACGAAAATCAAACCGTTTCGTTCGATAATCTGTTTCCATATAGACGGCAACTTCATAATACCCCCCTCGTAGAAGCCCCTCCTTATTTGCAAAGAACTCGGAAAGCCACTTTTCACAAGCCTCTTTTAATTTCAACTTTACACCACCAAGGGCGTTCGCCATGGACTGGAACTGGTTGTAATCACTTGACACTATGTCCGGGCTATATGGTGGATGGTAGATCGCCTGCTTCAAGCGGTCCAGTTGTTTGACATCCTAATATATGTCATGCTGAAGGTCGTCATTAATTTATCATGATTATTCTTAACTTAATTTACTTCGGTTTCGCTAATCAGGGGGTTTAAGACGAGTAGGTGATTAGACTTCTGCCTCCGAGTCGAGTTCCAGGGCTGCCGGTTTCGAATCTAGGAGGGCAGTGACGTCGTTTCCTCTTCGCAGGTGTTAAGGTTATACCGACTTTGCTCGGTCGTCAGAGCATCGTTCGTAGTGAACAGTGGGTACCACGAGAAGATGAGATTCACGTTTGGGAGGGATAGGCTAGTTATACTCTCGCAACAAATGTTGCTAAAGAGAGTATTATAGTTTTGTTCACATAACGGTTGTTTGTAACACCCAAAACTAAACGAGTTAGATATAGGGTTATATATACCAAAGTGATCAGGGTGAAGAGTGGAGTTCAAATCCGAATGTCTGTCTGTCCGTCCGTCCGTCCGTCCGTCCGTCTGTGCAAGCTGTAACTTGAGTAAAAATTAAGATATCTTGATGAAACTTGGCACACTTATTTCTTGGCACCATAGGAAGGTTGCTTTCGAAAATGAGCAAAATCGGACCACTGCCACGCCCACAAAATGGCGAAAACCGAAAACACATAAAGTGCCATAACTAAGCCATAAATAAAGCTATGGAAATAAAATTTGGTATGAAGGATCGCACTATGAAGGGGCATATTTAGATGTAATTTTTTGGGGAGTGCGCGTGGCTCTGCCCCCAATCTCGCAAACCATTAGAGCTATATAAACCAAACTTTCTGCAGTCGTTTTTTTTAGCCACTTCCTAATACAGTCCAAAAATGAAAGAAATCGGATCATAACCACGCCCACCTCCCATACAAAAGTTAGGTTGAAAATTACTAAAAGTGAGTTAACTCGCTAAGGAAAAACGTCAGAAACACTAAATTTCACATAAGCAATGGCAGATAGGAGCTGCACTCAGATTTTTTTACAAAATGGAAAATGGGCGTGGCATCGCCCACTTATGGGTCAAAAACCATATCTCAGGAACTACTCGACCGATTTCAATGAAACTTGGTTTGTAATAGTTTCCATACATCCCAATGATATGTTGTGAAAATAGGCCAAATCGCTTCACAACCACGCCTACTTCCTATATACCAGAACTTTGAAGACAATCTGAATCGTTTACTTTACAATATATAAAGTAAGTGCTAGTGAAGATATCGGCGCAGAACTTTGCACAAATACTATGTTAATAGTGTGGCAGCCCTATTCTAAAAATCGCCGAAATCGGACCATAGGTTTTTAAGGCAACATACATATATCGAACACGAGGACCTCGGTGCTTCTAACCTAATATTATGGTTTCCAACTTTCAATGGACTTTATATAATATATATGACGAATATGTGGGTCAAATTTTGTATTACATAATATAAATAAAGTTAAATAAATAAATTGCGAGAGTATAAAATGTTCGGTTACACCCGAACTTAGCCCTTCCTTACTTGTTTTTTGCATAATTTTTAGTATTAGCTGAATGGGCCCTACCACTATATACGACAACTTATATGTGAAAGACCGACAGACACTCTCGATAATAAATTAGGCACAGTCACTACGGTCTTCATTTTCGATATCTTGGGCCTTGGAAGTTCAAAATCATTCATTAAAAAAATCAGTTAAAATTGGTTAATTGGTTCCTGAGACAGGTTTTGCCGCATAAGTAGGCGGAGCCACGCCCATTCTCAAATTTTTATACCAATTTGAGTGCAGATTTCATGTACTCTTTTTACTATAGTATGAATTGCTTTTCGTATTTGTCGTAAGCGATTTAAACTAGTTACTTCTAGGGACAGGCAGACGTACAGAGATCCGGATTCCAACTCTATCCATCACCCTGATAATGGAGATATATAATAAATATATGACTCTATATCTAACTCGTTTAGTTTTAGGTGATACAAACAAACGCACTATTACACTCTGTGCAAAATTTTAGAAATTTAGAGTATAACAATCGCCCCACCCTAATGTCATGTGTACATACATAATAACACATGAAACGAATCACAAGTAGCTGTCTCCATTTGCTTTCAAATCAATCGATGATATCTTCACCAATTTAAGCTTAAACTCAATTTACAACTTTGTTGCTTCTGACACCACTTGCCACCGCTACACACGCAGTCAACCAGTTGCGCTTCCAACGCGTATTGACTTTATTGGCACACATGTCAGCGTTGTTGTTGTTGTTATGCTGTCCCAGCTTTTGGTGCGTGTGCGCGTGTGTCTACCGTCGTCGTGGTCGTCGCGTCGTCAATGAGATTTGCGTAAAATCGAAAGTTTCACACTTCATAATTGATTATGGAATTGAGTGGTGAGCTGAGGTGATGTCAAGGCGCGACGCCCAAACTGACACTTAACAACAAACACACACACACACACTTAAAAGCGCCGCTAAATTGGCCTATTCAGCCAATTTAATTGTGGGTCATGCGCAAATATTTATCAATTATCTGGATTTTCGTTTACAACGACCGGGCCGAGAGCTGACTGGCTCAAAACTGCTCAATCAGCGCATTTGTTACACTAAGTGGTATTAAGTCTTAATTTGATTCGCGTGACGCTTCAGACATACAAACATAGTATTATATATATTGAGGCGATTGGCGGGCACCTCTTGTATTGATTGATTTGAAGCGACAATAATTTGATTTATAATCGCTATTTTTAAGGCTATTATAATAAAATAATAACGGTAGTTTAATTTGCACGTCAATTTGATGGCATATTTTTCACTTAAGGCTCCTCTTTGTTTGTGGGTTTTATATAAATAAAAAATATAAAAATATGTATATATATTATTTTTATTGATGAGACATCAAATGTGATCTATTGGACAGTTAATTGAATGGAGAAAATGGAGATTAAGCGATTTTATTTGTAAAAACAAATTTTATTTTCTAATGTATTGAAGAAGTTTCATATTGTCTTGAGGAAATAATTTCATTAGGGGCTTCAAACTTATTCAGGAGGAAAGGATTATCGTTGGAAATTCTGATCGAAGTAAGACTTGTTGTAGATCTTATTAAAAAAGTATGTGAACCCTATCCGCTATAGCTCTAACTAAGCTTTCCTGAAAATATTAACACACTTTCTCTATATGGAGTTCACTAACGTCGAAATTCACGCTATTTTAAGGTTTTTCTTCGTTAAAGGCAAATCCGCTAGATAAACGTTCCGTGAGATTAATGGTGTTTTGGGGAATGGTACTCTATTCCTTCGAACTGCGGAGGAATGGTTTCGACGATTCAGAGCGGGTGAAAACGACACCATAGACAAGCCAGCCGGCGGAAGACCTGTGAAGATCGATCAAATCATGGAAAACATCGTGACATCGCCCAGGAGATGGAAGTTAATCACCAAACAATTTTAAACCATCTGCAGAAGGCTGGATACACAAAAAAGCTTGATGTTTGGGTGCCGCATGATTTGACGCAAAAAACCTTCTGGACCGTATCAACACCTGCGATATGCTGCTGAAACGGAACGAACTCAACCCATTTTTGAAGCGGATGCTGACTGGCGACGAAAAATGGATCACATAAGACAATACCAAACGAAAACGGTCGTAGTTGAAGGCCGGTGAATCGTCCCAAACAGTGGCCAAGCCGGGATTGACGGCCAGGAAGGTTTTGCTGTGTGTTTGGTGGGATTGGAAGGGAATCATCCACTATGAGCTGCTCCCATATGGCCAGACGCTTAATTCTATCATCTACTGCGAACAACTGGACCGCTTGAAGCAGGCGATCGACCAGAAGCGTCCAGAATTGGCCAACATATACCACACACTTCGTCGATGACTCGTCAGAAGCTACGGGAGCTCGAATGCAAGGTTTTATCGCATCCACCATATAGCCCGGACATAGCGCCAAGTGATTACCACCTGTTCCTGTCCATGGCGAACGCCCTTGGTGGTGTAAAGTTGAACTCAAAAGAGGCTTGTGAAAAGTGGCTGTCCGAGTTCTTCGCAAATAAGGAGGGGGGCTTCTACGAGGGGGTATTATGAAGTTGCCGTCTAGATGGAAACAGATTATCGAACGAAACTACGGACATTTGAACTAAATCCGATCACTGTAACACTTTTTATAAAGCATTAAATAAAAATATTTGGCAACCTAGTATTTTATTACAGCATATTCCCTCAACGAGTTCGTTGCTTAAGTCTTTTGTACCACATCACTCAATGGCCGAAAATGTCTCACAAAAGGTGTACACATATAATTACAATACATAACTACAAACAACCGCAAATGTAAATACAAAATGCGCTTCCGCACTTCAAGGTCAATCAACGTGCCACAAGCGACCAGCAGTCAAAAGTCAAAAATGATGCGCATTTATGCAACAACAAACAGCAAAGTAGATGCAGCAGCAAAGAACGACAAAAAGCCAAATGCACACAAAACAAAAACATAGAAAACAAAAAAAAATGTAATAAAAATTGAAAATGAAAAGAAAATAAATCCAAAAACCAAAAAAAAGAAATAATTTCCAACAAAAACAAAAACAAGTAGTTAAGTGGCAGACATAACAAGCAATAACCAAAGCAATCAAAACGCAACGCATTTTGTGTATTTATGTGAAGAAACGCACACACACAAACACTCATAAAAAAAAGAAAAATTATTTTTTCCGAAGATTTTCAGCCACCTATGCTTGTTTAGACTTCAATTTATTTTTAATAATTTTATTTCGTATTTTCAAAAACTATTTTTTTTCTTTTCCATTTTCTACTCGTCTTTATTGCGTTTGCATGCAATGCAGTGCAAATATTCGTGTTTAGTGTACATTTAAATGCATTTACTGCTGGCATGTCAGACCAGAGGTCGCGAGAGAAAATTGCCTGTATGGCCTAACCGCCGCGGCTGCAAGCGGCAAACCGCAAGCCACGCAAAATAACGACCGCGTGAGCTGGCCAATCAGCTACATGTGAGTATGTGTGTGTGTGTGTTTAGGAAATGGCTAGTAAAATTAATTTCCTTAATTTTTATATGCCATAAATTGGCTTATTGCGGATTAGTTATGTTCACAGTTGTATTTAGTTGTAATTTGGTATTGTTGCGGTTTTTTAGTGTAATTATTGTGTCATAATATAAATAACCAGGATCTTCTCAGCGACTTGATTTTCACATTCAAATTTTATAAAAACCTCCTCTATGAACCACCAAACTGAATTTTTTAAAACCACCTTTGGCTCCATTCCTTTCATCATCTCTCTAAGGAGGCTGTCTCATCTCCCAATTCTAACATTATTAGCATGTATGTATTTGCTAGTTTGGGAGCTCTCCATCGCAAGATATAATGATAAAAAAGGCCTTTATAGCTCATACACAGATATAAGCTCAGCAAAGTTCCTCAATCAACGATGCTTCAGCTTTGAAAGAGCTCAGTATTCAGTAAAACAGATGATCTGCAAGGAATATACCAGTCCCTAGAGCTTTTAAAAGAGTTGAAGAGCCCTTGAAGAACTATATTTAAAAACCCTAGAACCTGGAGAAAGGAATGCACCAGTTGGATCGATTCCCGTCGTCCAACATCAAAAATGGTGATCTACTGGCTAGTATCTAAGTGTGTTCTAAAATTTTAGAATGAAATTATTAAAGTAGAGCAGATGGTATTTAGAACCACATTGTTTAGTTTTTGGTCTGCTATTAATGTCAAAGAGGTGGAGTAGGTGCGGTAAAAGAAACTCAGAAGCTCAGAAGTACAATATTAACTTATTTTAGGAAATCTAAACCGAGCTATCAGGTTCAAGGATAGTATGAGTACATGAAATCGCATACAGTTCAAGTAAACCCAAGTATTTATCTTCGACTACCGAAGTTGATTGGAGTGTTCTACTTCTTTGTCAAAACATTATAGTCCTCACTCTCAGCATAATACGAAAACGTCTAAAAGAACTGAAAGGGAATTTCGCAGCTTTTCGAAGCTATTAATTTCATTAACTGATAACCCTATGATGAAACTATGTTTGATAACAAGGGATCTTGGGAAAAACAGAAGAGGTGGTAAGGAAGAGTACCTAATGGAGCGCAATGCCATATAGTGTCTTTAGTGACATCACCACTCTACTGAAAACTTGATTCGATATCTTTGCAGACCTACTTCAAAGAGTTTGGTCCTTTGACAGAGTTCCAAGTTTCTCAATAAGGTCTGCAGACATTATGAGAGGATTTTAGAAATATAGGGAACGGTTTGACTTATTAATTTCAAGATTTTCACCTCCAAACGAAAGAGGAATTGAAGGATATCGAAGTGGATTTTACTAGGTTCTTAATATTATACCAAAGATTGAAGCATCTTAGAATTGAACAATCAATAAATATCAATCTTGACTGTTGTATACGATGTTGATAACATTTTCAAATGCAATCTGTAGCCGAAATTATGGTAAATATTAGTTTTAGACTCCAGTGTATATACTAGTTGGCCTGCTAGATCCCACTACCAGTCAGCCGGGACTCTCACCATCACACTGAGTTGGCTATCTTAAGTCAACCATAAACAAATGAAGTATCTGTGCCAATTTATGTACTGTTGTCACCAAACAATTATTGTCTGCACTCGCTTCTTGGAATGCCACTTATAAGCCTATCTTTAAACTGACATATTCATCTCTTTACCGATAATACAGCAATTTGCGACAACAATGTTTCGTGCAGGAAACCACAAAAAGAACCTCAAGCACTTCAACAAAGGCGAGCAATGACATAAATCATGCTATTAAATCACAAATTACGGTTCATTATATCAATTAAGTGCCGAAACAGTTAAAATGCGGACCTTAAGTTAACCTGGTCTCGCCCACAACGCATGCATGGCCGCACTACGCACGATTACTAACACACACACACGCACATAAACACAGAGTTGCAATTAAAGTTAGTATGTTAAACTTTCACAAATTCAAGAAACACACTACAACAACAACAACCACACCAATAACAACAACAGCTGCATTTCGATTAATATGCCGCAAATTTTAATTGGAGACGCCACAAAGCAAAAAAGTTGCTACAGCAAAATGTTGAACACATGGTTGCGTTCTGGGTGGGCCCGGTAAGCGGTACCTTTCGAAAAACGGGTCGCCATCAGCCAGCAGCCAGCACAACGCGGTAATTGCCAAATGAAGTGCATGAACGTGCGCAAACGCATGCGCACTTGTTGCACGCCTGTCGCTGTCGTTGCTGCATATCTGCACCGGCATTATGTGTAATTAAGTTGCAGCGACAGGTGGCAAGTGGCAGTGGGGCGGTCCAAACGGGCGGCAGTTGAGTGTTTTCACTTCATTTTTGACATGGCAAAAACCAAAACGGCAACTTTTATGATTTGTGATTTTGTTCCATAATTTTTGAGGAGTTGGCTGCAGAGCGGAGCTACTTGATTTAATTTTGATGCGAAGAAAGTATGACACACGGAAATCGTTTAAGACATGCAGGTATTGGTATATTTCCTCTTATTTTACTGTATTATTATATCCAAAATGCTTATATCTCTTCTGGATAGGCTTCTTATAAACATATGCCTTAGAATAACTCGCAAATATAAATTAGATTTCATAAGGCGTCTGAGAATTACAACCGCAAATTGCTATATGAATGAAATTATAAGAAAAAGTTTCAGTACGATCATTTAAAATATGTAACAGATGCTTAGATAGGAAGCAATTTGGTCTAGTTAGGATAAGTTAAATAGTATTTATTGTTAAAAAATTGGGCAACGATATGCTTATTGTACTCTACTTTTAAAATAATTTTTTTTCAACAAAGCAATAGTCGATTCTTAACGGAACTGATCAGAATCATTCAAATTATTTAGGTCGATTTAAGCTATTTAAATAGATTCCCGAAAATGTTTTTAGAAATTGTTTTTTTTTTTCGAAATTGTTCTTCATTGTAAAATGTATTGCAGTAATATGTTGGAAAGTGTTCAAGTTTCGAATTACCCTGATTCGATCTCTCTTCAGACCAACTTTTAAGATCAGGCCTTCCTAGTGGCAACTGTTACTCAGCAAACACTGTCAAAAACTTCGAGCGTACAAAGAAGTTTATTGAAAACTCATTCTCATAAAATTCATTAGTTCATTCGTTAGTCAGTTTAAAACTTCTAGATCCCTTCAATTGTTTGATACCATTAGAATGTCCTCTAAAAATAGGAAAAGAAGCTTTAAAATGAAGAAAGTAAGTTATTATATATAAAACCTATTATGTAACAGAGCTTATTTCGTTTCTGTATCCGAACAAAAGCAAATAGTATTATTCCTATTCATTACAGCTTTTCGGCAGTATGAAACAATATTTTTAGTGGATTACTGTCATAAGATAATCCGCTAGAAGAAGCATAAAACATTTAGCAGTAATATAAAGATTCGTTTTTCAACGCATTATTAGAAAGTTAAGGCATCGTTACAATAAAAACATTTGACACTTGTAAAGTTGACGCAAGTTCATCATCGAGATCGGACGATTTGGACCGCAACATCCAACAAATTTGATTGATATTATAAAATGAATGTTCTAATAATGCCTGACCGCATATGGTCACACTTATTTATCTCATTATGCTCCCCAGAGAGTAGCAACTAGACATCATTCAACAACTCGCTAGATTTGTTAAAGACTCAAGATTCTATATATACCACTTCTCGATGAGTTCTAAAGAATAAAGAACCTTAATTTTGAATTTTGAAAAACCGATACCGCATTCATAATCAGCGACCCCAAGGACCCCCGAGTAACGAGTTTCGAGCGATTCCGATGAATTTTTCAATATATTATATCCGCCATTTTGAATTTTAAGTGACCCCGAAAACCCCCGAATAACGAGTTTCAAACGCATCCAATGAAGTTTTTAAAATAGCGTCCGCCCATACTGGATCCGCCATTTTGAATTAAAAAAACTGACATCGGATTCGTAATCAGCGACCCCTCAAACTCCCCAGTAACATGTTTCAACCGATTCCGATGAAGTTTTGAAAACGCATTTCGCCATCTTGGGGTTGGCATAGCCTACCCCAATCTGAAGGGGAATGGAATCGCATTCGTATTCAGCGACCCCTAAAAGCCCCTAGTAACAAGTTTCAAGCGATCCCGGTAAAATTTTGTAAACGCAGTCCGCCATCTTTGGGCTATGTCAAAACCCTAATCTGTTGGGGAATGGAATCGGATTCGTATTCAGCGACCCCAAAACCATAAGGCAGATATATTAAGACCCCAGGTCATGACATTTTTTTTGTGTGGCTGTGTTATTCATACTCAATTGTTTTGAATCAATATAAGTATGTATATTGGATCTTATATATATTTTAGAGAGAAAGATGCTTAAAAAGGAACTCGATCCTTCTATTTCCAAAAGCTTTATAAGGGAGAAAATATGAAAATTAGTTGTAAGTAAGTACTAAATCAATGTACGGTCAGTTGAGGAGTGTCCACTAACTCACTGAAGGGAGTATATAATTTCTGTTGAAAAAAACATCGGACTTATATTTTTTCAAACCTCTACCAAAATTCTACACACGACTGTAACAATCATCAGCATCAAATAAAATCAACTCAATCATTTATTCAACAAAAAAATTCGCATACTCGTACTCATTACCATGAGTTAAATGCTCACTCACTCACTTTTCTCATGCATTACACCACCGCCAAACGGCGCCTTAAAGAAGTGAAATTTAACGGTGTAGCATAAGAAACAAAAAAAAAACATGCGCTTCGATTTAAGCAGCAAATCAAATATGTTAATGTGCCAAAAAGTTCGAATTAAGATTTTTCTTGTTTTCACAATACACACACGCTTAAATGGCTGAACGGCTGAATGGTTGTGGGCATATTTCACACATGCGCACTGAATAACCACCGATCAGTCGTAAGATAAATACAGTCATGCCCAGTGGCGATTGCTTGATCAATGGGCATCGTAAACTCAACAGAAATCACTGCCAGAAAAAATAAAAAAAAATCAACAACAGAAACAGAAAAACCACAAAAAGAACAAAAACAACAAAGAAGACGCATGTAGAAGAGGCCCATCGCAGACATTTGGCAAGCAAGTGAAAAGAATGTGCGCTGAAGATGCAGCCAGCGAACAGGTTGTGGCAATAACAACAACAACATAATGATTATGCCGACAATGCGCGGTTCCCAGCCGCTAAAACAATGACAAGAAGTTGCCAAAATGAGTAAAAAGACCGTCGCCGGCCACGCTGGTCAGCCGGCACGCATCGATTGTGCGATAAAAATGCAACATTTCGACTTTACTGTTATTGTTGTTGTTGTTGTAGCGCATTTTGCTTTCGTTAGCGCGCTGGAATTCTGATCAACAGCGATTGTCCGACCGCCAATGCAAGGAAATATTTATAAAAAAGTTACCGTTTAAGAGTCACCATTTTTGACCTTACTTTGCTCATTTTAACCATTGTTGTTGTTGTAATCACTTGCAGTTTGGCGCTGCGAAAGCAGACGACTTTCAATTTCATTTTCACTTTCGTTGCATGCAATCGCAGTCGCATCCACCACTGCCACGGCTGCTTCTTCTTGTTCCGCCGCTTCTAGAGCCAGAAATATCAGGTGATTTCTTTCACTTTCCAGCGCCACTCAATTCATCTTTTCTGGCCGCCATTTCAACTTTGATGTTTTCACTTTTCTTGCACACACACACACGCACATATGTGTATATAACGGCATATATGTTTGTGTTTGTGTGGCAGCAAATCGTTCACAAACTGTCGTCTGTCGTCCGTCAGGCCTTACACACCAAAAAAATCTGCTGCTGTTGTTGTTGCTTGTTAAGTTTCTTCTTATTTTGATTTCATTTGATTTGTGTTTTTTTATTATTATTTTTGTATTTGTTGTTGCACTTCTTGCAATTCTTACCGAAATGGTAAAACTCATTTCAATAAGTGAAAATCGCGCAATGCCCAAATGCAGCAGCAGCGACGACGGCGGAGGTAGTGGCGATGGCGGCGGCAGCATGGAATTGTCATCAAATGCCGTCGAATGCTGACAATAATATGCCACAGGCACTCACTCACAAACACACATATGACATACTCTAGCGCTAGCGCTTACAAATCGCAAATGTCACATGAGTGTCTGTGTGCCTGTGTGTGTTTGTGCTTTATTTTACATATGCGCACACGAGACAAAGTTCATCGCATGTTAAATGAAATTCAAAACAAACAAAGCGCCCAGTAAAACTCCCAAAAACACGATCGCTCGCCAATATTGTTGCTGCCAAAAAAAGAAGAATTAACTAAGTCAAAAGTAAAGAGTTATTTGAATGCGAAGAAACCAAGTGGTTGGAGCGCTGCACTTGGAGAAATTCTGAGAGTTTCATTTAAAAAAAATCCTCAAACTAGATTTTGTTTAAAGCTTGGAGTGACTAGTTAAAAGCGTGTTCAAGAGATTAAGCTAAATTAAAAATCGGAGTGCAATGGAGAACAGTTTTGCTGCAGGATATACACAGAGCAGTTTAAGACGACCAGAAGATGTAGCACTATAAGTCTGTCTTGGAACAAGCGATCTTTTAGGAGTATTTTTAAAAATAAAGATCAGGTACGTCTGAACTACCTTTGATACAAATTCAGCAATCAGTCCAAAGTCTAGACAGACGGGATAGTTTAACTAGAAATGGAGAACTGGAGCTTTTCTCAGGGTGTTTGATATCCACATACAACACAACCTCAGAGTAGTCGCGTGACGGAGTATAAATATACGTATGGTTTTCAATGAGGCAATACTTTCTTCGGAGTTGGTCTTTCTGACAGCTGTTACTTGATTCATACTCAGTTTGGTTTGTCATTTCTTAATGAATAGACTCTAGATAAACGTTAATCGCTGACAGACGACTGCTGCAAAAAATTTTCGAAAATTGGTCCTCTCGGCTGGAGTTCATTCGAGCCAGCAGCGGCGGTCACTTGCCAGAAATCATTTTGAAAACGGAAAAGCAAAGTCTTATATCTATACTACTATTATAAAGAGGAAAGATTTGTATGTATGTTTGTATTGAATAAACTCAAAAACTACTGTGCCGATTTCAAAAATTCTTTCACTATTGGAAAGCTACAGTCACCCCGAGTACCATAGGCTATATTTATTGCCAGAATCTCAACTTTTTGGAAATAGTTCTCAGGTGAGGGTTTCAAAAAGACTCCGTGATGGAGAATCTTAATCTGAAACTGAAAATTCTCCTGGAAGTCATTCTCTTCGCATTGCAATCGCATGCCAGATAGTCAAGTAACGAGCACTCGCAGCTGCTTGCTGAACAAAATTTCAAAACCTCTCAAGTACAAGTTCGCACTAGGTCTTTGAGCTCTGAAGGTTCCCACGCCTTCATAATCAGAAAGAAAGACACCGGACACCAAAGACTAGAGATCGTATTCAAGTTTTAGCTCATTGCAAATAAAATATAATTTCATGTTCGAATTTTGTGTATAAGTGTGTAAAAACTTATTACTTTTGAAATGTTTGTTTAAACCCATGCGAAGCCGGAGCGATCTGCTAGTTTATAATAAAGCTAAATTCTTGGCCATAACACTAAAATATATGCGTTTTATTTCTTCTTGTAAATCACATGTCTAAAACAAACACCCTTCGATTCAAGGATTCGAGAAAAAAAAAAAGAGTTTCTATCATCTCCCAGGTTTCTGGTACGGCATAGATTCGGCCCATTTGATGGAAAATCTGTAACTCTGGCTATGTTGCATCCAAAGCATAGTAGTCAGTACCACCAGAGTCCAGCAAAATAAGTATATCAAATTAGATAGCTCCGGATCCAAAATCCGCCAAGACTTTGTTGTAGATAGCAATAATTATTAATGTTCTTAGACGATGCACTATTCAAAGTCATATTAATAACAAATTTGAAACCGCGGCTTCAAGCTTTTCTAATTACAATAGACATACAAGATCTTCTACTTTTCCATTTTATACGTGCTCTCTGAGCATAATGTTTGGCAAGCCGATCTAGATGAGCCATATTTGATCAAGTTGGCTTCAATGGCTTATCCCCAAAAATAGAGATTACACTCAGACGTCCAAAAGCAGTCGTCTATAATTCCTAAAAAAATTATAAAGTTGTATCCCATATCTTCAATAACAAAGATTTTGGAACCCATCCAACCCAGAAATCTGTTTAAGCGTTCATTTCTATTTCTATATTTACATAACCTTTGATTCTATGAGTTACATTACCTTTGTTTCGCAGAGATAAGACATTCAAGTAGGAAGCAACTTTCTCAACTGGCATCCTGTACTCATAATTAATCCATTCATCAGCGAATTCAACTAAATATTTCGAGAACACTTTTGTTGAAGGAATAATGTGATTAAGATCATTTCATATTTTGACTTTCCCGAACCTCAGGACAAAAAGCTTAAAGCTTTGACTAGAATAAGTAAAATTTTGTGAAGGTCACAAATAGACCAGAATAGAGCTGGTGTTACATCTCGTCATGTATTGTAATCGTGGTCGCACTACCTAAAATTATTTAAGGAATTGGTCTTTGCTGTGATACTTACAACAATAAAGCTTCTAATTTCGGAAAAAATGATAATCAATTTCTAACAGTGCTTCGTAGAGTTCGTAGATCGATTGTTGCAGCAAAAGAAATGAATTACACACAAACACACAGTTTTCCCGGTTAAAAACGGCGACACATCCTCCCTTCTCAAATGTTGGCTTTGCAAATCCTCACATTTCTACGGTTAAACTCGATTCGATCGACTTGCGCTTGCGCCGTTTCACCCACCCCCCTTTCCATGCCTCTCAAGCAAGCCCATAAAGAAGAAAACGCTCAACACTGCTCCTCAATTCAAGAAATGTGGGTTACTGGCGCTTGTTTTGGGATATGAGATCGTGTCATGAGATTTTTATCGCGACTACGAAAACAACACAAACAACCAACAAGGAAAAAAAAACTAGGCTATCGAACACACACAAGACACGGCACAAACGATCACATAACTTGCGGTGTTGTTGCTGTGGGGGTAGACAAAGCAGCGGGAACGGCAGCAGTCAACAACTGACTCACAGTTGGAGGGCCGCGCCGCCACTAGGCGCATGAGTGTGGAGCGGACGATCGGACAGAGGCAGCTGCACCACTGTTCGTTTCAGCGTCATCCAAAGCGAGCAGCTGAAATTAAAGCCGCCAGCGGTGTCTGACAATGGTCGTGGTCGAGGCAATCGCGTTGTGACATAAAAAAGGGTTTTACGCCAACAATTGGCGGCGCACCGACAAGCAGTCAAAGTATTAACAAGCGAATGAGTGCGCGAACACTCAAAACATTGGAGACACTTTGAAGGAGCGCGCGAGGTGAAGGAGATGGCGAGCGGGTGGTTATCAGGTCTCGGGACTCGAATTGGATTGGATTTGTTTGCGTTGTGTATCGCGCATCCACTTGGTGTAGCCGCTTTGAAATGAAAATTGATCGCAATAGAAAAAGACACGCTTGGGTCACACGTTGTAAGCGGGGAGGGGGAGGTGTATGGGAGAGGGCGCATGGTTTGTTATGCGCCGCTGTGTTGTGTGACTCAGTTTTCTCGGTGGCGTTTGGCACTCAAGTTTGTTTACTTTTTGCTAACCTTTTGCGATTCTTTTTTTTACAAATTTATTTTTTATTTTATTTTATTTTTTCATTTGTTCCTGGCATTGTTTTCGTGAAGTTGTTTTTGTTTTTTTCTTTGTCTTCTTCTTATACGATTCCTTGCCTGGTGGCTTTTCATTTCAACTGAAATGCCGCTTTTTTCCCCCGTTTTGCCAACAAATAAATAATGCACTTTGACAATTTTTGCATGTTGTCGCTTGTTGTAACAACAACAACGAAAGCAACAATAATAACAACAACAACAACTAAAACGGAAAACAAAATTAAAAGTGAAGAAAAAGGAAGTAAAACGCTTTTATGCGCTGGTGGAAAGACAAAAGCAACAATTCTTTGTTATTATAACTAGCAAAAAACAACAACAACAGATATACAACAAAAAAATCTCATTTCAGCAAAAGAAATTAGCAAATCCAAAGAAATACAAGAAAAAACTAACAGTAACACAAAACGAAAATGAAATTAACAACAAAGTAGTCACGGATTTTTGACCTGCGTTGCCAACGGACTTCGCCTGCAATGTCTGTGCTGCAGCTAGTTGGAGAGCTACAGCGCTAGCTAGCAAGCTTGTCTGCTTGGCGTAGGGTTGAAGATCTTTGTTCAACGATTTGTAAACAAACATTCGAGCAATACAAACAGGAAAGGATTAGTCTACCAAAAACAATAATGACAAAAACAAATTGCAATAACAACAGCAACAACAACAACAACAGCGAGAAGTGTAGTGTAGAAGAAAAAAAGCTCAAAATTAATCGTCTAAAAAGTGAACTTCTTCTGTGTTGTTTGCCGCTGCCGCCATAAAGTCGACACGCTCCACTAGGCGGCCACGCGATAGCTATTAGCGATGGCGCGACGGCAAAAAGCCGAAAAACCATTGATGTAAGGATGAGCCGTGTAGATGGTGTATGTATGTTTGTAAATGTTTTGTTACTGCATATGATGGCAGCGGAAAGGATCTAAAGTGGACAAAAGTTAAGCGCTTTGAAGAGAACTTTTTTATGGAAATAAACATTTTTTTAAATAAATATGGTAAATATTACAAAATTTGGCACGACTGAAGGAAAGCGAGATAAAGAATAAACACATATATGGTAAATAATATTCACTTAGAATAACTAGACTATGCAAGGGGTCCACATACTAGTAAGGAAATAAATATATTTTCTACTTCTAGTTAAAAAAAATAACAAAAATACTTACAAACAAGGAAAAGGTGACGATATAAATTTTTTGGCGTGAACGGACGCTTCAGAAGAAATCTTGGCTGCAAGACACATCAAAGCTTTAAAAGCGTGGTTAAGCTGCACCGCGATTTCTTACACTATAAAAATCGTAAAACTGTGGGCTGAAGTCTGCTATGGACTGGAGAATAATCTAATCTGCCAAAATAAAATGGTTAGCCATTATATTATTCGTTCCAAAAATGTTGATGAGCCATTAAAAGACAAAATCGGTACATATCATTTTTTTATGAAAACAAGTAATTAATTTTCCATATCAGTTGAACTCCCATAACCCAAACTTCTATAATTCGAAGATCTCCAATACTAGAAACAGAACAGGAATAATTGAACTGATTTTTCATGGCCTGGACACTCGAAATTTAGTACTTACTCACATAATACCCTCAAAACTAATACGGCTGTGTAAACTGACGTTGACCAACACCAAAAGCTCCGTCACGATCGGGTAGGACATCTCCGAGCCGTTTGATACCTAACGAGGTTTCTGAGAGGGTGACTCACTATCGTGTGACTTCTTTAACTTGATGCTGGAGAAAACAATACGAGCTGCAGAGCTAAATAGAGAGGGTACAATCTTCTACAAGAGTGCACATCTCCTGGCGTATGCCGATGATGTTGATATCATTGGAAACAACACCCGCGCCGTTAGTTCTGCTTTCTCCAGACTGGATAAGGAAGCGAAGCGTATGGGTCTGGTGTTGAACGAGGACAAGACGAAATATCTCCTGTCGTCAAACAAACAGTCAGCGCATTCGCGTCTTGGCTCCCACGTCACTGTTGACAGTCATAACTTCGAGGTCGTAGATAATTTCGTATACCTGCGAACCAGCATCAACAACACGAACAATGTCAGCCTCGAAATCCAGCGCAGAATCACTCTTGCTACTTTGGACTGAGTAGGTAATTGAAAGGTAAAGTCCTCTCTCGACGAACCAAAATCAAACTCAACAAGCCCCTCATAAATCCCGTCCTGCTTTAAGGTGCAGATGCGAGGATGATATGAATATCTGATAAGACGACATTAGGAGTTTTCGAGAGAATGCTTTTGCGGAAGATTTGTGATTTCTTAAACAATGGCAACGACGATATTGACAGAGTTCAGCGAATAAAAAGACAGCGGCTACGCTGGCTATGTCATGTTGTCCGAATGGACGAAAACACTCCAGCTTTAAAGGTGTTCGATGTACCACCCGCTGGTGGTAGCCGAGGAAGAAGGAGACCTCTACTCCGCTGGAAAGATCAGATGGAGAGCGACCAGGTTTCACTTGGTATTTCTAATTGGCGTCAAATAGCAAGAAGGAGGAATGAATTGGGCGCTCTAGTAGATTGGGCTATAATCGCGTAAGCGATGTCTACGCATAATATATATTTGTAATATATATATTTGTAATAATATTATTATACCAATCCTTCAGAACTGTATGTGTTGTTCGACGACGAATAACAAGACAGCGGCTACGCTGGCTGGGTCATGTTTTCGAATGGACGAAAGTGCCCCAGCTCTGAAAGTTTTCGATACAGTACCCGCTGGTGGAAGCCGAGGAAGAGGGAGACCTCCACTCCGATGGAAGGACCAGGTGGAGAAGGACCTGTCTTCGCTTGGTATGACCAATTGGCGCCAAACTGCCAAAAGGAGAGATGTGTGCCGAGCTGTTGTGGACTCGGCTATAACCGCGTAAGCGGTTTCTACGCCAATCAAGAAGAAGAAGAAGAATCCTTCAGAAGAGCTTTTTTTCGAAGATCTTATACTGATTGGATTTCATTGAATTCAATAACAATACCATATGCAAAGTCCAGTACCATAAAGCAAGATTTGCTGAAGCTACAACGCAAAAGATTTAGAGTAAATTCAGAAGAAAGTCCCGTTACCAGGTATTGGTAAATATTTCTATATATAAAGTGAAATGGAGAAATTTGCGGGCTTTATGATATCCTCAGTGAAATTTAACGATAATTTCCGTTTAAATTTTGGCACACACACACACTCCTCGATACGCATGTAAATAAATAGCCACCCACACATGTAAACAATTAGAAATTGTCATAAACAGTTTCAAACACTTACGCCGCAACAAATACACGACAGATTAGCATGTCGCCGGTGGACAGCATGACATGTCGCTCATTTTGTACAAATTTGCATACAGCAAATACACAATTTGATTGCTCCGACCGCGCATAACTCCATGGTTTTCCATTGCTTTGTGTTCACTTGTCCAATTGTGTGGTCAAACGATTAAAATCTCATTGCGCAGGACGCCACATGCCACATAATGTTGCACGTAGCATGCGGGCAATAAATGCAACAATTGCCACAATTGCAACGCTGTCAGGGCTAAACTGATGTTAGCGTTTGTTAGTTAGCCAGCTTCCCATCGCCACCGCCGCCCAGGCTATGCGCCACTCACACACCCCCTCCTGACACCGCGCCGCCGACGCCTGGCGTTTGCCTTGAATGACCGACGCGTGTTTTTGGTTGCGTGTTGGAAGCGTTGGCAAAATTATAAATTAAACACCCACAAGTACACAATTGACCGAAACGCGAAAACCGAAAACCGAAAACATTTACATGTCGCATGTTTTTACTTTTGTTCCTCCATTTTGCCTCGGTGGATTTTGATTTTTCGGCATTTAAAGTGTTTTCATTGCAGCGCCTGCGCTGCTGAGTCGCAGTGCGGTGAAAGTGTTATTGCATTTTAAGTGTTATTTTCCTTTGAATGCGATTAGGTTGCACGGTCCGAACCGCAAAAGCGGCATGTGGGCGTGTGAAGCTAAGGCAGAAATTACGTTTTCGGTCAGGCAGTAAATGAGCTAAGACAATGAGGAAGATGTTGAAATTGCCAGTTGTAATTTAGAAACAATGGAAATTCAATTTAATCTTTTGCTTCATTTAGCGCCAGTTGAAGCGATTTAAAGAAAATTTGTGCCTACAAAAGTCTGAAATAATTAGCAAATGAGATTGCTTGTGGGCTAAGGCATATTTAGTTATACCTTCGAGGCTAATTGTGATGGTAATAAACTCCTAATTAAACTTAGTCTATTTATGATTATTTTTATCGAACTGTTTTACAAGTGAATTCCCAGGACATAACCTCACAAAAAGGAATGAAAGTTATCCAAGGATTTATATTAGATTAGGCAACGATTATAACAGCCTAATCCCTTTCTCCAGTTACCCAAGTTATCATAAGCACATTTTCCATTTATTTAGGTCCGTAAATTAGCTTGAACGAAGTAAAATAACATCGAAACCTCAAACGAGAGGTCATACCTTCTGGAATCTTCTACAGTATACTCATACTAAAGAATATCCTGTCAATAAATTCCTCTAAAAAACGTTTGCCAGAATGTCAGAACAGATCATCCGCTGTACTAGCAGGCTTACGATGTTTTCAGCTGCTTACAATTCTATTAGTTGTTAGGTCGAACTTATGGATCACTTTTGTAATATTTTCTCCAATTTTATTCATCATGTGTAGTTCCCTCACAAGCTTCAAGCCGACTCCGCATAGTTTCAGATTTTCCCAATGATTGCCGAAAGCCAGCCGATTATTAAAAAAACATCAATTTGGACGAAAAGTAGACCGACGTCAGGTTCTGTATACTGTAGTGTCTGTAACTTGTGGACTTTGGCGGTTGAAAATTGTAACAGCTCAAAAGATTGATCTTTGGAAACTTTATTGCTTAAAGAGACAAGATCGTTTTTACTTTCCGCTTTCGTACTAAAAGAAATCATTTTGGCAGAATTTAGTACAAACTATTGCCAATCTGACTTCAATAAGGTCATGCTAGAGCACCACTTTTCGGTCATATTATTCACACTTCCAGAGAACTCTTCTTTGTCAGTAGGATCGAAATTGTCATTGTTCAAGGAACGGTGGCATAGTCTGGAGTCTAAGCTGCTTTCTTCCAAATACAAACTCGAAATGAAAGTATGTATAGTTCCTATAATATACAGTCGCCACCTTTGAATACATATATCTACTATTTATAGCGCTAACCTTCAAAAGATGTGAGTAAGAATTAAACCGTTGACGGACAAATAGTTCCTGAGATTCGTATGATAGCTCCAAGATTCGGAAGACTATAAAATTAGGTTGATCGCTCAAAACCGAATTCTTGAGGTGATGGATTCTTGAGAGATATATATGTTTGCTTCAAGCCTTGGAAGATCATAAAATGAGTTTGATCGAGATAACGAAAGCGCTGCACAAAGTGGATGCCTCGAGGGTTGAAATGCCGATGGATTCGGCGTGTCCCAAACTGAAAACCCCTTCTTGTTCCTTATTAATTTGTCAAAATTCGAATCTATGATACAATTTTCAGAACGACAGAATATTCTGGTCATAACATGGTATTTCAGATTCCATCTCTAACAGAATGAAATGCAGTAATTTCCTATAAAAGTCACTAGCAAAACTTTTTCACCACTCCATTGACATAATTTGGTAGAAAATCATAATATGCTGCAATATACATATCCGTATACTACTATTATAAAGAGAAAAGATTTGTATCTATGTTTGTAATGAATAAACTCAAAAACTACTGTGCCGATTTCAAAAATTCTTTCACCATTGGAAAGCTACATTCACCCCGAGTAACCACTCTAACAATAAATATAGCCTATTATTGGTAGAATCTCAACTTTCTGGAAATAGTTCCCAGGTGAGGATAACAAAAAGAGAATCTTAATCTGAAACTGAAAATCGTCTTGTAAGTCATTCTTTTCGCATCGTAATCGCGTGCCAAGGAGTCGAGTAACGAGCGCTCGCAGCTGCTTGCTGAACAAAATTTCAAAACCTCCCAGAACGTGCTTGAGAGTCGAGTACGGAGTGTGTGCAGTGGATTGAAGAACAAAATATTAGAAATATACAAGCTCGCACTAGGGCGTCGAACTCTGAGAGTTCCCAACGCCTTCATAATCAGAGAGAAAGACAACGGACACCAAAGACTAAAGGTTATAATCAAGTTTTAGATCACTGCAAATATATTTCTAAATTTAATATAAATTCATGTTCGATTTCACTTTTTTAACGCAAGAAACGGGAAAGTATACATATGTATGGGAGAATGTGTATAAGTGTGTAAAACCTTAGAACTTTTGAAATGTTTCTTTAAACCCGTGCGAAGCCGGAGCGGACTGCTAGTATTATATAAAACAGCAAATGAAGGTCAATAATTCTACATGCCATTACGTCATGCCACATACTCATTGTATTGCAAGTAGAAGTATCAGTGCCACAGATACAAGTAAGTACATCCGCCCAACAGAGCTTGTTCAAACTAAAAGAATTTCCATATTAGCAGTTTTAGTCACCTTGAAAATGTAATAAAATGTAAATAAAAATGCAATCGAAAAATATAATCAATCACAACAACAGCAGCAGCAATAAAGCAACAACAACACACACCACACTATAGACACCAATGAACACCAAAGCCATGAAATGCGGCCAACGCACGTGTCAATAGCCAAATCCAGCATTGCTTTGGTTATTCTTGTTTTTGTTGTTGTTATACTTATTTTTTGTTGTATTTGCTATTGCAGCTGCTACAAGAATGAAAAAGTGTCTTGAACGCAGCGCGAAGAAACAATCATCACCGCATAGATTTTCTCACCTGGCGGCACTTTGACACCAACACACAGACACATATGTACTTACATGAAATTGCTAATAAGCAGCAGCAGCGATGGTTGCATACGCTTGTGCACGGAAATCACAATCACAATTACGCCCACTACGTAATAACGTGCAACATTACGGCGGCCCTGCGCACTCGCATGAATGTGCTGCTGCGCATGCGCCATTGAGCTTTCATCGAGTGACGCCTTGAATGTTGTTACTGTTGTTGTTATTGCTGTTTTTGTTGTTATAGCCACTGTCGATGTCAATGCCTTGACATTAAACTCCACCGAAGGCAAAGACAAACATATTTACTAATTTTAATGTGTGTATGTATGTGTTTGCATGTGTGTGTGTGTTTCTAAGACAAAAGATAAAAGTGTGTTTATCTCATAAAGTACATCTCAAATCGTGTATTATCTATCTAGTGTCTCGGCATGGTGATGTCAGCGCGCTCGTTTAGTTAACTGTCTGCATGGCTGCTCAATCATCGGCGCACACGCACACCACATACATACATATATACACACATACACAGCACTGTTTATATGTATGTCTGTGTGTGTTACAAAGGTGTATAAATAATTTTCTCAATTGAATATTAAACTTTATTGCCGCTACCAGTGCGGCATGGTAAGCTGAGAGGTGAGACTGCAATTGTTGTTGGCTGTATTGTTGTTGTGGTGTGCGGTGTGTTGGTGGCAGCAGCAGCAACAAATTAGTTGGCGTAGGTTGGCAATTCTATTTGATTTTTGCAGCAACTCCTCAGCTCATATTGTCTATAAAAATTATTTATGATGATTATAGTTAAGTATTTGTTGTTGTTGTTGTAGCTATTTTAAGCTGTTTATGCTTGTTGTTGTGCGCTTTCCGCGCCAAAATTGTATTTACATTATTTACATTAATTTGTTTTGTAAATTATGTGTTACAACAACAACAGCAGCAGCAGCAGCAGCGCTTTACGCAATCATGTTTCGTGAGCGGTGAGCTGTGAGTTGTAAGCCAAAAAGTTGCCAAAAACACATGTACACTTATATGTTTGCTTGGTGTCGGCAGGCTCAACGCTTTTGTGCATTGCATTCGCGCCACATTGTCATGCAATTAATTTCGCGCTAACAACGCTGACGCATTCCGCTAGTTCGCCGCTAGTTGCCGGCCGCTTACTCAGATTACACCGCAATCCCGCGAAGGCAATCGCATTGGCGGCCGCAGAAGCAGGAAACAGGAAAGCGTAAAAAATCCGTTATCAGCGCATGCAAATCGCATCGTTTGCAATCAGCGCTCGGCTGAAATTCCGCCAGTGTGCCACAGAGACGCACACAGACGGAGTTGCAAGTTGTTAGCGTTGATGGAGGTGAGGTGGCGCTTTTGATTTGTATTGATGTATTATAGAGCTTAAAGTTTTTATTATGTGAGCAGCTTGCCAAATTATGCAACAATTAATTATACAGTTATACAAGGCACTGACAATGGATCAATGGCGTTGTTTAAACGGGATAATTGTGTTCAACAAAGGCGCTAAACGGTCGCCTTAAAAGTTGAAGTAGCAAGCTTTCGAAGTTTTATAGAGCTTTGTAGAACTTTAAGCTCAATTGTCTCTAGAAAATTCCAATGAAGCTTTAGTCGCATAGATAACTGAAGGAACTTTTATAGATCAATTTGAAATTTTTAATAAAACTAGTAGAGAATCCTAAACAAGATTTCCTAATTCTGCAGAACTTTTGCAACAAACAAAAAGTATTTGTAAAATGATTGGTTATGCAAGTAACTAAATTAAAAGCTCTTTTCTCCATTTATAATAAAAATTTTTCAAAATCTTTTCTCAAAAATGTTGGTGCTTGCTTCATAAAAGCTTTATTAGCTTTGAACCACTTATAGCCAGTGAGAGTTTTTTAAAATGTTGAAGGTGAAAATATAGTTCGCTCGAAACTTTTCTCGATTACTTCCAACCGTCTAATACTAGCAAAAAAATGAAGTATAAAATAATAAAAATCAGTGCGAGTTTGTTGCCTTGAGTTCAAAGCAGAAATTCTGACCACCATGTCAGCAGATCTTAACTCTCAAGAAAATCTAAAAATATAATATAAGTCAATAGCTTTCAGTAGTTTGAAAAATTCAAACATTCGACCTTTCACAGTTCAAATTATACGATTCCGATTCAAAATTCAGAATTTCCAAACCCTACTTCCAAACTTTTCAACATTTAATATATGGATTTATTGGTTAATTTATAAAACCTGAAATGGCAAATACTTGGACATAAAGATTCAGTAATCTTTTAAAGTTGTTTAAAGCTGAACGTTATTTCTCAGAAGTCTCTTCTTTGGCTTCTGTTTAGTTCTCTATGTACAATATAGAATTGCCCAAATAACTCTGGCGGCAGATTAGTGTGCAAAACAAACAATTCGCGAACAAAAGTCAATGAAAAGTTCCACAAGGCGCCACAGGGATTAGATTAGTCATTAATGCCGGTATAAATCATTAATCCGTAACACTTGTGGGCGGAGAACTTGTCCACCTACTCCATGTCTATTGTTAGCTGAATGCTACGCTTGATTGTTTGGCTTCCTGAACATATTCATTTGTAGTTATCATAAGAACAAAGGTATACGATTACTTCAATGACATCAGCTGCTTTAGGCTTCGTTTCTAAAGGGATTTATTGGGTTTGGATTTATTATTCGCGTACTGTCATTAATGGAGTACTAGTTATTCGATTCAATTCAGTTTAGCAGTTTCTGAGAAGGTTACCGAAATTAGAATGACTAATTTGGAATTGATCTCCGCTTAAGGGGTTACATGGATTTTGTCGCGTAAAAAATGGGCTATTTTCTATATTTTTTTTCTATGTAAAAAATTATTTATTTAATTCAAACTTTTTTCTGTCTTGTAGATAAATATTTAAAGAATAATTTCTGAAATTTTCGAAAAAAATTAAAACTCCTTCATTGTGACGTCATTTCCGGTCCGCGTTGTCAGCATAATTCCTGACAGGATCGTCTAAAGTGAAAAAAAAACAAAAATAAGTATTTTAGTTAAAATCATAAACTCGTGCTTGAATGAAGGAAAGACAAAAAAATTGGACTTTTGGCAGACATTTTTCCAAAAAAAAATTCGGTAAAATTTGCTTGAAATTTTGTTTTTTTTTTTTAACAGTTGTAATTGAAAAAAAGAAAAAATCCTTCGTTCAGGCACGAGTAAATTGTATCTCGAACACCTGTGCAAAATTTCATCAAGATCGGTTGAATAGTTTTCCAGAAAATTTGACAACCGACTTTGAAAGCACGGTTCCGAGAAAAACGCGTTTAAAGTTTTGAATAACAATAATACCTGACTTGGAGCACACACCTTCCGAAGGCTGCATCTCCGAAACTATTACTCGGACCGACTTGAAAATTTAGTATAATACTCGTATTCTTGAGATGTAGTTAATTACCAAAAAAAAAAATTGAATCCATGTAGCACCTTAAGACTATACAGAGCATTTTTCAGAATTCACGTTTGAAATTTCGGAAAATAACGAAGATCAAGGTAATATTTTTTTGTAAAAGGATCAAACTTTAATAGTTGAGTGCTCGATATAAAATTCCAAATGTGGGCTTATTGATGACATCCTGTTTTGTCGCTTGTTTTCCAATTTGAGATTTAGAGAACCCCTTCGTTTCGTTACATACATAGAAAATATTTAATTCATATATTTTTTTCAAACAGTTGCCATATATCGAAAATAGAAAACTATAAGCTTTCAAAAAACGGTGGAATTACAAAAACATTTTCAGAGAGTCATATTTTAGAACAAAGTTGCCGCCTATCCAAAACATGGATTTGAGCAAAATAAAGAGCAACTGACCTTTATGTGGTCTTGAATGATTTAGTATAGAGCTAAAAAAAAAGCTGCGAACATATTAAACCAATATACAAAGAAAGAAAATGAGGCTTAACCAAAAGATCCAGGTTCCAGGTTCAAAGGCATTAAATAATGCATGTATCTATCTAAAAAAAACTGAGAAAGGTTTTCCTCAATAGATCGGCATGGGGTCTTGTAGAAGGTCGTAAAGCTAAATATTTGTAGGCATAACTGTTTTCAGTATCACATTAATAAATTAGGCTCTCCTCAGCTTGATTTTACGTTGTCTGCAATGCATAAACGACACATACGAGGGCTGCTATATATATTTCTGGCCTAATAATGAAAATAGGAATATTTATCAACGAAAATGGTTTTATTGTTTTTCAAAATATTCTCCATCAAGATTTATACACTTTTGCATGCGCTCAAACCAATTTTCGAAGCACTTTTTTAAGCCTTTTTTTGAGCGATTGTCAAATTGTGCGGGATCCAACGAGAACAAACCTTTTTCACGGCCAGGTGTTCATGCAAAATCGAATGTATGCTGGTGGGAGAAATGCATAGGCATGCCTCTATCTGAAGGTATGTTACATGACGGTCTTGCATTATCAGTTCACGTACGGCATCGATGTTTTCTGGCACAACGGCTGTTTTTGGACGACCTTCACGGAATTCGTCTTTGAGGGAGCGTCGGCCACGATTTAATTCGTTGTACCAGTTATTCACAGTGCTATAGGATGATGCTTCATAGCCATACAAAGATTTTAGTTCATCGATGCACTCTTGTCGCGATAATCCACGTCGAAAGTTGTGAAAAATGATCGCACGAAAATGTTCACGAGTTAATTCCATTTTTTGGCCGAGATGAATTTTTTAATTCCCTGTAAATAAAACAATTCACGATTAAATGACAAAACGTTCTGAGTGATGTTATGCTAAAAAATGTCAAACTTTCCAATGGAAATGTCCAAGTGCAATCTGGCAACACTTAGTGTTGCCTAGGCCAGAAATATATATAGCATCCCTCGTACAATACTAATGCTGCACAAAGGTCAAACCGCTGGCAAAGGTCAGCAACCAAGTACTCAACACCCTCACTTTGCAACACAAAGGTAGTTAGTTTGTATAAATCAATGACAAATTTCAACGAGAAAAAACGCATAATTTAATTGAGCTTCGCGAACGTAAATTATGCCTCATAACAACAACAACAACAAAAGACGTTAGCCAACTGATAGCAACAACAAGCAAGCACAAAGGCAGCGAAACAGCCGAAAACTAATCAACAAACTGTGCAACATTGTAATAAAATATGCGCAACAACAACAACAAATGCAACGCACACACAATTGCTAACGGTTGTCAACACCCTAAACAAATTGCTTTTACCCACATTGTATTAATAAGCGCCCAATAGTCAGTTGTTGTTGTTAATATTGTTGTTGTTATTATTGTTGTTGCTTGTTATTAATATTGTTGTTGCTGGTGTTGTGTTGCTGGTTATTTTTTGCAATTACTTTCGCACTTGAATTACGGCACACTGATTGTGTTGTGTTGCATGCATTGCTGCCGCATTGGTGGCACCCAGGATGCAGAAGGACTTCCTCATTTCAGCCACTTGCAACATTTATAAATTACTTGATCAATTGACATTTAACGCACACACACAAACACACACACAGATTTATGTTTTTATACTCTCGCAACAACAAAGTTGCTAGAGAGTATTATAGTTTTGTTCACCTAACGGTTGTTTGTAACACCCAAAACTAAACGAGTTAGATATAGGGTTATATATACCAAAGTGATCAGGGTGACGAGTAGATTTGAAATCCGGATGTCTGTCCGTCTGTCCGTCTGTGCAAGCTGTAACTTGAGTAAAAATTAAGATATCTTGATGAAACTTGGCACACTTATTTCTTGGCACCATAGCAAGGTTGCTTTCGAAAATGAGCAAAATCGGACCACTGCCACGCCCACAAAATGGCGAAAACCGAAAACACATAAAGTCCCATAACTAAGCCATAAATAAAGCTACGGAAATAAAATTTGGTACAAAGGATCATACTATGAAGGGGCATATTTAGATGTAATCTCTTTGTAGAAGTGGGCGTGGCCCCGCCCTCTAATAAGTTTTTTGTACATATCTCGCAAACCAATAGAGCTATATAAACCAAACTTTCTGCAGTCGTTTTTTTTAGCCACTTCCTAATACAGTCCAAAAATGAAAGAAATCGGATAATAACCACGCCCACCTCCCATACAAAAGTTAGGTTGAAAATTACTAAAAGTAGGTTAACTCACTAATGAAAAACGTCAGAAACACTAAATTTCACATAAGAAATGGCAGATGGAAGCTGCACTCAGATTTTTTTACAAAATGGAAAATGGGCGTGGCGTCGCCCACTTATGGGTCAAAAACCATATCGCAGGAACGACTCGACCGATTTTAATGAAACTTGGTTTGTAACAGTTTCCTTACATCCCAATGATATGTTGTGAAAATAGGCCAAATCGCTTCACAATCACGCCTACTTCCTATATACCAGAACTTTGAAGACGACCTGAATCGTTTACTTTACAATATATAAAGTAAGTACTAGTGTAGATATCGGTGCAGAACTTTGCACAAATACTATGTTAATAGTATGGCAGCCCCATTCTAAAAATCGCCGAAATCGGACCATAGGTTTTTAAGGCCCCATATATCGAACACGAGGACCTCGGTGCTTCTAACCTAATATTATGGTTTCCAACTTTCAATGGACTTTATACAATATATATGACGAATATGTGGGTCAAATTGTTTCCTTATATAATATAAGGAAAGTTAAATAAATAAATTGCGAGAGTATAAAATGTTCGGTTACACCCGAACTTAGCCCTTCCTTACTTGTTATATATGTAAAGGCATGCGCTTGGTGTTGTTGTTGTGTATGGTGTTTGTGATTTCGTTGATGGCTCTCAAGTCACAATCAACGCGCCAACTAGGTAGCAATAATCAGCGGCATCAGGCTGCCAACTGGTGGTGACAGCAATAAAAATAACAACAACAACAATGTAAATTTTGAACAACAACAACGCCAATACCGACAAGTGTTCACCGGCCTACCTTTTTCGGCGTATTTATTTGACAAAACGCTCCTTGGCGTCGGCGTCGGCGGTGGCGGCGCAAAGTGTTAGAAAGATCAACGCCGACGATTTATCTTCATTTGCATTCGAGCGGCAATTAACACAGAGAGATACAGTTGTAGAGAGGGTGCCGACCGTGTGCAAATTGTCATGTGTTAACGGTGACTTTGCGGCGTTGCTAATGCAAATATGTTGCAAGCGCCATTGTTGTTGTTTTTATATTTTGTTGTTGCTGCTACTGGTTGTGGGTGCTGGTGTCACTGCTTTTATTACTGTTAATAGGTTTTGTTGTTGTTGTGTTGGTGGCACACACTGCTTTGGAATAGCACTTTCAGTAAAAACAAATTACAAAAAAAAACAAAAAATATTAAAAACACAAAAAAAATTATATAAAAATTCGAAAATATAAAACAAATAAAATTTAAAACAACAACAACAATAATAAGTCATTCATGCCACAACTTGCAACATGCCACATTTGCACGCCAATAGCTTTCAACGGCACATTGTCATTGCCGTAGACACTTTCAAACAGCTTCACAACTAGATATATACGTGTGCGTAGCTCACCATGCACCCAACAAACGCCCTTTGCAACACCTTCCTCTCACTACACTACCTTCTCACTGCCTTACACAAAAAACACCGTAATTTGAGCGCCAAGCATTAATTCGCCATTTGACGCTTGCGCACATTAGTCTCTGCTGCAATCGAAATTTGTTGTTGTTGCAACACTCTTACTGCCACTGCAACGGCTACTGTTACTCGCAACACCGAAATTCGCTGCCCGACCAATTAATAATTCCTTTTTCGTATTGTCTGCTGCTGATAAGCATAGATAAAAGGGACATGAAATTCAAATTTAAAATTTGACCAACAACAACAATGCTTGAAATATAGACAAAGCGCCGGTGTGGTAAACCGCTGGTGTTGCCAATTGTGGTTAGCCGCCATCGCCCGCTGCCCACTTTGATTGCACTGAAAGAAAGGCGAGTCGAAAAACAAAAACAAAAGCAAAAAATTCGAGCGAAAACCGAAAGCGCTTCCGTATTTAATGACTGTTGGGTGGGTGGTCACTTGGTCTGGCGGCGAAGAAGAAGGATGTGGACGAGCGGCGCGTGCACTTGAGTTATGTGAGAAGAACCCAATCACACGCTGAGGCACATTGTTTGTGAGACTTCGTTAAATTGTGGGAAAGAAAATTGAAGCCACATATTTTGTTTATGGTTTAAATTTGGCTACTGTCTGCAGCAAGACCTTAAATGGGAACTTTATGAGCCAGTAATGACAGAAACGTTGAAATGAGGTCAAATAGCAAAAGAAAGTATAATATATGGTCAGTGAAAAGTTTTAGCGTAGAGACCCTTATGATTATTATAACCTAAAATGTTATGATTTGAAGACATATCGGGATACCGAACTTATTTAACAGAGATCAGTTACTAAAAGTCTCAGTTCCGGACTCCTAATAAACACCGATCCAAACGGAAGTAGGACTATCCCAAGCGAGAAATATTTGTATCGACTCACTAGACCATGAACCCAGCGGGTTCAGTCATTATAAAAATAATAACCTATAAAAGTAATCGGTTTATGGTGAACACAAGTATTCAGTAGCGACAGGTCTGAAAAGAAATGGTTCTCTAACAAAATCAAACAATCATTAAAAGATAGTACGAGCCTCATTAAAGATTTCTGTGGCCTCATATTCTATCCTAGAGATCCTTATTGAAAGCACAAAAGGATAGAGAAGGTGATCTAATATATTGGATTCTATGGGAGTCTGTTTTAAAACAGGTCGAGCTACAGGTTATAAGTACGGGTTCCAATTGATCCAAGTCGGGAAACTTGTTTTTAAAGGGACTTTGATATCATAAGAACGGTGTTGCTGTGATGGGATTTTTACAACTGATGTAAATTTAAAATGTACACAATTTTCTTTATAGAAATTTAGGGAGTTTTTTATTTTAAGGGTTGCCACCTATTTGGAAACTAAAATGTACATTAATTTGTTAGTAAAGAATATATATTATGTGGGAGTTATTACAGAACAGATCTAGATCAAAACTTAAGATAAACAGAGTTGCCACCTTTTAAATATTATTTTAAAGTAACTTTATATATTTGTGTGATCACATATTGACTTTTTCAGATCCTGAAACCGGCGAGCCAATATTGTGGCAAAATTTGGTTATCACTATCGATTAATTACAATAGTTATCGATTAAATGGTGGCAATTATCGATTAATATCGATTCATTTGTAATATTTATCGATTATAAATAGGTTAAAACAGTATATTTAAGCAAAGCTTTTAAATTATTGAAAATCCTTCCATAAATTTTACAACTTCGTGGAGTTGTTGACAAGCTCTTAATTTATTTAAGACACTCCTTACTCACTAATAGATATACAAACTTAAACCTGTTCATAATTATATGTACGTATGCCCACGCGCTTGGTAATAATTTTTTATAAATAACACAAACAAAGTTGAAAAATATCTCCAAATTGCGCGCGAGCATTCCTTAAAGACGCACTGGCGCTTTGTAATAAGTACGTTAAATTATACAGACTCCGCGTAAAGACAACGCAAGCGACACCTTTTTTTCTGTGCAACACCAACATTCACACCGAATATAAAAAGACTTTCCACTCACCAATCGAACGCACAACCAGACTTAGTGCGTTGCTGCTGCGCGTGCGTGTAAGCGTAATGAAGTAATTGACAAATGCATTAGATTGAAGTGACATGACAGACGGACAACCAGTATTTGTCAACGATCTGAAGAAATGTCATTAAAATGAAAACGGCAACATAACAAACACAAACACACACAAACATTTCAAATCAAATGACAACAAACCGCTACGTTTATGAAAGAGTTATAAAATGTTAATACTCATACCCATACGAATACAAATACAACAAATAGTTAGTGTTAGCGACGGAAAATATAAATGAAAATTTAAGCGTAAATCATGTACAAAAAACAAATAGCTGTCAACTTGGATGAAAACATTTCATAGCCTGATGTACTCCTACATACAAATAGTTATACGGGTGTATGTAGTTGCATGCCGTTTAATAGATACCACGAGTGCCGTCAGATAAATACGATGAAATGCTTGCCCAGTAACCGATGACATCGATATCGCTCGACTTCATTAGTATACGGCAGTCCTTCTCTCATATACAACTAGGAATCACCATATTACGAACTCCCTCTGGTATGGAAAGTCTCAGACAATTAGTTCCAAACTATTACTGAGTTTACTGTGTTCTAAACCCTAAAAAACTGTAGTTTTTAAATAAGACATTGCTTCTGCCCGGGTTTTATTTACAAAAATGCTTCAGGCAATTATTTTATCTAAATAATCCTCGGTTAGTACCTCTCCTTTAGAGAGGTGTGTATTCACTCCGATAGCAAAGCGCCAATACTAGCACTGAAATCAATGACAGTACGCTTTAGGCTTGTTAAGGTGTGTCTATTATTTTTTATGTGGTGGGTCCAGCACCCTATGCACAACCTCAGAAGCGGGCTTCGCCTTTTCACTTTAGCTCGCCTCCAAACGGATGTCTGTTGGCAACCCAGGGGATACTTGGTCTAAAACCGGAAGTCGTGAGCTGCTTGAGTCATATGCAAAATAACCGTTGCTGCCCACTCCCAAATGAATGACAATCATAAAGTTTCCTCACTTGCGTGAACTTCTACATATGACCGGCTATAATCGCTTAAAGCGGTATACATATATATATATATATATATATATATATATATATAACATCTTTATCAATAGTTTCTAGCTATTTTGCTATCAGACTCGTGAGGGTACCCAGCCACAGCGAAATCGTTGGTAACAGTAAAGCGGACAAGCTTGCAAGAGTGGGTACCTTATCAACATTGACGACGGAATGGTAGCACGAGCCCTGGACATATAGACATCGCATGAGCTCGTCAAGCACTAATCAACAACCAGCACCAGTGCAGTTGCGGGGTGGCCATTGACCCGCTATGGAGCGTAAAAGGTCTTTTGAACTGCTTTCTCTTAGCAAGGACCATCTCGGCGCAATCATTGGTGTGCTTGTGCATTGTCCAATAGGGACGCATACGTTGAGACTTGGGATCCTGGCAGATGCAAGTTGTAAAAGCTGTTTGGAGGAAGGCGAGGTGGAATCATCCGTCTGTCCAGCTTTTGCCAGACTGAGATTGAAACACCTTGGAAGGCTCACCTTCAGCGAACCTAGCAAAGCTAGAATTGATATTGGCCGTTTAAAGAAGTCCGTGACGGATTCCAAGCGTTTTACCGAATCTTAAGGGTACTTTATTCATTAGGAGTTTATTGGTATCACAAAGGACAGCGCTCAAAACCGTCTACGTGAGATCTTACTGCATTTGCAGAGATCGGCTTACTAACCTAACCTAAGCTAACTACGAATTCTTCATTCTGACACAAATTAGACAATGTTACAAGGTAAATAGTCACGAAACTCATTCATACCATTTGGATCATATTCAATTTATTTATGTTATGTCGTTAAGGGGCACACCTAGTGTAATGGCCTAAAAAAAGGTGATTTTTATTAAAAAAACTACTTTATCAATAATTTCAAAATTTTAAGAATATATTTATACATGTTTCAAGAATATACAGTGAAATTAAAAAAAAAATTAAATATTTTTTAAGTTATAGTCGAGCTCCAACGGCGCGAAAAAAAGGTCCTTCACTGCTGTAGTGATTCCGGCCTTCTCCGTGGATGAAATCTAAAAAAAAAAATTCTCCTTAAACTAGATAATATTGTCTGTACAATGACCTACGACAAAAAAAATCATAAAATGGCGGCTTTAAAAAAAAATAGTCGAATTTTACCCACAATTTTGGTAGTTTTTGGCCTGCCAAAATTCAGATCAAAAATCGATAGGTCATTGTACGGAGAACTATATAAAGAACATGTAAAAAAACTCGATAGTGATCGGATCATTTGTTTTTGAGTAATCACTGCAGCAAATTCGAAAAATGATGTTTCGAGAAAAACGCGTTTAAAGATAAAATGATCGTATTCACTGTTACCGAGCGGCTGCTCTTTAAATTGCTATAACTCAAAAACTATTTGAGATATCGATTTGAAATTTTAATATGTTATTTTTAAAGGTGTAATCTATCGAAATATGAACCAAAATTTTTTTGAAATTACACACTAGGTGTGCCCCTTAAATGTTGAATCCGATCAGCAAAAATCAAATATAACCTCTCATAACCTCACTTTTCTCAAAGATTTAAGCTAACAAATTTCTTCCTATCCACACTCCTAGTACGCATAAATCAAACCGACCTCGTACTTTGCGCAAATAAATGAGTCAAACGTATGTACATTGGAATATCAATGAAGTGGCAGCTGCTGCAAGCGAACCGCGAACCGCATACGACGCGAGATGACACCAAACAATGTAAAATCTTAATACAAAACGCATGCAATAAAATGCAATTCTATGGCCGCTATGACACCGTCACAGATATGCGGCTATGATAGCCTTGTTCCAAGCTGCTTGTTATTGTTGTTGCACGCTAGTTGGTGCCCATTTGTTTTTGGTTCGTTGGTTGGTTGTTAGCTGGACGCTGGTTAAGCGCACTAACGGCTTGCTGGCTACTATGTATTGTTATACTATTAATGGTGTTGTTGTATTTGCTATTATAGCTGTTGTTGTTGTTGTTATGGCAATGTCAATTGCAATGCCGCGAACTGTCAGTGCCGCCACCGCTGACAAGTGAATCTGTTTAAATAAAAACGAAAGTTGTAGTGCGTTACGAGCATGGACCGACCGACGGACAGACAGACACGGCACGGTGGTACAAAAGTACCGTAACAACAACAATAACTGCAATTTGTGGACACATGAAACAAACGAGAATGAAAGTTCGCGGCGCGCGCACATCAGAAAGTGACAGATGAAAGAAAGCACCAGCTGGAAGCGCGCACCAGCAAGCAAGCCAACAACAACAACAACAAAGAACACTATACATAACGCTTGTAGTAACTGACAAGCCAATAAACGCTCAAAATCGCATAGCTTCGGTGGCATGCAACAAAGCAACAACAACAACAAGCCTGCCGCTGCAACAAAACCCATAAAAGCGTAGTCAAGAAGCGACGAACGGTGAACAGCATCCAGCGGAAACATCAAATATTCGCCTGTCTGTACGTATGTGTGTGTGTGTTTGATCAGCCGCAGAAGTAATGAATGCATCAATTAAAAGTATGGCAAGTATGTGCCTGAAACCCATTGTTGCTGTAATCCACAAGCCATATCACCTTGACTCACCGCTATGTATATCCGTTCGTCCATCCGTCTCTCCGTACGTCAAAATGTTATTCCATTATTGTATTTATAAGGTGCGTCGTTTCTTTATGCGCATTCTATTCATTCCTTCAGCTTCAGATAAATCGAATCTGTCCAAAACTACAATGTGAATATTTCAGCGAAGGCAGCGGGGACTACGGCAGATGGTAAAAACGTTCACCGTCCGCCAATCCAAAACACATCTATTGACTACGAAATTTCTTGAGTGTCCATGGTGGATTGAAATATTTTAATTTCCAAATTCACATATATATGCTATATATATCTGGTTGTAGAAGTAATCAACTAAGGAGATCCTCTCAAACCAAAGTATCGTAAGAGTTTTGTCGTCTGTCTTGAATAAGGTACACTGAGCTCTTTCAGGAAACTGCTTAATTAGTCTTCACATTTATAATAAACTAGAACGTAACCTCTTAAGAAAAGAAGCTTCAAGAATCTTACATAGCTTAACATTAGAATAACCTACGGAAACATGTTCAGAAGACATCGTAAAGTCACATCTGTTAGTATTCAGTATTTCTGGCACCACAGTAGACTATGTGAAGCATTATCTTTTGTTTACGAAAATATCACATATATCGACTCTTCATAAAGACAACCAGAAGAGAGTTATCTCAGTTTACAGGTTCTATAGTTGTTATATCGGGATCAACATGCCTTAATGTGTGGTACTCCATTTTCATACTGCAATAAGAGACGATCAGGTGAATGATAAGTGTCAAATCGAAGAAATTGTTTCGAAAAAATAAAATTAGAAAATAATGGTAATATAACCACAAAGTATCGCTGAGAAGAGAAGAGCTCTAGCAGTACTAGAGATATCTATAAATGAGATGAAGGACCGTCTTAAAAAAATTATAGCTACAGATGTCAATTCTCAGCGGAGCCATCATTGAAACCCCTAATACTGTCAAAGAACATGTCTGCTAATTTTACACAAGTTATCCGCTACACGAACGAAATTCCAACATTTCGAAATCAATACAGTTCCCCATTCCCATGATTTTGTCCAAATATTCCTCTTTATTTAGAGATCTTTATGAAACTGGTGGATGTTTCTCATTAGTATTTAGCAAAATATAGAAATATAATAGTTCAAATGCAGCATGAACTATATAACTTAAGTGACCTAGAACTACGTGGAGATCACAAAACGAATCCGCTAGAGAAACGTTCCGTGAGATTAATGGTGTTTTTGGAGATGGTACTCTGGTCATTTCGAACTGCGGAGGAATGGTTTCGACGATTCAGAGCGGGTGAAAACGTTAACATGGATAAGCCAGCCGGCGAAAGACCTATGACGACGAATACCGATCAAATCATGGAAAACATTGAGTAAGACCGGCATGTGGCATCTCGTGACATCGCCTAGGAGATGGGAGTTGGCCACCAAACTATTTTAAACCATCTGATAAAGATGATTAATGATATTTTCTCACCTAATATATCTGTATCAATATACCTTATACATACTTTGAAGAGTACTTAAGGTTCAGAATCGATCTAATGAATAAAATTTTTGTCGCCACCTCCCCCGATAGTTTCACTATAGTTCAATCGCTCATAGTCTGATACTATGTACTGTTATATTTACACTGTTCAATTCTGTTCACATTCCTTATTAGCCTCCACTTAACTTCATTTCATTTTCAATGAAAGTAAGAGTTGCCCGCAGTCTACAATCATACATAACTAAACCTTAGCAAGGAAGCTGGTTAAAGGCAACAACGCCAACCGGCAACATATGACAACAACTTCATTTTCAATTTTGACTGCTTCAACTTTGTTGCACTCCAACTTGCTGATTGATTTGGTGGCAACGATTGCTCGTCCAAGCACTGAAACTGACGAACTTGGCTACTCTCCGCACCTTTGTGGTCGCTTAGTGGGACAACGTAAATATTTATGCTACTCACATGTTTTCTTCTGCCTTCAACTTGTTGCAAGTGAAAATAATATCAAAAATGTTTGACGTGATATGAGACGACACACACAATAGCCACTTTGACAGTTCCATTTATAGTCAACGTTAATGATGTGAATTTCGCTAGAAAGACGAAAAGGTGTCGTGGTGAGTGAGATGAAATTGTGTGTATTATATTATTATATATAGTTGGCTGGTTGATTGGTTGATTGGTGGAGAGTTATCGAATTTTCGCAACAAAATATGCAAATGTGGTGCTAATTTCTTGGGAAAGATCTATTATACAATTTGGTTTTGGAGACATGATTATTATTTTTATACATTCTTCGAAAAAATCTTGTAGGGATGGTGTTATTTTTTTGAAAAGGATAAATAGTACTATTCTCAAAAATCACAGCATCCATAAGTCCGCTTGAGGTACTCTGAAGTATCTGAAAATATCGACTTATGTAAGTCCAACTTTTGTATACTCGGCTATAACCGCGAAAGCGGTTCCTACGCCAATTAGGAAGAGGAAAAACTCCAACGAATCTTGATTTCCCAAACTGGAAACTTTTATTCGATTAAATGAGGAAGAGAGAAACACACATGCTCAGAAGAAGAGAAGAAAGCTCCAAAGTATAGTTCAGGTGACTTCGTCTTATCGAGTCGTTTCCGATCTCAAGTAATAAATTTAAGTTTTATTTATTTGTCTGTAACGTGAGTTCAAAAGGTTCGTTAAAGTTCTGTCCCCCAACATCTCGAGGTCTTTCGAACTAGCAAACAGCGTATAGGAGACTTCTTCGGGTAAGGATCCCAAAATTTAAATAGAAGAGTTACCGGTCCATTATATCATTTCTGTAACATTTCTGTAGAACGACGGAGGCTCATCGCGATTCACCTAAAATGGAGGACTTCTTCAAAGAGCCATTACGATTCACTTAAGATGGAAGGAGTCATTAAGGAAATGTATCCCTTCGGGTAAAGCACGCAAAATAGGCTTTAAAAATTTGTCGGTCGAGTAGATCTTGGAGATATATTTTGTGGAATCTGCTTATTTATAGATTTCTAAGTATGGCTATGCCGAAAAAACACTACGAAGCCTTTGAGGTCCAAAGAACAACCAAAATATTGAACATTTTTGGGTAAAACTCCAATAATAGATTACGAGAACTCTTCTGAAGTATTCAGAAGAATCATTTATTGTTGTATTATAGGCAATGGCTTACCACCGCTGTAGGCGCAACAAGTAGTCAGCGCTATTTTACAAACGTTTTCACGTTAACCCGAATCCAATCGATTTGTGCGCACGCGTTAACGAACGCAAATGCTTAGTTTAAGGCTATAAGCATTTAAAATGCCAATAAAACACAAATTAATGCTAAAAGAGGAAGAAGCGACAACAACAACGTTGCCAACAACAACAACAACGAAACGCATTTAATAAACGCCGATAAATTGGAAGAAACCTGTTGCGCACAACAGACAAAACGCTTATCGCCAAGAGGCCAACAAAGCCACCGACGCATTCATCACACACACACACAAGGAAAAACAAAAAAAAATCTTGCTGTTAAGTGGTAGCTGCAACATAGCAACACAGTACGGTTGCAGTTGTGCGCTTCGAAAATGGCAAAGTGCAGTGGAGTGCGCATGTTAAAGACACATTAAACAATGATTTAATGCCAATAAATAAGTTTAAACATTTATTAACGATAATTAATGTTACGGTAATTTGGCGGCAAACTTTGCTAAATCATGCAGCATACACCAGGTTGCATATAAATGCTGTGGTATGTATATGAGGAGCTAGCTTGCCACATCCGCGAAGGAGTGCGTCGCGTTCGCAGGTGAAAAGTGAAACTCCAATTATGTGCCACAATGGAGAGTACAACGTTTTGGCGTTGCCGTCTTAAATCTTTCAACGGCGACAGACGCCAACAGCGCCACCAACACCAGGCTACGAGTATCATGCCAAAGTACCACGAAATTGCATACGAAGTGAGTTATACTCAAACAATACTACATGCTTGTACTGGCAATTGTAGTTCGCTTATCAGCGTAATCGACTTACATACATACAATGTTGTTAAACAGTAAATTGGTTGGTTTGAGTTCATGATAAGTGCCACCCGAGCTCAAATAGCTGCGTTGGAGTATTATCATTTTGTGCAATGAACCTTAGTGTTTCTCCGTCGTAGCCATACTTACAAATATATAAATAAATACATTTCACAGAAATATCTCTAAGATCTAGTTGACGGACACCATATCCAAGCCTATTTTGCCTGCTTTATCCGAAGAAATCCTCCATCGTAGGTTAATTGTGATGGAGCTCCGTCGTTCTACAGAAATATTTCCAAGATATTGTATGCTGATAACTCCTATATTCGGTAGATCTCGAGATGTATGTATCGTGACTGAGCTTTCTACACGCATGCTGAGAAATCCCGACAAATATTATGAACTCACTTTACAGACAATCAATCAAAGTCCAGTTATACGACTTGAGTTTCCAGTCGACATTCCATATTTTTTATATATTTAATCATCAAAGTTGAAAGTTGAAATTAAAATAACTTGAATTTAAAGTTGAAGAAACCGCAAACCGCAAATCATAAAACCGTATTCTCGGAGGTAAATAAAATCTGAGTGAGCAATTAAAATTTAGCTGAATCTCGGAAAATTTTCAGGGAGTTAACCTTCTAAATAAATTCTCTACTACATCCCAGTTTTTAACCAATCCCGAAAAATTTTACTAAAACTTGGAATAAGTTAAGCTACTCTTAACATCAAGAGACCCAGTGCCAGATTGATAATTCCTCCCTTCCTTGAAATGGTATACTAAATTTATTGTAACAGGTTAACAATGGGTTTGTTGAATAATAATAGGTAGAAAGAGAGACAACGGCGAATACCGCAGAAGATGGAATGATGAGGTGTATGTGTTATTCGACGACATAGACATAGTTCAGCGAATAAAAAGACGGCGGCTACGCTGGCTAGGTCATGTTGTTCGAATGGACGAAAGTGTCCCAGCTCTGAAAATGTTCGATGCAGTACCCGCTGGTGGAAGCCGAGGAAGAGAGACCTCCACTCCTATGGAAGGACCAGATGGAGAAGGATCTGTCTTCACTTGGTATTACAAATTGGCGCCAAACTGCCAAAAGGACTGTTGTGGACTCGGCTATAGCCGCGTAAGCGGTGTCTACGTCAGTAAAGAAGAAGAAGAAGAAAGAGAGACATAAATATTAATAAAAACTGGATTAGCCAGTAGACCTTAAAGAGATTTCAAACTTATTACAGAGTATATTTGTTTTTAAATGATGTATTCAAAAAATAATGGGAATTGTAAAATTTAAAATTTCACGGGTTTGGAGGGTACAATTATCATGTTGATATACAGGACCCTGAAAGAAAACAATTTTAAGCTGCATTCATTGCTTACTTTGTCTGTAGCAGCCGCTAAGATCAGACGTGTTTTTATGAGCTTGACGATTTTCGTTTGTTAAAAGCTCCGTGGAACATTTCGTTATTTCCAAAAATAAAAATAACCTTAAAGAGCTGTCGTTTTACAAGCATATGAGACAGTGCTAAAAGAGTCAAAGACTATCCCAAAAATCGAAAAAAACGAAAATTTCCGTTATTTTTTGAAAAACACCCCTCATATATCCAAATACTTATGTTTAGATATCGACCCACTGGATTAAATCCAATGCAAAAATCTCAATCAACTGAAAATATTTGGATTTTTTCACATGTTTACCTCTCACTAAAGTATATCATATTCGGTTGCAACTGAAGTTAGTTCCTCCTTACTTAAATTGCATATATTTCCATACAAATAAACCTGCAACAGACCGCATCTGGTAGTTAGTCATTCCTTGAATGCAGTAAAAGTGAAGAATGTGAGCGATGAATTGCGAAAATTACTGTAACAAATCTGAGTTAGTGGGCAAAATACTTCGAAGAAAACACAACAAAATGAAAAAAAAACAAAAATAAAAAGTGGTGATAAATAATGGAGACCAAAAGTGTCGAAGAAAATTGTCAGGCCAATCACTTCAGAGCAATGTGACTGAAATATGTATGTGCAAAAGGTATTTACTAACACTACAACAACAATAACAACACACCTACTATATAGTACATCTCAATGCGTGTTTCGCGGCAACACGCGACGATTTTCGTATTTTCATTAGAAAAACAGCAAAAAAAAGCAAGAAAACGAGAAAAAAATTTAAAATAAACTAAAATAAAAATACGATAGAAAACAAAAACAAACTGCACACACTAAAATAGTGACCACAACGCGTTCGTGGCCAACAAACACTTTCGCTGCATTTGCATTTGACTTTGGCGTCGTGTAATTGAGAAAAGTGAAAAATCGCCTAGAGCAGATGTAGCACACAAGCGATTAATATGCAACACCAGCGACAATTGCTTGCAACACATGCACACACACACACCCGTTACACCTACAAATATACTCATCTCTGTGTGTGTGTGTGTGCAATTGATGCGCCTCCTCTAATGGCACTCGGTCAGTGGAGCAGTGTTGTTGTGCTGTGCGCTGTCATGCAACAACAACAACTTCCAAAACTAATGATGTTGTCAAGGAAAATGGGCTTGTTGATATTTTGTATGCGAAAAGTGTGGACAAAAAATTCCAATGAAGTCATGCAACTGCTCCAACACTTAACAAGCTTAACAAGCTCCAAAATGGTACTGACTTCGAGCATTTCATTTTAATTTGCTGAAGAAAAATGTGCTTTAACTCATCTATTTCTTTGTTGATATTTTTTTATATAATATGAGAGTTGTTATCTTGAACTTTTTGTGAATAAAATTCATAACTTCCTGTCTTCAATTTGTATTACTCGTTCATATATAAAGATTTTTTCCGAAAAACGGAACGAATCAGATTGAATTCAAAATTAAGTTGGATGGGAAGTAGTCGTAACATCAGGTTGTCATGAAAACAGTATGTACCAAATTTGTTTAAAAATAGTGGATAAGTTCCTGAGATACGAACAGATGTATTTTAACTCGTCTCGTTATCTTGATCACTTTGGCTATATCTGATTCCTTTAATTTTAGGACTTACAAAGAACCAGCTTCAACAACACCAACAATGTCAGCCTCGAAATCCAGCACAGATCCCTCTTGCCTACAGGTGCTACTTTAGACTGTGTAGGCAATTGAAAAGTAAAGTCCTCTCTCGACGAACCAAAATTAAACACTACAAGTCGCTTATCATTTCCTGTTCTGCTCTATCGTGCTCTATCATCCGATGAGACGACATTAGGAGTTTTCGAAAGAAAAACTTTGAGCAAGATTTATGGTCCTATAAACATTGACAACGGCGAATACCGCAGACGATGGAGCGATGATCGAGTTCCCGCCGGAGGAAGCAGAAGAAGGCCTCCACTGCAATGAACATACCAGGTGGAGTGCGACCTGGTTACACTTGGAATTTCCAACTGGAGCCGAATTTGCAAGGGAAATATTGGAATGATGCGCTATTATCGATTCGGCTATATCGTCATATGAACAAAACGAATATACTCTGACTAACATGTTGCGAGTGTACAAAAATATTTTTTGGAAAACTATATGTCCCTAGAAGTATATCCATTTTTATTTCAATTTAACCAATATTAAATCGAAGAGGCAAAAATTGGAGGTACTTGGAGAATAACCCTCTCAAAAGCATATCAACATTACATTTGCAAAAGAAAAACGCTCAAAGTTTCTAATCTGACACACAGTAAAAGTGGGGTTATTAAATAATATATAGAATCACTGTGTGAAAAAGGTAATCGGACGAGAAATCAGAAATTTTAGCCTACTCTAAATAAGTGCATAATATTTTTATCTTAATTGATCACCTCACCGATCAATCTTAGACTAAGTTCAAGAGCCACCTATAACCACCTTTTCGTCAAACTGAATGTAATTGTAATAACAATAATGTGAAAATCGTTAGTTGATTGAAAAGAGAGTCAAAAAGAGACTGACTTCTAATGGTACCTAGGCCATCATTAGTCCCATTGTGCTTTCTAATGGTTACTAACCTCAAATATATAGCATACAGAAAAAATGACCGTTTTAAGTTAAAATTAAATTATTTATATTTTCATGTAAATATTTATTTTAATTCATAAAAATTTAACTTTGGATTGAATTATTAAAAGTTTCGAAAAAGACAAATATGCCTCCATAAAAATGTTAAAATCTAAATACAGTGGAACTTCTCTAACTCGAATCACCATAATTCACAAAAAAACTTCGAGTTAGAGAGACTTCGAGTTATAGAATTTTTATAAAAAAATAAAATGTTTTAAAAAACTGCAAAATATAGATTTATACACTGTTTTATTTATTTACTTCGCACAAATTTTTATGGACATACGATAAAAAATGTTTTCTGTAATTTTAATTATTGCATTTTACTATTGTTTGGCTCTTGACGTCTGTATCCCATGCCTTTGTAAGATGATTTATGCAATCCATAAGTGTAATATTATATTTTTTGTTCGCATCCGTACGATATAGAGGGCCTCTTTTAAAATACTGCCTCGATAGTAAAATTTTAAATTGCGATTTATGGAAGAAAATTTGTTTGAAAGTTGCCTTCTATTGCAAATTTAAGTGTTCGAGTTATGGAGATCTTCGAGTTATGGAAGTTCCACTGTATTACCAATTTTTTAATGTTTCTCAATTTCACTGCCACAATTCCACTTCTATTACAATTATACTTTCATTAATGCTTTAATTTAATTTGAGCAAAATTTCCAAAGCAATTGTCTAAACTAACAGTTGATTTATTCAATATGCTCGAATAATATTAATATTTATGAGTGTAATGGCGTACAAAAACCGGAATGTAATGTTCTCACAATTACTTATTATGAAGCTTTGAAAAACTATAGAATGCATCTACATACATTTTAATAGATCGATGTATAGAATTTGTTCATGCAGTAAACCACAACATGAAGCAACATATAGTAATGGTCGGCCGGACTTCTATTCAAATTAGTGCTATCCAATGGTTGTAGAAGTTTTATAAGAAACCTTTTCTAGACATTAGCACAACCGGAGCCTCCCACTACTAATGGAATCCTTTATTACCTTAGAATCTTTGTCTATAATTGAAAATTTTTTAGCGTTGAAGTTAGAACCCAGAATTCACGTAGTAGTGGGCAAGTACTTAACGCATATTGTTATGACAGCTTTTAAGCAAGCTTGTCAGAATGTCTAATTGAGCTTTTAGTCTTTACAGTGTGCCAGAATTGGCCGATATTTCATTAAAACAGGCTCCTATATTTTTTGTAAATTTCCGGGTAATTTTCGAATACATAAATCATATTTAAAATTTTATAAAAAAATTATTTCAATAAGAATCAAAAGTCAAATTGAAAATAGATAGATAAATATAAAATAGATATAGACTCTTTCTATTTCTTTCCCAGGCTCTATATCCCATTTTAAATTAAATTCGATTTCGATTGATTTTTCAAAGTAACTATCGGAAGTTATAAAATATATCTTAATAAATCGAAGTGCTGCAATCGGTCAATGCATTCCCGTTGCTCATATTAAATGTATGATCACTTCTGTTCTTAAAAATTACTTTATATATCTTCGAATATCAGATAAATTATTAAATTAAAATCATGGAAATGTATAAGTGCAAGTCTGTGGATATCCAAAATTCAATGTACTTGCTCAAACCTGATATGTAAATTAGAGATGAAAGAATGTATTGCAAAAGCTAAGAAGATTGAGAGATTAAAATTAGATTTTATTCAATAATATTTTTCGATCACCCCACTGTAAACACGGTCTAAGCGTTCTAAGTCAAAGTATATAATGCCAGAAACTTGCCTTCAAGCGTTAACTTGCACTAGAACCAGTCAAGCTGACGATATAGCAAAGGGCATTAAATGATGTGGTCCGGAAGAATTGATAAAGTTGAACTTCTCTACTTCACCGTATTGATAGTATTTGGTATAAATGGTAAACAGAAATAAATTGTAGTAGTTGTAGTATTAACAATTATTAACGAACGCTTATGTCTCCAGTTTTCTACATACAAACAAGTGAGGCCTGCTATCCGTATCAGTATTGTCTAACGCCGCGCAACTACAGCGGAATTTTTGTTAAAGATAATGTTTATGAAAGCATGCCCGAAGAGAAAAAGTCACTTTGCGATGGTTTTTGTCATCATAACTGTACATTGCGGTTACGTTGTTGTGCCTTTAATGCCACAATCAATTCGAAAAGAATATCGGAACAAGGTAGGGAAGCTGTTATTGAATAAGAGTGAAATGAAAGTTACGAAATAAGCGTGTGTGGAACGAGTTGTTGTTGTGTAGAAAGACTAACGGTTATTTACTATAATATTTTTCAGTATGCGAATTCAACCATTTAATACGACAATTCATCATATTTGGTGAACTGGCTAAGGACAATGAATTTCCATTTATGGTAAGTGCGTGAGTATAGGAAGTAGTAACGAGTAATGAAAAGGAACCCTTAACCTAAAATATATTTTATAATCACAATATTTCAAACACTTCAAATAATTATTTTCTTGCTCCAGGCCGCCTTGGGTTGGCGCGTTAAGAACGAGACTAGTGGAAACACGACTATAGTTTATAAATGTGGCGGCACTATATACGATCGTGGTTATGTGATCACCGCGGCACATTGTCTATATCATTCGAGGTATGAAAATTGATAAAATAGAAATTTCTATTTATTATTAAACACAATATTAGTGAACTACCGGTGGTAGTACGTCCAGGTGGCTTCGCTTTGAATGATACGGCAGCTTGGGATTTGGAAATCGAAGAAGTCATTGAGCATCCCAACTATGAATATCCAAATGTGTACAATGACATTGCAATTATACGTCTTAGGAAAGTGTTTCAGTGAGTTGTTTTTCGAAATGAGAATTTACTGAATAAATAAAAATCAAATTTTTTGCATGAACAACAAGTGGAAATCCATTTCATGATGAACCTGCATGCCTTTGGAGTGATCGGAGCTCAAAACATAATGTTACCGCCATTGGTTATGGCGACACTCAATTTGGTATGTATGGTATGCGTGATTTGAAGAATTCATATTAACTGGCAGCTCTCTTATTCTTTATATAAACCTATAATCAGCTGGTGTATCCTCTCCTTTGTTGCTGAAAACTAAATTAACAACAGTTGAAAATAGTGAGTGTAAATTACACTACGAACCAGATAGTGATGTTTTAAGTGATGGCATTATTTGGACGCAAATCTGCGCGAAAGATCATGAGAAATTGCGTGACACATGTCAGGTGCGAGTTTGCGTTATAAATATTTATTTAAAATGAAACTCATTAAAATGCTATACCTTCACAGGGTGACTCTGGTGGTCCGTTAATAAAGTTGAAAAACGTGGAAGATCTTAAAACCATGTCTTATATTGTTGGCATCACATCCTTTGGCATCGGTTGTGGCACGGGCACGCCTGGTATTTATACACGTATCGCGGCATACATTGATTGGATTGAAGATGTTACCTATCGAACTGTGCCGAAATGAAAAAGGGATATTTTAAGAAAGAATATATATGTATTATATAATATTAGTGCTAAGAGAAGTCATGTGAAATAGTCGTAAGAGGCGGGCTGATCGAACCTTTCACTTAAATATCAATTCAAGAATTCGAGTTATGGAGATCTTCGAGTTATAGAAGTTCTTGTAATCTATACTACTATTATAAAGAGGAAAGATTTGTATGTTTGTTTGTATTGAATAAACTCAAAAACTACTGTGCCGATTTAAAAAATTCTTTCACCATTGGAAAGCTATATTCACCCTGAGTAACATAGTCTATATTTATTGCTGAATCACAATTTTCTGGAAATAGTTCCCAGGTGAGGGTATCAAAAAGACTCCGTGATGGAGAATCTTAATCTGAAACTGAAAATCGTCATGCAAGTCATTCTCTTCGCATCGCAATCGCGTGTTAGAGAGTCGAGTAAAGAGAGCTGCTAGTTATTCATAAAATGAGAAATATGTGTTTTTTATTATTCAAAATAAATGATTTACGAATATTGAAAATTTCAAAAAATCGTTATAATAAAAAGTAAAAAATGTTTCAAATTAAAAATGTAACCCCTACATGGGTTTCGTGGGTTCAAAAAATCGATTATTTGTTTTTTGGCTTATTAATTTCTACAACATCTCAAGAATATTGTCCTAAATTTTCAAGTCGATCCGTATAATAGTTTCGGAGATACAGCCTTTGGAATGTGTGAGCTCCAAGCCAGGTAGTATTGTTACTCAAAACTTAAAACGCGTTTTTCTCTGAACCGTGTTTTCAAAGTGGGTTGTCAAATTTTCTCGAAAACTACTCAACCGATCTTGATGAAACTTTGAACAGATGTTGGAGATACAATTTACTCGTGCTTGAACGAAGGATTTTGTTTTTTTTTTCAATTACAACTATTAAAAAAAAAAAAACAAATTGTCAAGCAAATTTGACCGAAATTTTTCTTTTTTTGGAAAAAAATTTATTTTAAATTTTTTTGTCTTTCCTTCGTTCAAGCACGAGATTTGGACCATAAACACTTATTTTTTTTTTTTTTTTTTCATTTTGGATGATCCTCTCAGGAGTTATGCTGACAACGCGGAAGCACCTATTACCGAGGTGTCACCGGAAATGACGTCGCAATGGAGGAGTTTTGCTTTTTTTTGAAAATTTCAGAAATTATTCTTTAAATATGTATCTATAAGATAGAAAAAATGTTGAATTAAATAAATAATTTTTTACATAGAAAAAAAAATATTGAAAATAGGCCACTTTTTACGCGACAACCCTTTAAATAAAAAGATTGCACGGTGTGTAAAAACATTTTAAATTCAGAGAAATATTAAGTGTAAACATTTTATTCTTAAAAACCACAAAAAAATCAAAAATATGAAGTAAAAATAATAAAAAATATGAATGCATTTCTTTGGTAAGAAACCTGTTAGCTAACTGTACACAAGCGCTTCCGAAAATTATAGGAGTAGCTAACTTATTTTTAACCGAACATGTTTCAACAGCAATTGTTGTCAATTAGTCGCCTAATGTTTATAAGTAACATTATATTCTCGCATTCAAGTTTTGTGTTGACTAGCAGACAGACAGTTGTAGAATTTGTAGAAGATGCGGCGGGTGTGCAATTATTTAAAAAAATATATGATTTTTGGTATTATTAAATGGCTGATATTGGGTAAATGCATTATTACATTAATTATTGAAATGTATTAGAAAAATATTACAAAATATATTATTTAATTTTATAATTTAATTAAATAACTATGTCATATTTATACTACCTGATCCACAGTTTTGCTTTTTTCTCTGACAACCGAAGCTTGTTATAGTAGCCAGGAGTGTTATACGCCGCAAAACTTTAAGGGATATTATTATGCACCTGAAAAATATAAAACTCTTACCGACAGTCAAAAGGACAATTGTGAAGGGAATTGCGTGGATAACAATGAGACGCTAATCTGTTGCACATTCCATCCTCAGCCCCAAAAATATCGGTTACTTTACCAATGTATGTGTGTATATATACATTATAGTTAAGATCTGCGCTTTTTTAGTATACAACAGCAACGATTCTTTTGGTTTTATATTATTTAAAACAAAAATTAGTAGGTTTGCATGTTAAAAAGTTTTAAGTCTCAACAATTTATAAGCTCAATGAATTTTTCAAAAAATGTCCCTGAAAGATGTTAACAGATTTTTGAAATATTTTTGAAAAATTACCAACTGTACAAAAAACAAATCGTAGTAATTAAAATATCATAACTCTTTATATTATTGACAGCATGTTTAGACGCTCATATACCAGTCCAATTCATTACATCTGGTGTGGTTGCCATGTCAAATGAGTTTCCATTTATGGTGAGTTCAACTCCAATACTAAAATATTTATCAAAAAATGTGTAAACTTTTATTAAAAACATGTTGTTTATAGGCTGCCTTGGGTTGGCGCGTCAACGAATATGATGGTACCGAGAGCATAGCTTATAGATGTGGTGGAACTATGATCGGCAGCAGATATCTCTTAACAGCGGCGCATTGTTTCTATCACTCCAGGTAGCCTTTAACCAATTTTGGTTTAGCTATTTTCTTCTCTATTTCTAATACTTCTCTTTCCAATCCTCTCCAGTGACAACCCAGTTGTGGTGCGCCCCGGTGGTTTTGATCTAAATAGCACCACAGCAGTTGATTATGATATCGACCAGATTATCGAACATCCCGATTACATATATCCTGGACTATACAATGACATAGCCATCGTTCGTATATCTGAAGAATATTTGTAAGTATTTAATAGATAATAGTTAGTTTGAAGCATACGAAAATAGTTGTGTTACGTTCTTAAACTACAGCATAAGCCCGCCGTTTGTCGGCAGAGCGTGTGTGTGGTATAAGCCACTGGAGGAGGAGCAAGTCACTGCCATCGGCTATGGTGATACGCAATTCGGTGAGAAACTGGTGAAATTGTTGAGAATTTTTAATTTAATAACTTAGCATCTTCCAGCTGGCGCCTCATCGCCGCTCTTGATGAAAACTAGTTTATCGACTATATCAAATGAAGAGTGCAATCAACACTATGAACAGGATGATGAAACGCTCAGTTCCGGTATAGTCGCTACACAATTGTGTGCGAAAGATCATGAAAAACTGCGTGATACTTGTCAGGTAATATGAAAATCAAGTTCCCTATATATAGAGATATATGTATATGGACTTATAATTATTTGCAAGAACAATTTAACTACCAAAATTATTGTCTAGGGTGATTCTGGCGGTCCACTGATTGTATATGAAGAACTACCCACTTTCGGTCGTATGGCTTACATTGTGGGTATTACCTCGTTTGGTATTGGTTGTGGTACTGGTACACCTGCCGTTTATACACGTATTTCGGAGTATTTCGATTGGATTGAGGACACAATTTATAAATAAAGAAATATTTATGTGTAATTTGTATAATAAACAAGTAAGGAAGGGCTAAGTTCGGGTGCAATCGAACATTTTATACTCTCCCAATTTATTGGTGTAATTTTATTAAGACAACACACAATTTGATTCATATATGCGGCATAAAGTTGACTAGAATAACGAAAATGACCAATGAAATGTAGTATATGGGGGCTGAGGTAATTCTTGAACCGATTTCACTCTTTTTCACCACCAAGGTACACTATATCGAAGGCTATGCGCACACTTCATGTGATTAAGGTATTTCACAATCTAACTGATTTATGAGGTATAAAAAGCCCACAGTATTTTTGGAAAACCCTATAATTAAGTATAGTATGGGTGCTGGGGGAAGTTATGACATGATTTTAACCATTTCTGGTACAAAGGCACACTATTACAACAAAAAGAAAGCCTGCCCTCAACCACCAGAAGGAGTCTCAGTTATCTCTTACACTGATGACTGTATGATATTGACGTCGGGCAATGGAATCGATGACATGTGTTCGAAAGTAAACAGCTTCCTCCTCGACTTTTCTCGCTTCTTCACTGCTAGGAGCCTAATACTCTCCCCAACCAAATCCTCAAGTTGCTAACCGGCAGCACCTGGGGTAAAGACAAAGAAACGTTGTTGGCAACTTACCAGGCAATCGGCCGGCCGTTCCTTAATTACGCAACCCCGATATGGTCGCCTGGATGCAGTAGGACGCAGATGGGAAAGCTTCAGACTTGTCTAAATACCGCCCTCCAAACAGCCATAGGTTGCCTCTTGATGTCTGCGCTCGAACACCTTCACAATGAGGCCCGCATGCTACCTGTTAAGGAGCATAACATAATGCTTTCCAATAAGTTTCTGTTGGGGTGCTTTCGTAGAAATAACGCTTGCAGTTAACTGCTGGAAGCCGAGCCGCCTCCCTGAGCCATCAAGAGTACCTTCCTGAAATACTTCGACGACCTAAAAGACTATACCGACAGGACTTCGGACGCGATAAACTATAGACAAGCACTGAACGCCATTCACAGAGGAGTTATTAGCACCTTCATTGACTCCCTATCCGTGAATGGCGCAATTGGAGAAACAACACTCACCGTTGCAGACACCGAGCTCGAGTTGCCTCGCGTAACTAGAGTGACCCTTGCGCAACTTTGTTCTGGTTAGTGTTGCAGACTAAACTCCTACCTATCCAGACAGACCTGACATACTCAACATATGTCCTGCATGCAAAGAGTCCCCGCATAACACTAACCACCTCTTTGCTTGACTAACCCTACTCATCTAACACCCCTTTCCCATTGAAAAAGCTTGTTTCCTGGGCCTCCCGTTAGATGACTTCGATTACAATTAGGCTAGGCTTGTCGTTTCAGGGAGGTCTGAGTAACCGCTACAACAACAACAACATTAGAACAAAAAGATTCCATCCGACTTACATTAAAATATCTAAGGGATTTACAGATATTTTCGGTGAAAAATTACCCTTAAGCACTCAATTGTACATGTTCGATATCCGCGGCATTGAAAAGTTATAGTCCGATTTCGACAATTTTTCCACAAGTCATGCCACAGCTCAAATACAGTATTTGTGCAAAGTTTTGTTCCGCTATCTTCATTGGTTCCTAATATATATATTATAAAGTGAACGATTCAAATGGAATTCAAAATTGAATTATATTATATTATCCGTTCACAACCACGCCTAGTTGTCCATTAGCCCATTTTTCATCGGCAATATTAGGATGTCGAATAAATATGATGTACAGAATTTCATCGAAATCGGTCGAGTAGTTTCTGAGATATGGTGCTTGACCCATAAGTGGGCGACACCACGCCCATTTTCAAATTTTTTTTAAACTGAGTGTAACTTTTTTCTGTAATTTCTTCCGTAAAACTTAGGGTTTTTTGATGTTTTTTTTTTAGTGAGTTAACGTTAACGCAGTAATTTTCAATCTGACTTTTGTATGGGAAGTGGGTGTGGTTATTATCCGATTTCATCTATTTTCATGGTGTGTGCTGGTGTACTAAAACTTTCCATAACTTTATTTATGGCTTAGTTATAGCTCTTTATAAGTGAATATAACTATTATTCTCTGTGCAATATGTTGCGAGAGTATAAAAATGGCTCTACAAAATAAAAAGTTCACACGGTGTATAAAAACATTTTAACTGTAAAGAAATATTAAATGCATGAATTGTTGCTTTAAAACCACAAAAAAATCATAAATGTAAAATAAAAAAATAAAAAAATATGAATGCATTTCTTTGGAATGAAACCTGTTAGCTAACCATACGCAAGCGCTTCTGAAGTTTATAGGAGTAACTCACTTGTTTTTAGCCGAACAGCAATTGTTGCCAATTAGACGCCGAATGTTTACAAGTAGCATTAAATTCTCGCATTCAAGTTTTGTGTTCACTAGCAGACAGACAGTTGTAGAATTTGTAGAAGATGCGGCGCTTGTGCAATTATTCACAACAAAAAATAATTGTTGGTATTATTAAATGGCTGGTATTGGGTAAATATCTAGTGAATATCTACATATATTTTATAATGAAATATATTTGGCAAACATTTATTGTTTACTAATATTTTATCATTTTTTTATTATTTTTATTATTTAGTTTTGCTTTTTTCTTTGACAACCGAAGCCTGTCATAACAGTCAGGAGTGTTATACGCCGCAGAACTTTAAGGGATATTATTATGCACCTGAGGAATATAAATCACTTATCAATAGACAAAAAGTCAATTGTGAAGGGAATTGTGTGGATAATAATGTGACGCTAATCTGTTGCACATTCAATGATCGACCCCAAAAATATCGGTTGCTTTATCAATGTATGTATGTTTTAAAATTTATATACTATAGTGAAGCTCTATGCTTTGAACTTTTTTTTAAATATTTGATGTAATAATATTTAAAGCAAAAGTTAGTAGAGTTGCTACATATTAAAAAAAATTTAGTTTAAAAAATTTATAAGCTCAATGAAATAAACGCGGATAAACATTTTAAAATGGGAAACTAATAAAATATTAAAGCATGGTCATCAAACAAAATGTATCTTTAAGCAGATATTTTCCTGTAAGGATTGCCTTCTATGCAAATTAATATATAAAATTCATAAAAATAAATTAACTAAAGCGGCTTACGGGTTTCTTTCGGAAATACTTGTGAAAAAAATGAATTTATTTTCGAAATATTTAATTTAGCATTATTAAAATATTCAAACCCTCAATTATATTTACAGCATGTCTAGACGCTCATTTACCGTATGGTTTTATTACATTTGGTGAGGTGGCTAAGCCAAATGAGTTTCCATTTATGGTGAGTTCAACTTCAATGCTAAACTATTTATCAAAAAATGTGTAAACTTTTATTAAAAACATGTTGTTTATAGGCTGCCTTGGGTTGGCGTGTCACCAAAAATGATGGTACCGAGAGCATAGCTTATAGATGTGGTGGAACTATGATCGGCAGCAGATTTCTCTTAACAGCGGCACACTGTTTCTATCATTCCAGGTAGCCTTTAGCAAGTTTGCTTAGTTATTTATTCTCAATTTTCTTCTCAATTTCTAATTCTTCTCTTTCCAATCCTCTCCAGTGATTTTCCAGTTGTGGTGCGCCCCGGTGGTTTCGATCTAAATAGCACCGAAGCAGTTGATTATGATATCGACCAGATTATCGAACATCCCGACTACATATATCCTGGGCTATATAATGACATAGCAATCATTCGTATCTCCAGGGGTTATGTGTAAGTATTTTTTTTAAATATAGCTATTTATAATTAGATTAAATGTGCCGATTATAACATTACAGTAACTATTCGCCAATTGTTGCTAGAGCATGTGTGTGGTATCAGCCACTGGCTGAGGAGCAAGTCACTGCCATCGGCTATGGTGATACGCAATTCGGTGAGAAATTGGTGAAATACTGGTTTTTTTTTTAATTTAATAACTTAGCATCTTCCAGCTGGCAACCCATCGCCGCTCTTGATGAAAACTAGATTATCGACCATATCGAATGAAGAGTGTAATCAGCACTATGAACAGGATGATGAAGTGCTCAGTTCCGGTATAGTCGCTACACAATTGTGCGCAAAAGATCATGAAAAGTTGCGTGATACTTGTCAGGTAATGTAGAAATCTAGTTTTTCTTATATACATATATATATACATACATCTCAAAACTCAATACCGTTTTATTATAATTTACAACATACTTATCTCAATTGTCTAGGGTGATTCTGGCGGTCCACTGATTGTATATGAAGAACTCCCCGGTTACATTAGTATGGCTTATATTGTGGGTATTACCTCCTTTGGTATTGGCTGCGGTACTGGTACACCGGCCATTTATACACGTATTTCGGAGTATTTCGATTGGATTGAGGACACAATGTTTAAATAAAGAAATATTTAAGTATAAAATATATAACAAACGCCGATTTCTTCCATTTTCAAACTACAATATTGTGATGCCAAGGAAATGTTATGAACCGATTTTTGTTGGAATTAGTCGAGTAGTTTCTGAGATATAGTTTATATGACGCATAGTGAGCCGAGCCACGCCCATTTAAAATTTTGTATAGAAATATGAGTGCAGCTGCAACCCTTCCGTACCATCTTTACCATGGAATTTAAAGTTTCTGGCGTTTATCCTTTCAGAATTAAAGAATTTTTATTAGTTTTCAACATAATCTTTGTATGGGAGGTAGGCGTAGTTATAATCCGATTTTTTTTTAATTTTTAGACTGAGAGGATATAGAGATTATTTGACATTACTAAGCTTTATGAGAATGCGCAGTGGAGAAAAATATTCAAATTCGATTCACTTGAATAGTGAATCAGGGTGTATATGATTTGTATATACAAAATAAAACTTAAGAGCACCGACGGGAAACGTAATGTACCGTTGTTGGTAATGGCAATTGGCGCGCAGCTTAGAGCAAGAGAGAGTTGTGTTGGGATAGCTGATAAGTGCTTGTATTACAGAGAATAGTGAGCGCAAATTAAGAGCGCCTTTCGGAAGTAGAGATGGAAATTTAATTCACCGGTATTATTACAACAAAGACTCAACTGATGTGTTGTTTTTAATTTATGAATAATATAATTGAATAGCAGTAGGAACAACTGCACAGTGGTTTCGTCCATAGGCCAAAAATCAAAACATCCATCTTACGTTTTTTTGATAAAATGTATACCGATGGCCTCTAAATTGCCTCTAAACTTCCTATTTGCAAACCGGGTTTTCCTAAAAATCTAACGGTACTTTCTAAAAATTGAGGTAAATGCATGGACGTCTGTATTTTTTATAGAACCTAGTAGTCCGATGTGGCCAATTTGTTTTTCTATATATTTAAAATATTTTTCTAGTTTTTTGCTTCAAATTTCATAACGATATCTCAACGGGAATTATTTATGACCGCGCCTTCAGACAAGCCGAACCACTCGAACTTTTTTCTAAATACGTTTTTATGTGCACCGAAGAAATCGACGCGCATATTTACCAGCAGCATATAAAAGAGTATACTCCATGTTGTGCTTATAGTTATAGCATTCTGCCCATTTCAGTCACTCAATTTTCCATGCAAAATAACGCATTTCTCTCGCTTTACATATTTTAAAAACACTCAAATTGTATCCGCTCTCATTCCAATAAAGTAGTATTTCCGTTTCCTATGAAGACGACGCGAGTATACTGCTACCGAACTGTACTCTTAATTGTTACTCTACACTAATATTACTCTTACAACTAAGAGCATTTATTTACTCACGTCTCTGGCTATAAAGCTAAGAAGCACACAAAATTATCGAAATATCGACAACTGAATACTTATGAATAACATAAACTGTATATCATTTTTAGTATAACAATACAAAAGAATAAATGCATCAGTCAAGCATCAATGTTGTCGTTCATTTAATAAAAATAGAAAAGCAGAGCGCAGCTAACAAAAAACATAACGTAGACAAAGTTATGATTGAATATTTGACGATTTTAAAATTTTGAATTTATCCGGTTTAAGTGTTTTTAATCGTTTGTTGGTAAAAAAAATCAATGAACAAAGTGATCTACACGATAATACTCAATGGAAAGTTCGAAGTTGAAGAAGTTCTGATACCGAGAATACCGATGAGCCGTTTGAGTTGAAACGAGTTCAATTTCCGTTCCGTCTAGCATTCGCTATGGCCGTTAACAAAAGACACGGTCAATCATTGCACGTTTGTGGTCTGAATCTTGAAAATGCATGTTATTGCCATGGCCAATTATACGCGACATGAATGAATGAATGAATGAATGAAGTCAATAAAATCCAAAATCTGCTAATTTATTGCCTCAAAATCAAAAATCAAAAATTTGCTAATTTATTGCCACTAAGGCGGAAGTAAATACACCGCCGGGTCAGCTAGTAAAAATAATAAAAAAACGTGAATGTTTGTCTTTTATTTCAAACCTGTTAGCGAACTGTTCTCAAGCGCCAATTTTTGCGGAGCATGCTTTAATATAATATCAATTGTTGCCAAATATTTACCAGCTGCATAAAATTCGCACATTCTAGTTTTGTTTTCACCAGCAGACAGACAGTTGTGGAATTTGTAGAAGATGCGGCGCGTGTGCAATTATTCAAATCCACATATGATTTTTGATATTATTAAATGGCTGATATTGGGTAAATGCATTAATACATTAAGTATAGAAATATATTAGCAAAAATATTACAAATTATATTATTTAATTAAATAACTATGTCATATTTATACTATTTTATTCACAGTTTTGCTTTTTTCTCTGACAACCGAAGCCTGTTATACTCTTCAAGAGTGTTATACGCCGCAGAACTTTAAGGGAAATTATTATTCACCTGAGCAATACGAAATTCTTACCGACAGTGAAAAGGCCAATTGTGAAGGGAGTTGTGTGGATAACAATGAGACGCTAATCTGTTGCACATTCAATGAACAACCCGAAAAATATCGGTTGCTTTATCAATGTATGTATGTTTTAGAATTTATTTAGTTTTTATTATATATGGAGTTTTTTATATTCTCGCAACAAAGTTGCTAAGAGAGTATTATAGTTCTGTTCCCATAACGGTTGTTTGTAACACCCAAAACTAAAAGAGTTAGATATAGGGTTATATATACCAAAGTGATCAGGGTGAAGAGTGGAGTTCAAATCCGGATGTCTGTCTGTCCGTGCAAGCGATAACTTGAGTAAAAATTGAAAATTGGCGAAAATGGACCATTGCCACGCCCACAAAATGGCGAAAACCGAAATCATATAAAGTGCTATAACTAAGCCATAAATTAAGCTATTGAAGTAAAATTTGGTATAAAGGATCGCACTATAAAGGGGCATATGTGAATGTAATTTTTTGGGGGAAGTGGGCGTTATCCCGCCCCCTACTAAGTTTTTTTTACATATCTCGTAAACTACTGAAGCTATATCAAGGAAACTTTCTAGAGTCGTTTGTTTTAGGTACTATCTTATACAGTCCAAAAATGGAGGAAGTCGGATTATAACCACGCCCACCTCCCATACAAAGATTATGTTGAAAACTACTAAAACTGCTAAAATTCAGTAAGGAAAACCACCAGATGGTACAGAAAAACTGCACTCAAAATGGTATACAAAATTTTAAATGGGCGTGGTTCCGCCCACCTATGGGTCAATAACCATATCTCCGAAACTACTCGACCGATTTCAATGAAATTCGGTTTATAATATCTTAATAGGTTTATAATATCTCCTAGCGTCCCAATGATATGTTGTGAAAATAGCTAAATCGAAATACAACCACGATTTAAGTCGATCTGAATCGTGTACTTTACAATACATATATATAGTAAGCACTAGTGAAGATATCGGAACAGAACTTTGCATGAATACTGCATTTAAAGAGTGGCATCGCCTTTCTAAAAATCGTCGAAATTGGTCCATAACTTTTCAAGACCCCATATATCTAACATGAGGACCTGAGCTTTTAAAGAGATAAACGGATGTTAACAATGTTGGAAAAAGAAAATGAAAACTTATTGCGAAATTAGTTGCCACCTATTTATAAATTAGAATCTGTTAGTATGCGAAAATAATGAAATATGAAAAACTTGCTCATCAAACGTAGTATACTTCTGAGCAGATATTTTCTATAAGGGCATCTGTTCAAATAAATATATAAAATTCATAAAAATAAATTAACTAAAGCGGTTGACGGTCGAAAAAATTAATTTAATTTATAAAAAAATCTATTTAATCGACCAGTGCTTGACCCTAGAGACATCTATTGGAAAATGGGGGAAGCAAAGTTGTAGACCAATAATTATTAAAATATTCTTATCCTTAATATTATTGACAGCATGTGTAGACGATCATCGGACTAGGCCGGGTGATGTTACTACTTTAGGTGTGCAGGCTGATCCTTCCTTACCACAAGCAGCCGTTGCGCATGGTGAGGTGGCTAAGTCAAATGAGTTTCCATTTATGGTGAGTTCAACTTCAATGCTAAACTATTTTTCAGGAAATGTGTAAACTTTTATTCAAAACATGTTATTTATAGGCTGCCTTGGGTTGGCGCATCACCGAAAAGGATGGCACCGAGAGCATAGCTTATAGATGTGGTGGAACTATGATCGGCATCAGATATATCTTAACAGCGGCGCACTGTTTCTATCACTCCAGGTAGGCTTTAGCAAGTTTTGTTTAGCTATTCTCTACTCACTTCTCCTCAGTGAGGACCCAGTTGTGGTGCGTCCCGGTGGTTTCGATCTAAATAGCATCGAAGCAGTTGATTATGATATCGATCAGATTATCGAACATGCCGATTACATATATCCAGAGGTATATAATGACATAGCCATCGTCCGTATCTCCAGGCGTTATTTGTAAGTATTTTTTAAAATATAACTATTTATAATTAATTAAATATGCCAAATTATTACATGACAGTAGCAAGATGCCAATTGTCACAGCATGCATGTGGTATAGCCCACTGGCTGACGAGCAAGTGACTGCCATCGGCTATGGTGATACGCAGTTCGGTGAGAAATTGGTATAATTCTTGGCTTTTTTTTAAATTTAATAACTTAACATCTTCCAGCTGGCAACCCATCGCCGCTCTTGATGAAAGCTAATTTAACGACAATATCGAATGAAGAGTGCAATCAACACTATGAACAGGATGATGAAGTGCTCACTTCCGGTGTAGTCGCTACACAATTGTGTGCGAAAGATGATGAAAAGATGCGTGATACTTGTCAGGTAATAGAGAAATCTAGTTTTCCTTATATATATATATATATATATACATACATCTCAAAACTCAATGGCGTTTTACTATAATTTTGTAACGTAATTATCTCAATTGTCTAGGGTGATTCTGGTGGTCCACTGATTGTATATAAAGAACTACCCGGTTACTCTCGTATGGCTTTTGTTGTGGGTATTACCTCGTTCGGTATTGGTTGTGGTACTGGTACACCGGGCATTTATACACGTATTTCGGAGTATTTCGATTGGATTGAGGATGCAATTTATAAATAAAAAAAATATTTAGGTATAAATTATATAATAAGAAAGAGTTAAATAATTCGTATATTTAAAAGAGACCGAATATAAATTGTAAGTTGAAACTGCAAAAATTTACCTCATAGTTTTAGGACTACCCTACCAATTAATAATTGTTACGGTTTTACCAAAAAACCGGCTGTAACTGACATATATACTGCGCTCACTTGTATATAATAGAGTTACACTGTGGAAAATAGGTTATTAAATTTAAGAATAATTGAGAAATTCCGGATGAAATCTGCTCGTTTAGTAGCAATTTTGTACTCATATTAATACAGTTTTATTCTGCCCAGGTCTGTAACAAAATAAGTAACAAAACATTTAATGTGACATGTTAATTTTTTATTAAAGATTAATTAATTTACTAGTCAAGTAATTAATAAATTATTAAATAATTAAAAATCTTTAGTTATCTGACATTATTTACATTTCAATATGTTATTGGCGTTGCAACCGTTTATAGTCGAATCGATTATAGTGCGCCACTTTTATCTTTCCTTCGCAGTTCGGCGCCAGTTGGAGATGTTTTAAGAACCACAAACCTTGCGCAAAATTTTCCTCTCGAAAACTCCTAGTGTCGTCTCATCTGATGTCGACAACGTCAAAGCTTCTGCACCATAAAGCAGGACGGGAATGATAAGCGACTTGTAGAGTTTGATTTTTTTTTCGTTGAGAGAGGACTTTACTTTTCAATTGATTTTACCTTCTCTATTTAGCTCTGCAGCTCGTATTATTTTTTCCAGCATCAAGTTAAAGAAGTCATACGATAGTGAGTCACCTTGTCTGAAACCTCGTTTGGTATCGAACGGCTCGCAGAGGTCCTTCCCAATCATGACGGAGCTTTTGGTGTTGCTCAACGTGGGATCTCCCTTTTTATGGATTGGGCAGAGCACACTAAGATTCCAAACGTCAGGCATGCTTTCTTCCGACCATATTCAAATGCAAAGAAGCTGATGCATACACCTTATCAGTTCTTCGCCGCCGTATTTGAATAGCTCTGCCGGTAATCTATCGGCCCCCGCTGCTTCGCGGGTAATTGCTATACGAATTTCTTCATGGTCGAGTAATGGAACATCTGTTCCATCGTCATCGATTGGGGAATCGGGTTCGCCTACTTCTGGCGTTGTACTTTCAATGCCATTCAGCAGGTCAGAGAAGTGTTCCCTACATAATCCCAGTATGCCCTGGACATCGGTTACTAGATTACCACCTTGGTCTCTACGGTCTTGAAACCTGCGTTAAATCGCTTCATTTTTTCATAAAATTTTCGAGCATTAACATTACATTTTTTTTTTGTAAACATTTAAAAATATTAAATTTTTTTATCAACGAAATTGCCATTTTCTGCCCACAAACAAAATGTACCGTTATTCTTAACAGTGTTGCTAACAGGTATGCATGTAAATATGTAAGCAATTCTACTGCAAGAGCAACTTCTTCTGCCAATGAAGCACCGCAAGATCGCAGTGCGAGTTAAGTAGTTCTTGTGGTCAGACGGTCAGTTGCGTTGCGCACATCTCAAACTGAAGTTGAAGTAAATAGCAGCAAAGAAGTAAGCTTGCAAGATGCACAAGCCAACTCAACTCATTCGCTTACTAGCAGCTCTAGAATTGTTGATTATAGGTGAAATATATTTTTATTATACTTTTTATTCATGAAAATTATTAAAAAAAGGGAAAATCTTATTTCACCAGCTTTTAATATGCGCTTAGCCATTGCCTGCCACGAGGATCAGATCTGTTTGACACCGCGTAACCGGCTCGGCAACTATGTAACACGCGCTAATTATCTTAAATTGTCCAAGGAATTGCAAGATTTATGCCTAGGCGTATGTAATTACAATGCAACAACACGATTTATATGTTGCACCAATTTTGATGAGCCATCCGTCCAGCGAATATCGCAAACTCGTGAGTGACCTAAGAAAAATATAAAGCATATTTGTTGTTGTTGTTTGTCGAAATTGTTATAAAATTTGAGAATTTCACCATTTCATGACAGAATGTGAACGAGATCATCGCAAATTGTCCTTTATATTCATCACAAATGGTATGCCTGCGCGTGAAAATGAATTTCCGTTTATGGTGAGTAACTGTAATTTTCAAATAAACAAAAATCGAACAAATTTTTTTTATACTTTTACCATGTTAAAATATTATTTTTTCAACATTAGGTTGCCATCGGTTGGCGCTCGACATTTGGCGACAATGGGATTACTTACAGATGTGGTGGCGCCTTAATCACCAGTCGGCATTTGTTAACGGCTGCACATTGTCTGCACGCAGAGTATGTAGTAGTAGTATATAACGGTACATTAATATACAAATATTTATATTCCCCACATTACAGTGCACCACCAATTGTAGTGCGTCCAGGTGGTTTCGATTTAGATGATGGTGATGCGCGCGATATTGAAATCGATCAAATTCACATACATCCAGGCTACCGATATCCGGGTGTCTACAATGACATTGCAATTATACTTATGAAAGAGGAGTACTAGTGAGTATAACGGCACTTTAAATTACGAAGAAATTGTGGTCTTCACAAAAGCCGTGAAAAAACCATGAGTACTAAAAACAAAAGTATTTGAAATTTTTGTTTCATAATTCTGATACCAAACGACTAGCTTTTCGACATATTTACATAAAATGCAGTAGTTCTATGTTTAATTTCAACAAAAATGTGTTTTTTAATAACTAAAATTTAACTTTGCTATTCAATACCATTATTTTTCTTAACAATATTTCAGTACCCCCAGAACAGTGAACTCTGGACCAGCATGTTTGTGGGCAAAACCATTATATACGGCAAATGTTACGGCTATCGGTTATGGAAATACGCAATTTGGTAAGTAAATAATATGAAAATATTTATACTCACCACATGGTGAGTTTTTTGAAATGATATTGTATGTAATTTTATGCATAAAAATATGACAATTTTTATACTCACCACGTGGTGAATTTCTTAAAATGTATCTAAATGCTGTTTCCTGTATTTAAAACTATATCTGACATTTCTTTCTTTTCTCCCACTTAATCAGCCGGCTTAGCATCGTCCAAATTAATGAAGGCTCAGCTGAGTATTCTACCAAATGAAAAATGTGCCGCATATTATGAAGAAGATGGCATTATATTTTCGCAATTATGTGCTAATGATTCGATAGAAAGGGGTGATACATGTCAGGTGAGTTGAAATTGATTTGAAGGGGTAGATGTTATTATTGATTAAAAAATAATATTATAAAAAAATATTTTTAAAAAAAGGTTAAATTATTTTAATTGTTTTTTTCTAATTTTTTATATATATTTTTTTTTAAATTGATATTATTTACTATTATAATTTTATACATATTGCAATATATATTGAAAAGACATTTTCGCACAGGGTGACTCCGGCGGCCCTATCATAATGTACCGTAATATCGGTAATCATATTTTTAATGTGCCATACATAGTTGGCATCACCTCTTTCGGCATTGGTTGCGGCACTGGAGCACCAGGAGTTTACACGCGCGTCGCCAGTTACGTAGACTGGATTGAGAAAATTGTCTACTATTGAAAGTGTTTTATTTATAATTAAAATATGTATTGAAAAAAATATTATTTTTATTAACACAATTATTTATATTAAAATATTTATATTTAAAAATAAAAGTAAAAATAATCATTTAAAGCAAAAAAAGTAGAAACATGTAAATTTGACTATAGTGCAAATCCTAAAGTTATGCTACATTTTCCTCGTATTGAAATTGAGAATCGTTTACTATGAAACAATTGATTAAGGATATGTATATGGGAACTGAATATTGATCCCATTCAAACAATTTTGCCACTTGAGCATATTATTATCAAGAAAGCGTCTTTTGATTCTTTTAATTTCAAATATTGAATATTAAATTTAAAAACATTGCCTACATATAGGCAAATTTCAAACTTGAAAACTTAAAATTTTCGCAAAATTAAATCTCAACTCATCCGCGCTTTAAACTACTATCCATTTGTACTCGTTTATTGTCTCAACTTGTAGTTGCTTGTAGACAGTAGAAATTCTTGAAAAGCCACAAGCGTTGCACTCAGCTCACTCTGAAAGTCAGAACAAGTTTAGTCGTCCTTATGTACAATGACTTGTCGCTTGTTGTTTAGACAGAAGAACACTTAAAAAATGCGGATTTTAGATTTCATTGGTGTCATTGGCCTATTCCTCGTACACTTTTTAATTTTGGGTAAAATTTAAATATTTTTAAATTCTATTTTGTAAATCTACAGGTGAATCTGTAACTTATGTGACCACACAGTGAAGGGCTGCTATGAGTATCAAAGTTGCCTGACCCCACGAAACCGGCTTGGTGCGTATGTAACGCATGATGTCTACCGTCAGATGGCGAAGAAATCGCAAGACATCTGTTTGGGTGTCTGTAATTACAACAAGACGACACAATTGATATGTTGCGCCTATCAGGATAAGCCGGCGGACAAGCGAATATCGCAAATTCGTGAGTTTTATATGAATAAAAAAAATTGTAAAAATGTTTGCTGTTGTTGTACTTGTATTTGCTTTTATTTTCTATTTAAAAGAGTGTGAAATAGAACACATGAGACATCAATTAATAGTGCATGGCAAGCTAGCGAAAAGAAATGAATTTCCCTTCATGGTGAGTATATTAAAGATGTGGTGAAAAAAATTTAATTTTAATTTATATTTTTTTTATTTTTATTTTATTATTTTTTTTTTAAATAATTTATTTCATTATTAATAATTACTATTATTTATTTGAATTAACTATTAATTATTGTTTGTTTAATTTTGTTCCGCAGGTCGCCATTGGTTGGCGCGACTTGTTTGCCGTTAACAGCATAACCTACAAATGTGGTGGCGCTTTAATCGATCGCAGATATTTAGTGACAGCGGCGCATTGCCTGTATCATTCGGAGTATATAATCTATAAATAACGGTAATATTATTATAATAAATAATATTTTTTTCGAAATTTCAGTCAACCACCCATTGTGGTACGTCCAGGTGGTTTCAATTTGACTGATGCGTTTGCAAAGGATTTCGAAATCGATGAAATCCACATACATCCTGGCTACGATTACCCGAGCGCTTACAATGACATTGCAATTATACGCTTGAAGGAGCCATATTAGTAGGTTTTCATTTCGATTTAAGTTTCGCTACGAAATTAATTGAGGTTATGTTAGATGAAATAAAAATAATCATTTTTTAGCGCCGAGAGTTTCAACAACACCGGTCCGGCTTGTGTTTGGGCACTACCTTTGCATGGTGCCAATGTCACAGCTATCGGCTATGGAAGCACCAAATTTGGTGAGTCTCAATACCTTATTTAACACAATTTTAAAAAATTAGGAACTAGTATTTAACGCATACTTACTGAGTTCTTACCTATATTTGAACACACTAAGCCGGCTTAGCTTCAATGAAAACGAACCTTAGGATCTTGACCAATGAAGATTGTGGCAAATATTACGACCGAAATGAAGATTTGCTTTATAATGGTATTATACACACGCAGGTGTGTGCGAATGATACTGTTGGAATGAGTGATACTTGTCAGGTGAGTATAGCTATATTTATGTTTTTAACTTTTGGAAAAAATACGTCGATTAGATGAAAAAAAATTTATGTAAATGCATATACTTTTTAATGAAAGTACGTCGAATGCATGAATTTAATGAATTTTTATTGCTGATGATTGGCTTACTCGTACGTCGAATAGATGAAAAAATTTGAAGTCTGAGCATACATATGTATGTATAAATACAAATACATCAAATGGATGAATTTTGGTTGCTGAAAATTGCTTTGTTTTGTTGAATATTAAAAAAAAATCGTAGAATAGATGAAAGCCACATCGAAGAATGTACAAATGTAATGTATTTGCGCAAAATACGTCGAATAGATGCAAAAACAAACTTCAAAGTAATTGCATTTTTACAGAGAGTACTTCGAATAGGTGAATTTGATTAATTTCTTTGAATACGTCGAATAGATTAAAACAATGTATATACATATATTTTTTAGCGAAATACTTTTAATTAATAAAAAAATCGTGAGGTGCATATGAATGAATAATTTCCCGAAGTTACGTCGAATAGATGAATTTTGATTGCTGAGAAATGATTTGAATTTTTGATGAAAAAACGTAGAATAGAAGAAAAAATATCGAAATAAATATCTTTTAAGCGAAATACGTCGAATAGATGAATTTTGAATAATGAGAATTGGTTTGAATTAAAAAAAAAAACGTCGAATAGATGAAAAAATATCGAAATACGAAAATACGTCGAATAGATGAATTTTGTTTGCTGAGAATTGGTTTGCATTATTAAGAATTCCGAAGAAAATACGACGAATTGTAATAGTTTGCAGTATTGAGTATTTTGAACCAAATACGTCGAACAGACGAATTTATAAATTTTGATTTCTGCATTGTTGTATATAATTATTGATAAACAAATTAAATTGTTGCTGAAAACGCCATTTGATTATTGAAGATTTTGAAATACCATTTACCAATTTATAACAATATTTTTATTTTTCCAAACACACAGGGTGACTCTGGTGGACCAATCATAATGTATCGTAATATGTATCAATGAAGACTACTTTTACGAAATGCCTTACATAGTTGGTATCACCTCATTCGGTAATGGTTGTGGCGGTGGAGTGCCGGGGGTGTATACGCGCGTCGCTAGCTATATAGATTGGATCGAGAAAATCGTTTATTATGTATAAGTGAATAAATTATTTAAATTAACTGTAATAAACATTAAAGAAAAACAATTTTGCAATAAAAATCACTCAATCAATAAAAACTAACCTAAAAATTGTTTCATATGCAGCGCTTGCATAACGACACTTTTCTGCACAGTTATTTTACAGCTTTATTTTTGATTTTTTGTTTTTTAGGACGATTAAAGGTTCGTTAAATTTGAAATTTCCGCATAAGTGACGACGACACGTTTTGCCGCTAACTGTACATATGCTAGCCGTCAAATTGCTTGCTTGGTGTGATGTCACCGCAAAACACAGCTGGAGGCGCTGATAGTTCCAAATAATGCAATGGATGCGGTGTAATGGCAAAGGTCAAATGTTATGTAAAACATGTGACGCCTGCGCCTGCGCACAACTGTGTCAACAGACAGATTTTATTGGTGAGGCGCGCAATTGCTGCTCCAGGCGCTAATCACAATAGCTGAATTATTAGAAATGCTATATGAGCATGCATATATATTTACGATCCTACACATGTGCACAAAGGATAAGTGTATCAGCGGTGACGTTGTCGCATCAACGCCTGTTTGCAACACGAGTCACCTCTGATAAGGTGCGCATGCTCACTTTCGCTTTTGTTGCTGTTTTGTTGTTGTAGCAGACTATCACTCACCGAATTAACATAATCGTGATACTGCAGGCACGCCGCGTCTATAAAGTGAAATAATATAAATTGAAAGCGAAAAATACACAAATGCATACATACATACATACAGAGAGACAGACAGACTGCCAGACATGTGCGCATATGTGGCGGCTTGGGCAGTAGGTGCTGCATAGAAAGTGTTTATAGGTGTTGCTTGAGCAAATAAATAGCAAAATTTCCTCAGGCGAGCATTTATGCATATAGTCTATGCCACCCTCATACATATGCATGCAATTTGTTGGGCTAAATTGAAGCGCAGCAAATTTTCGTGTTTACCGTTATATTGAATGTTGAATTTTTTTCAACAGCATTTTTATTTCTTCTTCTAGGCTGCTCAGTGCCTTGCAGTGCAAAATTTTCAATTTTTAGCATTTAAAATTTTTTTGTTATTGTTGTTGTTATTTTGACAATAAAAATGCATTGTTTAGCTTTTTATAAAATTTTTTTGGTTTTGTATATATTTTTTATGTTCTAAATAAATAAGAAATTATATTAGTTTAGTTGATTTTCTTATCATTTCTTATTGTTGTTCTTGTTGTTGTTTTATATTGCTGCTAAGCTTGAGAGTGTATAGTTTACGAGTTTTACCGGCTTATTTTCAAATGTCAATTTAACGTCGGGTGTGTGTAGAGTGAATATTTATGCAGCAGCAATGTTGTATTTAATGTTGAGCATTGTTTTTGTAGTAAGCGAACGAATTTTTGTAAAAAAAAAATAAAAAATCTATGCTATTGCACTCAAAATATTTAAAAAAAGATCTGGTGGAAAATATTTAAATACTAAAAAATAGTCGAAATTTTTGGAAATTTTTTCTGGTCGAAAATATTTTAATATAAAAAAACTGGTCGAAATTTTTTTAATTTTTTTCTGGTCGAAAATGTGCTTCGAAGCAATTGCAATAAATTCTATAATTTTCTACGAAAAATTTAAAAAATTAAAAAAACTGGTCAATATTTTTAATGGTCGAAAATTTGCTTTGAAGCAATGACAATAAGTTCTATAATTTTCTATAACAAATTTTAAAAGTTAAAGGAACTGGACAAAATTTTTTAATTTTTTTTTGGTCGAAAATGTGCTTTGAAGCAATTGCAATAAATTCTATCATTTCTGTAACAAATTTTTAAAAATTAAAAAAAAACTGGTCGAAATTTTTTTCTTGTCGAAAATGTGTTTTGAAGCTATTGCAATAAATTCTATAATTTTCTACAAAAAATTTTAAAAATTAAAAAAACTGGTCGAAATTGTTTTTAATATTTTTTTGGTCGAAAATGTGCTTTGAAGCAATTGCAATAAATTCTTTAATTTTATATAATAACAAATTATTAAAAATTATAAAATTTTCGAAACATGTGGCAACGCCGAATATCAAAATTTTTGGTTCTAAGCTTAATGTGTTATGCTGTAATACAACTGGTGACATGTTCTTGCGTTAGAAGCTGAAAACCCATGATCCCATCCTCCTAGAAGCTGGAATTTAAAAGAAAAAATGTTCGATACTCACAATTCGATTTCGAAAATCATAGCTTTTTGTTTAGTATCGTTTTTGGGGGTCAAAACTATTTTTTCTGAATACTTAAATTGTTATAACCACTTGTCAATATATCAATTTGATTATACCACTTTATTGATTTATGCCAGTTGTTATGTCGTTTCGCCACCCGCTAAGATTTGAAATAAGATGAAGAGGAGACTAAAATCTATTACAGAAGCCAATGGAAGCACTAGGTACGTGCCTACAACAGTTGGGTCTACAAAATCGGAGTGCAATCGAATTTCAGACTGAATGGTTTCGGCGATTTTTTTGAATTCTTTTACATTTTTTAAACTTTTTTTTTCTAAATATTTTGAAAAATTTTTTTTCGAAATTTTTTTAAATATTTTTAACAATTTTTTCCTTAAAAAAGAAAACACTACAATGCTCAGCCAATAAATACAAACACTGCAGAGTGAATATTTCTAAATTTACTACATAATTTAGTAGGAGTAGCTGTAAAATTTGATCAAAAAAGTTTGTATAAAGTATAATTGTTGCTTTTTCTCTACATATTTTACACAATAAATTTTCAACTAATATTTGTTTTTGTTTTTGTAAATTTTATGAAATGAAACAACATGATTATAGCGCTTACAATGTAGTATATAGCATGTATGAGTTTGTAGTTAAAAATGAAATAAAACATTTTCGTAGCACACATATTGGGGCACATAATCGTTGGATACCTGCTACCAGCTAAATATAAGGACATTAAATAATAATATGCTTGTAAGTAAATAGTAATAAACATTGGTTTTCGGCTATTTGCAATTTGCACATTTTAATAATTTTGATACGTTTCACTTGAATTTAGTCAGCCTGCCTGCTTAACGCTTGCGCTCATTTGGTTTAGTATTTTTGTAAATTTATAATTATATATAATACGTTGTTCACATCTTTAGCTGTCATTATTGGTTGTGGAACAGTTATTACAACAAACATAATCTCTGCTCTAGCGCTTAGCATTGGTTTTAGTGTTACTTGCATACATACATATATACGAGTATGTGTATGTGTGTGTTGTATATATATAAAAATATCGCTTTTGTTAAAAATTACAAGAAAAAATAATAATTATTGAAAATTTACAACGAATAAAATATTGAAACAATTACAATTTCTATGGGTTTTTGAAATATGTTAGCATTGGTGTTGTTGTTTACACAATCGTTTAGCATATACCGTTAACAGCTTAATTTCTTACGTTTACATAATTCTAGGTGTGTATGTCTGTGTCTGTGTGATTTTAGTTAATTTTTTATTTTTGTTTTTAATTGATCTGCTGCTTGTGCAACCTCTGGAAGAGCGCAATGCGGCTGTGTGGGTGTGTCCGCATATGAAACGACTTTTAAAATAAAAATTGTATAAATTTCCGTGAATAACACGCTTTTGCCTTTCAAAATTGTATAAATTTAAAATTTTGCCGCTGCACATTCACACACACACACACATGCGCGCATGCGCCACCCACAACTTGTTGCGCGCTCTCTGCTTTATTGACTTTCGCTCTCTCTCTCTCTCTTTGTTTAACACGCTCAAATACAACTGTCCTGCCACAGCTTTTCAAACATTTATTACAATTATAATACTTATATTAATTTTATACTCCTTCCTACAATTATTTTTTAAATTTTTTTGTTTAGTTTCAGTTTCAGTTTTTCTTTCTTTCTTTTATGCGTAAATATGTATATATATAAAAAAAGAACTCTTTATTCCTCTAACTCGCGCACGCTGTTTTAAAACCCGCCCTATATAAATTTCCGCATTTAAAAAAAAACTATTTTACGATAAGAATGGATTCGACGACGATGCTGCTTCCGGGTTCATCCAAGGCATATTATTGTTGTTCTGGAAAGGAGATGAGAATGTTTAGTTTTTTATTAATTAAATTAAGTGATATTTTGTATTATATACAATATAAAAAAGTAAATTATTAAAAAAAAAATACAAAATAATTAATAAAAAAAAAATAAATAAAAAGATATAATAAAAAAAATAAAAATTAAATAAAAAATATCGAAGTATTTAAAAAGAAATAAATAAGAATAAATAATAGATATTTTTAATAATAAAAAAAAATATTTTAGATTTACAAAAAATATATAATAGTAATAAAATATAAAATAATTGATTAAAAAATATTTTTTTCTAATTTTGCAAAAAAATTATTTTTTGTTATACAAAAAAATTTAAATTTCTTATACAATTTAAAAAATTTCAAATTAACAAATTAATTTTCAACAAATAAAAAAATATTTTTTTTTTCAATTTTTGCAATAAAATAATTTGTTGTCATATAAAAAAATGTTGAAAGAATTAAATTTTTTTCTGCAATATTGTAAAGTTTATATTATAATTTTTTAAGTTAATAAAAAATATAAATTTTTAATTTTTGCAATAAAATAGGTTTTTTTAATAAAAAAAATTATAAAATATTTTTTTTTGCAATTTAAAAAATGTTTTAATTATTTTTTTTTTAATGTAATAAAAAAATATTTTTTGTAATATAAAAAGTATAAAGAATGAATTCTTTTGTGCAATTTGACAAATTTGAAATTATAATTTTTTAATGTAATTGTAGCAATAAAATATTTTTTTTATATAAAAAAGTATAAAAAATTTATATTTTTTTTTTTGCAATTTCAGAATTTTTTTTAGTAATAAAAAAAAATATTTTTTTTTAATTTTTGCAAAATAAGTTTTTGTAATATTATACCTTTTTTTGTAATTTAACAAATTTCAAATTGTAATTTTTTAATTTTTTGTAATATAAAAAATTTAAATTTTTATTTTTATTTTACAAATATCAAATTATAACTTTTTAAGGTAATAAAAAATTTATTTTTAATTTTTGCAAAAAATTTTTTTTTTATATAAAAAAAGTATAAGAAATTTATATTTTTTTTGCAATTTCACAAATTTTTTAATTTTTTTTTCAATGTAATAAAAAGAATATTTTTTTAATAATTTTTGCAATAAAAATATTTTTTTTTTATAATTTTTGCAATAAAAAATATTTTTTTTTTTCAATTTTTGCAAAATAATTTTTGGAAAATTAAAAATATTTTTGTTTGTTTTTTTTTTGCAATTCAACTAATTTTTATTTTTTTTAATGCAATAAAAAAATATTTTTTTTATAAATTTTGCAATAAAAAATAATTTTTTGTAAATAAAAGAAACAAATAAAATATATAAGTATATATAAATATTTCTACATAATAAAACCAAAAAAATACATTACACAAACTAAGAAAGATTTTTTTGGGTTAGTAGAGACCAGCAATTTGCATGCAAGTTTCTGTTTAGCGCAGTATTTCTCGATTGTTAGTTTCAATGTCTACCAATATTTAAGTTATTTACATGCAATAGGCTACAGGTACGGCAACTTGCTACTTGTTAAACAATTAAGCGACGCAGCAATTCATAAAAAACACGCTGAAATGTTTTATAAACATAATAAACCGTTATAAAACATTTTAAATATTATTTTATAATTTCAAATCTATTTTTATCATTTTTCATGAATTGTGTGCGTGCGTGTGTCATGCGATTAAAATTTGTTTAAAGCGTTCATTAAGTTTACCCATTGATTTTATTTAAGCGTCCAAGCCTCCATTGTTGGCTATAAGATATAAAATTTTTTTAGAGATTATGTGGAGGATAATACTTGTCAGTACATATGCACTATGTTTGTATGTATTTTGAGCAAAAAATGTTTCGAAGAGACATACATATGTAAGTAGGTTAAAGGGAGCGCAAAGGCTACGAGTTGGGAGTAAGGGGAGCAAGATAGTAGCTTAGTGTAGTAGAGTTCAGGGTTTTATAGATTTGTAAAAAAATAAAAAAATATGTTTTTAAAGTTATATTATTCAGCAAGAATTTCATCCTAAAAGTATGCTATAATTTCAAAAATTCCCTATTTATAAAAGTCCTTAAAGAATTTGATGAATTTGCAACTTTTTTTGATGGTAAGGCATGTGAATGTTAAATATTTCGTATTTTGATTTGTTTTAATTTATAAAAAAAAATTTAAAGAAATATTTTTTGATTTGTTTTAATTTATAAAAAAAAATTTAAAAAAATATTTTTTGATTTGTTTCAATTTATAAAAAAAAAAATTAAAAAAATATTTTTGAAGTATTTTGATATCTACAATCTCTAACTCCATTTTTAGTCTTCCAGTGTATACTACAGTTACTTATTTCATCTTGATCGGATCTGAATTTTCTTCCGCGCAGAAAAGTAGGCAACATTTTGTTAGGAAGCTCTCTTGATTACACTGAATTTCACATAGACTAAAATAAAGAAATTATTATAAAGTGCTATTAATACAATTAAAGTGATCTCACAGATGTTCTTTTTACTCGAGCAACAGAAACAATATTTTTATAATCAACGATTATGGGTTTCACGCGGTTTTGCATACTTTGCAGCGCATTTATTTTTTAATTTTCTGTTTATCATATTTACTTTATTTTGATTTCAAATTAAGGCAATAGAATAACTGTAAAATGATCTTTCATATGTTATTATTCGTGGACAAAAATTATGTCGAGTTTGATCAGCTATTTTAAGTACATAATTAGATATGATGTTGCATACTTTTTGGCGCATTGCATTATACTTTTTTTCTTTTTAACTCCATTGAAGGAAAAAAAGGTTTTCCGCTTTAATGTTTGCTTTCTAAAAGCAAAATTTGATATAGTGTTCCATCCAAAGAGAATAATTGATTTATATACGGACATATCTTGAATAGATTATCTATAATTTTGAGTATCCAGCACTGTAGAAGTTAACCTTAAATAGCACAAATCATCCATTATATATACTTTTAATAGTTTTTTCTCGGTAAGGAGCCCTTGACAGCTTCAAAAAGCAATATTGACACAATTACGATCTCTATCTTAAGATCTCTGTCTACACAGAGAGTTCTTGTGTACACTAAACTTTACTTCTCAGCTAAAACATAATTTCAAATAAGACAAAGAGAACATAAAACAAAAATAAAAATAAACTAGCAAAACTAACGAAAAACAAGTAAAAAGTAACGAATAATCGGAGCAATAAAACAAACAAAAATACACAACTAAATTGAACAAAATCAAATTTTAGAACAAAAAATAAATAATTAATTAAAACGCTCGAAACAGCAACGGCAATTCAACGCAAATAGCATAGCAACGGCAGTATGTAGCAATAAACTCAACAAAATATGTATGTATGGCACGCATTATATAGCCAACAGCAACGCTGCATTAATACTGTTAACAATTTCAACAATTTTTTTTTGTTTTTTTGCTTCAAGCAATCAGAGCGTGTTTAACGTGCACTCACTTCCAGCTTGCAGTTGCCCAGCGCTGCTGACGACGACGTAAACAAAGCATTATTATCGAGATTATTGCTAAAATTATTATTGTTCTTGTTGTTGTTGTTGTGATAGTTCATTGTAGAATTCGCATCAAAGAAGCCATAATTGAAGAGAGAACCACCGCCACTACCAGCACCGTTACTATCAAGGCTGTTGCCAAAACCAGCCGGATAACCAAATGTTGTTGTTATTGGCATTGTTGTAGCTGACGTTGGTGGCAGCATTGTGACCGGCGCTATCTTAATGCCAGGCGTATCGGCCAGCGCCGCAGACAAGGCATTGCTGTAGCTTGACGTCAATGGCGGCGCTGCTGGATATTTGGCATTTGCATTGCTGATTGATGTCTGGCCAAATGCGTAATTCGAAAGAGGATTGTTGTTGTTGTTAGTGTTGCTGCTGTTGTTATTATTAATAAAATTACCACCGACACTCGGAAAATCTGACTTAATTGCGCTGCCAAAGTCAGCAAAGGGCTCAAAGTGGCTGCTCGCGGTGGGTGCGTGTGTTGGCTGCATGGTCAGCGTATTGTTGTTTCTGCCGATGCTGGTATGGAAGCTGCCACCGGCCAGCATATTGGGTTGACGTAGCGTAGTAGTTGAGACTTTAGCCTGCAGTTCAGTGTCGCTATCGACACTGGCGATTTGCATATTACGTATATTGTCTACGCTTTGACTATGAATTTGTACTTGTGTTTGGAATTGATGTGGACCAACGTGTTGACTATTATTATTGCTATTGTTGTTGTTGGGGTAAGTAAAGAAATCACTGGAGCTGGCAAATGTAGAGTTGAAGACGTCATAATCACTTTTGGAGTATGACATTGCCTGCTTGTTGTTGTTGTTATTCTGATTGTTGTAGTTATTGTTGTTGACTTGTTTGTTGCTATTATTATTATTGTTGTTATTGCTGTTGTTAAGTAAGTCATTATGATTATGCTCGCCGCCGCCGCCGCCACCGCTATTGAAACTTGTGAAATCGTCGCTATCATAATCAGTAAAGAAGTTTCTGGAGGGCTTAGTTGTCAAAACAAGGGAATAATTATGGTTGCGTTGTTGTTGTTTTTGATTCATGCGTAAGCAAACATTTTTTTGTTTTTTTTTTTTATTTTTAGAAAATAGAAATTAAATTTTTAAGAAGAAAAAGAATTGAAAATTGTAGAATTGTTTCAAATAAAAGTTGAAAATAAATTATAGCAGATAATTATAGTAAGTGAAAAAAATAAATACATTTAGCGCACATTCATTATAAAAAAAATGTTTAAGTAAGCGAAAAGAAATGACAATAAGCAATTAAAGTATTTATGAAAAATATATAAATATTAAACAATGCTCCTATATACGTTTATGCCACCGTATAATGCATCTCAGACCCCCTAGCAGACCATGCACCAAAAGTATGGGCTTAAATTACTCATCTTATAATTATCTTTAATTTTTAATCGTGGAAAAAATTTTGTTTTATATTTTCATATTAATTTTCGTAGTTTTTTGTTTTTTTTTTTTGCTATAAAATTATAGCATTTTCCTATAATTGTATGGCTAAACGTACCTGTGACGCATTAGTGGAATTAGCGACCGGCGCCCAAGGATCCTGGTTCATAGTCATAGCAAAAGGCTGTTGCTGTTTTAGCTGGTTAATGGACGGTACCTGGAAATAACGGTAAATGTTTTTTTGAAGTTAAAAAAAATTTCGCGAAAAAAAAAATTAATTAAAAATTCTAAACACTCCAACATAAATTTTTTCAGCAATAAAAGTGTTTTTAGAATTTATAAAACAAAAACGGCTGTAGTTGTTGTTGTAGTATCATAATCAAAATTTTTATAAAGCTTCTGATATAAAAAAATTTTCTTAGAAACTGTTCCCCCACAGTATTGGAAAGAATTTAAGATTTATTTGTTGTTGTTGTTATTGCTGTTGTATAAAATATCTAAAACCATTTTAGAAACGAGTTTTAGTTGTTGTGAAGGGTTGTTGTTGCTCTTCTAACAGCATGCCAACGAAATAAGATGCTTGGGAACACAAAAAAACTGTTCCCATAACAGTCTCCACAACAGTCGGGGGTACATAACCTAAACGAACGAATTTATATCTGACCAAGAACTGTCAACTCAGCGGCAATCTCAAAATTATTTCTGTTATTTTTTCTATAGCTACAACAACATGTGTCTCATAATGTGAGATTATTTAGAAGTTTGTTTTCAAAAATCCACCACATGATGCTTTAACCAAGTTTCAGAGTGAGAGATTATAACCCCACTTTTCGCTCATCCAACTATTACACAAAACAAATATGAAATTCATAACTCACCGCAGGCTGTTGTTGTTGGAATAGATTTGTTTTTGGTGGTATAACAGTATCGCTAAATGGATTGTAGGCAGCATTGCCAGCTTGTGACTGCGTTTGCACGGGCTTTATTAGATTATCCAAGTTAACTAATGACGAATTTTCACCTAAGAACGATTGCGGTGTTTTCAGTTGTTTGTTCGTATTCGTTGCTGATGCATTGAGCGATGAATTCGTTGCAGACAGTGGATCCAAATCATCGAGTAGTGATGCTGTGTTGTGAAAACAAAGTATTTTGAGTAAAATATGAAATAAAAATTAAAAAAAAAAATACAATCTACCGTTATTGTTGTTCGAAGCACTTGTCAAGCCATCGATTAATAAATCGCCAGTCTTATTACGATTGGTTATTATATCGAACTCATCCAAATCGGGCGAAGGCTTCTGGAAAAAAGTTTTATTTTTTTATTAATTTCCAGCACAGACTTCATTATAAAACAAAATTGCTATGCCGTCATACCTTAACCACATTCGTTTGAGTGCTCTTCCAAGGATCATCATTTGCCGCTCCAGCTTTGGGCGCCCACGGATCGACATTGGGCGCAGCTGCCAGTGGTGCCATAGTAACTGGTTTCACACTTTCCGACAACCATGGATCCGCCGGTTCCAATTTCTCCGCTGCCGCAGCGCCACCCATGCTGCCCGTTTTCGATAGCCAAGGATCCAGACCACCAATCGCACCGCCGCCCAGCGAATTGCCATTCAAAAGCGCAGCGCCACCAACCGCACCGGCAATGCCAGCACCACCACCACCGCCATTGCTATGCAGCCAACCCTCAGTCGAAGAGCCGGAAGCGACGGACGGCGATTGTGTGCGTGTTAGACCCCAAGCATCGCCACCGTTACTGCCTAAACCGCCAACGGCGCCCAGTGGCGCTGAAGCGGTGGCTGCACGCATAGCTGCGGCCGGTTGCCAAGGATCGATTTGTGGCGACGATGTGCCCGACCAAGGATCCGAGAGCTATAAGAACCAAAATATCAATATTTGGAAATTAGCTTAAATCATTGTTGTCAATACCTGACTGGCAGCACGTGCCGGCGTGCCCCATGGATCACCACTGCCGCCGGTAGCGCCCAATGGTGGACTCGAAATACTCGTGGCGCCCAGAGAAATGTCCAGCAAATCTAGAAGATGTGATTGTGGTTCTTCCCGTTTTGGCGCCGCCGCCGGTACAGTTTGATCTCTGCAAGAGTACACAAATGAAAATATTTTTCACAGTACGTGAAGCAGTCAAAAATTATACACACTTGAAATCCTGTTCACTCTGGCTCAGCGCAAGCTGTAGACGCACATCATCGCTACGTCGCTTAGCCTCCTCTTGTTCGGCTTCTTCGCGCGACATCGCCATTGCCAACTGCAGCTGTAGCTCCTCTTCGCCCGCCGTTTGTGGACGCACCCTCTCGAGCTCGGACACCGGCTTCGGCTCCTCTTGCCAACCGGGCGGCATATCACGATGCGTCGGTCCATCAATATAACCGTCACTACCAAAACCACTGGGATGTTGCGCAAAGCGTTCTTTCGCCTTCAATGCTTTCACGCGTTCGTTCTTCAAACGTTCATCGTCTTTCAGCAGATTCACCAATTGCTTGGCCTTTTCGCGCACATGCGTGCCCTGATCTTTACCCTCCTCGAAGTAGACGAATTCACGCAGTGTTTGTATGGCGAATATGTTCTCTTTGCATTGTTGCGCCACCTTCTCGGTGCCGGTTTTGATTAAATACTCCAGCAGGATGAGCGCCTTGTAGACGTGACGCCAGTTCTTGCCATGATCATTCAGACGCTTCCAAATCATTTGCATTATCTCCGAGAAGGCCACAACATTGTAGGTGAGATCGGCGATTTCGGCCATTATCGTGGCCGATGGCCCCCATGGATCATTGGAGGTGGCCTCGCGTACTTTCACCTGAGAGAGAGTGGGAAGAAGAGATGAGATAATGATTACAAATTAGTAATTAGAGATTAAAGTAAGCTTACCTGCGCATCTGAGTAGTTGTGCGCGAGATTTTTGATGTTCCGACGGAAACCAGCGACATTCACTTGCATGTCTTCCTTTTGTTTTCGCACTTTAGGAGAGATAAATAAGCGTTAATTTGAGGTCAATAAAACAGAAATTTATTTTTTAATATTATATGGACAACTTCATTTGAAATCTTGGCTAGTAGAACATGCAATTGGAAATGTTTTCTTCTACGAAGAATTCAAATATAACACATTTTGGATATCATAACGGTTATTAAGAGCAAGCAGGTATGCAATAGAGCTGGAAAATATCATTTAGTTAGTGCTGAAGCTTTAAATATTAGAACTGCGTAAAATGCGCCTAAAGGTAGGCAACACTTTAAGCACTTTATACCAAAAACAACGCATAAGCGCCTAAATGTATGTAATAACGCATAAATTTTGCATGAAATATTAGAGAAGACAACTTTTAGTCTAAAATAAACAGCAGTTTTTAATAAAAAAATTAAAATTTGTATTTCCAAGCAGCTTCACATTGCATCCATGCTATTTCTTTCGCTATTTCATATAAGTATGATATGCATTTGTTAATAAAAACTTCAAAATTGGATGGCAGGCGTTGCATTAGAATTTCGATTTGTCAACCAGGGTTATCAAGTTTGAAAAAACATCTTTTTGGGGTTAGAGCATGAAATGAAGATAGTGGTAATTAAAAACAAATGTTTGCGATTTCGGTTAAAAATTATATGATCGCATGTGTGTGTGGAAAACCATAAATTTTAGTAACGAAAAATATTTTTTTCTTAAAAAAATAAAGGTGATAAAAATAATTTTGGCACACTTTTATTTTTTTTTTATTTTTTATTCTTTCGTGCGCAAAAACCAAAAGAGCGCTCTCGTGCACGTGCCGAACACTTCATTCAACGTAAGTTAGTATAAACAATAACTGAAACGATAACGAAAACATTCAAAAGAAAACCACAAAATGTGAGCTGTCGAAGGCACACTTTTTATCGTGAAATAAAAATATGTAAATAAAAATGTGGGATTATTTTTTTTTATTGCGAGTGCACCCAATAGTTGAAAAGTATGAATAACAATATAAGCGAATTGGTGTGATAAAATGGACAAGTACTTGATTATGGTGTTACTAAGTTGGAACATAATAATACATATAGATATATATTTTTTATTTTTTTTAATACAGACAGATATCCCAACATAAACAACTCTTGTATGTAACTTGATGTTCATTTAAAATCATATGTACATATTTTTATGGGATAAACAACATATATAATGGATTATAATTACAGTTCAGCGCAATTATTATGGATTTCGGAATAGTTTCGGAGTAGATTCGAACTTTTTCGGAGTATATTCGGAATATTTTCGGAGTAAAGGCGAATTAATTTGAGTGGTTTCGGAAAAAATCGGAATGCAGTCAGTGTAATTTCGGAATATTTTCGGATTAGCTTCTGAATATATTCGAAGTAAAAGCGAAACGATTTTCGAATGGTTTCGGAGCAAATTCGGAATGCAGCCGATGTAATTTCGGAATACTTTCGGAGTGATAAAATATTTTTTACACAATTACTTATTGTCTTGAATTTCTTATTATTATTATTTTTTTATATTATTATTTATATTTTCGGAGTAAAAGTGAAAAAAAATAATGGTTTCGGAATAAATTCGGAATGAAGTCAGTATTATTTCGGAATATTTTCGGAGTAGATTCGAAATATATTCGGAGTAAAAGCGAAACAATTTTCGAATGGTTTCGGAGCAAATTCTGAATGTAGCCGGTGTAATTTCGGAACAGATTCGGAGTGATTAACTATTTTTTACACAATTATTTAGTGTCTTGAATTTCTTATAATTTCTTTTTTTATATTATTACCAATTGATGTAAAAATATGTTGAAAAGTCGCTAATGTATACCGTTAGTATGTTGCATAAAGTTAGTAGATTACAAAAATTCTTCTGATTTTAAAAGAAATTATTTTTAGAGAAATATTATTTGTTTACTAGTCAAACCGAATAGAACTCTGTAAATTTTACTTAAGACTTATTCAAAGTGGTTCTAGAGGCACTGGAATAAAAAATATTCTTTTATTTCAAGGTTAAAGAAATATTAAAGAAACCTCACGGATTCCGAGTCTTTACAGGAAGGCGGTTCAGTATTTTGAAAATATATTCTCAATTTCTTTAAAGGCACGATAATTCAGAATTATCATCTTTGTGAATGACTTGATTCCACAAACCGTTGACGATCTCTCTCTCCTTTTCATGCGACCAATGTGACATCTCTTTGTAATTTCGCAGAGTAAAAAAAATGATAAAAATATATGTGGAAAAGATTATGAAAACAAATGAGAGTTCGATAAACTCACAACAAAAAAGGGAATGGAGTGAGTGCATAAACAATTGCATATCATTTAAGCGGTGGATATTTATGAGTAACAATGCAAGTAGGACTTATGTAATACCAAGTATGGAGGAAAAAAATGCAAAAACATATAGTATGTGTGGAGCGAATTGATGCACAAGAAACGTATTTATGTAGATAAGAACAATATGTTTTTAATAAATTGCATTTCATTGCATTGATTGGTGAGAAATGGGTTCATTTAATATAATATAAAAATAGAGAAATACTTCATAAACACTAATGATACAAAAAAAAACAAACAAACAATTATATATAGTATGTAGGTATGTAAATATGCAATTCGAATATTGACTAATAATTGTAAAAATTTTAAAATTGTATTGTATGTAGGTAGTAGTAGTAGTAGTAGTTTAAGGACTTACTTTTGATTGTTTTCGCTACGCTTAGTCTTTTTTTGGGCTTTCTTTATGTACTTTTTCTTAAAGTTTTATGGCTTTGCGTTTTTGTTTTGCGTAAAATGCTAGTTTTTATTGTTATTTTTTGTTTTTGGTTTAACTTTTTTTTTTTGCTTTTGTTGAGTTGCAGATTTTGTTTTTTTAGATAGTGCTCCAAAGCAAGCTATGAGATACAAGATACAAGATAACACAATCAAATAAAAATAATATACATTTTTTTTTTCAGTGTGTAACGGCAATATTATTATATAAAAAAAAAATTAAAATAAATTGTACGAAGGACAGACATACAAAGCGAACACATACAGATATGCGGGAGAAATTGAAAGCGGCATTTCAAAGAACTCAAGAAAGAGTTTCGAACGAATTTTTAAGCACAAAAAAATATGTTTCTTCTCAAAAAATTAATGAAAATCACTTTTGTTTTTGTTGTAAGCCATTTAATGAATACTCAGCGTAAAAGTAGCAGCATTAAATAATCGTTTCACATGAGATCATGAATTTAAATGCTTTTTAAAGGTTTTGGTCAACTATAAAATAGTTAAATTATAAAAAAAAATTAATTTTATAATTTTTTGAATCTATATTGTTATTATAGAAATCGCGCACTAAGCCTACTGAAGTTTACAGTGAAACTTTATTATTTATAATTTATTTCTTATTTATAATTTATTTCTTATTTATAATTTATTTATTTTACTAATTTTTTTAGTCTGAAAACTATTTCTATATTATGAATCACACAAACAAACCTTGATTTAAAAAATGTTGCCTACATTTAGGTGCTTAGTATTTTTTTAATTTTTTTTTTTAATTTAACTAAATCACAATCCTCTTACAATGAAGAGAAAATATATCATCAAAATGTTTTTAGGCTCAACCCACACCGAATTAGTCAAGACGAGACAAAAACACATGCTTGCTTGGTGTAGGTTAGAGCAAAATACGTTTTTGTGTCTTACTAGTCAAAGGCGGTTTGTCTAATCCGGTGTGGGTTGAGTCTTAAGGATTTTTGGATATTGTTAAAAGTATTTTATGACATGATTTGAAGTTGGATATGAATAACATAAGAATCAATCTTCTCTATAGACGATGTTTAGTATTTCAAAAATAAAATCTGACTATTTTTATAAAAAAGTAACCAATATATATGTATTTAAAATTATTCAGACACATGTCTTACTCTTTAATAATCTTTAAAAATCATATAAACACATGTTAATTATTGTCTGTTATAGTTTTCTAAAAATCCCACATTTAATGGCACTCTTCAAGAAACATTCACACAACACATTTTGACACTGTTTTCAAAATTTCGCACTTTGTTTTACAACTTGAATATTAGTAATCAACAAAACAACAAACAGCTGTTTTATTTGCACTAAAAATATATTAAATGATCACTACGAACAAATAAAGAACACTTTAAAAGCAGCGCCAACAACACTAACAAACAATAAACACATGTTTTTGTTAATTACCTCCGAGCAGCAAAATCAAAAGTAAATTTTTTATTTTTTATTTTATTAAGTTTTTTATTTTATTTTTTAAATTTTTTATATTATTTCATAAACTAAAGCACTTCAAATTTCAACCAAAAAAAAATTGCGAAAAACTTTTCACAAACCACAAGTACTGAGTGCAGAGAACTCACAAAAACTTTTGTACAATACCTTCGCATCAAGTTCACGCGAAAACTGAGGTCACGCAACACCTTTGCGAACAGCATTGGCCCCAACAAACGGGCGAAAAGTATGAAAAATTATGCCTATGAGAGTACAAAAAAAAATGGTAAAATTCACACATACACACACACACAGTCCAACCTACTAGTGATGATTATAAAAAAATATAGCAACAATAACAACAAAGAAGCGCTGTACTGAGTAGAGCGCGCTGAGTTCTAAATGCAATTATCTACATATGCAAAAACAAAAAAAAATATGAAAGTAAGCAGGCGAAAGCATACATACAAACATTTGCATGAATTACCATAATCACCAACACAAAGCCCATAAAACACACGAAGACTCACTCAATAATATTATGGAAAAAACGGTGTAGACAACTAAATGACTTTCAACAAAAAAAAAATACACTCACACATATACAGACAGACATATGTGCGTCCAGTGAGCACACACACATACAATTCTCCAGAGTGCAAACACAATTCACATACATATGAACCTATACAAAGCATTTACCAATTCAAACTAACCACACAAACCGCGAATACTCACATACATACATATAAACAAACAAACAAATGTATGTATGTAAGTTTATATGTAGAATATTGGCAAACAAACCAAAACAAAGCGAAAAAGTGAATAATTCAATTTGCGAAATTGCGAAAAAAACTCGAAGCAAAAGTGTTTAAGCGAAACCCTAGCAATGCGAAAGTACTAAAATAAATAGGGGAAATTGCTACAGCTGACCGCTTAGCTAGCGGTAGATTTAACAATACTTTGATGGGCAACTATATATTTGTGATTTTTTTTTTGGTTTGTATGCATTTCAGCTTTAACTTTGCTGTGGGGGTGGCCAGAAAGGGTTGGTTGTAACTAATATGCAGGAATTAGCTAAAAAGTGCTGATTAATATATACTTCTATGATATCGTTCTTATAAAAATTATCTAGTGATTAATAAACCACATTTTAATTACTTAAATTACAAAATAATTACTGTACTTAATTAATAATTATTGAAAAAAAAATTCATACAAAAATAGTTACTCATACGCCCTGTCGGGTATTCACTGCAGACAGAACAAGACAGACAAGGAACTGGCAGTTGGTGAAACTTGGAGAAGCAAAGTATTTGACTCAGTGCAATATATTTTGAAGGTTTAATGGAAGTAAGGGGAGCTAAGTTACTACTCGGAAGCGTCAAAATTCTCGAAGAAAAGCAAAACAGAAAAGATTGCAGAAGAGTAAAATAAATATTAGCCATAATTTAGATGAAATGTATGGATATTCCTATGACAATAATTTGGAAAATGTAGTTGCCACTCATAGAAAAAATTAAAAATTTTGAAAAATTAAAATTATTAAAGAAAAGTAATATTCAATTCATATAAATTAAAATATAAATAATATTAAATATTATATATCTCGACAAATGATTTCGAAAACAAATTTTCGAAAATTTTTTAATATTTTTAAATATTAATATTTTTTAATATTTTACCTTAACGTCAGAGCAAAACACAAATGGTATCTACTACTCGACAGGTAAGTAGGATTTCAAAAAATAGGTGGTTCAAAAACTAAAGAAATAGAGTTGCCACTTATTGACTTTTTTTTAATTATAGGGTATAAAAACCAAAGAGAAATTCTAAAATTCATTCCAAATTTAAACGATGTTTCAAACTCAAAAAAGCAAATTTGAAAAAAATTTTGAAATAGTCTGAAATAAGTGGCTCTTATAAAAAATATTGCAAAAAAAAATAGCTAAAACTAACTAATAACCGATTCCCTTTGACTTTGCACTTACAATAGTTGCTTACAAAGTATTATAGTTCATTAGTTATTCAATTTAATCAGTTACGTCCATGTCAGACCAGTGACCATGGAAAGCTATTTATCGATTTATTTACTATATACTATATATGACCATGTGTGACCGCAACGATGCATAATATAAACAGACATATGTACATACATAACTGCATTTGTAACTGGCCTGCAGTGAAATATAGAACTAGTAAGAAAGAATACTTGACTGAAATTGTGCACAGCAGAGAATTGTTTTTGTACAGCTTGAAATGCACTAGTTCGAAAAAACTCAAAATTGTAGCGATTATAAAATAAGTTATGCAGGCAGGTTATGCAATCCGAGTGAAAGTGAAAATTAAAAAAAAAAATGTGGAATTTGAAAAGTAAAATCGAAATTCACCAAATATCGGATTGAAAGTGAATTTGCTTGAATTTCACTGGGAAGTGATTTACAGAACCTGCCTGATGATGTCTTTATTTGAATATATTTTCATTTATTTCCATACAACTTCATTAAAATCAAACTATCAAAAAGTTTTGGACCATAACCGAATTATATTTTTTTGAACTAGTTTGGGACTAGTGATTTATTGATCCAAATTTGACCAAATTACCCTGTAGTTGTATCAACTATGTAAAAATTATGAATTTCTTCTATTAAAAAATATATAATTACTTGCTTCTTGCTTTGTTCTGGTTCAATTTACTACAGGGAGTTATTAGTATTAATGTACAACCTTAAGCTTTCTTTTCTTTTTCTTCCTTTAACATTTTCTTGTTGTTTTTTATTTTTTTCTCTTATTGTTGCTCACGTCAAATGAAACTAAAAATAAATTAATTGGCATGTAAACAAGAGTAAACACGTGGTGTTGATATTTAATTTGGTGTCGGGCAGGCAAAAAGACGAGGCGTTACGTCTACAATGAGCATACAAAGCGACATGCAACTTCTCTGCAGTCACTAACTAGCAGAGTTATGCTAAATCGATGAAGTGCAGAAAATTTAAATACAAATCCAATATCCCACTACTCACAGGAAAGAAAATACGATGCAGCTGTACACCGGAAGTGGGTTCAACGAAAGGGTAACAGTGTAATATGCGAAAGTAATTTAATAAATTAAGTGTGTTTGTATGTAACAAATATTGTAAATATGTGCAACAAATTTTGTCATTTTAATTGAGAATTGTTTTAATGGGGTTGGATATTATATGCACAGTGTTTTCTCTGTTTTAAGGAATCCGTTTTGTATTCCAAATAAATTCACAATTGACAGCTAATTGGTAAATTATTGATTAAGACCTACTTGAATGACTCGTGGCTTCATTATTTTACTGAATTTTACTTTTCGATCAAACAAAAAATTTAATAATCATGAATACCGAAATTTCATATGACTTCAGATCATTATATAAATATTTACAAATTATTTAGGTTAACGACACTGTACGATCAATAAGTGATCTCATTGGAAACAACATGCTACTTTTGAAAAAATATTTTTGAAAATAATTATGGTGAAATATTTGAAATCTTTCAAAATATTTTTAATTTGACACTGGAGATCATGTAAATACGACCTACGTCTAAACAAAAGATCACTTGACGATCTTGCCACACTGGATTGTATTCTAAGTAGTATGAAAAATAAATAAAAACTTGAAAAGAACTCATTGCAAAATGCCTAACAGGTACTGTAAACACACCTCATCTGTGACTTATTGAGCACTCCTCTTATTCTGCTTTATTGCTATTTTTCCGATTTATAAATATTTTTAACGTAATCTTATCAACTGCATGAAGGCTGTCAAGTATTTGCAAGTTTATCTAGGTGTACATATGTGTATGTGCGATTTTTTTTACCTTAACGTCTGAGGCTTATTTGTTGAAAATACATACACATATGATAGAACAACGTACTTGTAGGCAACTTATATACTTTACATACTGTACATAGATTATAGACGAAAATACTTATGTGCTAATACGCCTGCACATACACACACACAAAGCACAATATATTCACCAGAAACGCTGATGAGTTGTCAAAAATACGCTTTATCACACAAAGGTGTAAATTACCGTAATTGGTGTGATAACACAATTCGACTTCGAAAAAAAAACAAGTTGGAAAGAAAAAAAATACCAGAAAATATATCGAAATTATTGCTTGAATAATTAGTTTAGAAAATAGAAAACCTAATTTGAAAGGCACACACACCAAAAGCGCTTTAGAGGCATCTAACATGTAATCAGAAACTAAATTTTTTCTTACAACAACTCAGCATTGGATTTCAAGCACTCGCTTGGATTTTCTGTACACAAATTTGATTTGTTAATAGTAATCTGAGGTTCAACCAACACTTTTACATAATTAATGCATTTAAATGTACAATTTTGAACTACAACAATACAACAACAATGACATTGCGGTTTTCCGTAGCCAAAGTTAAAGCCTCAAAACGAGGTTAAAAGTTTAAAAAATATATTTAAAACATAAAAATCTAAAAAATAAATAATTATTCACAAAAATAAATAAAAAATGCATTTAAAATTATTTATAATAGTATAAAAAATATTTAAAAAAATATAATTTTATTTTGATTCCATTTTTATACCAAAAAAAATTTAATGCAAAAAAATAATAATATTAAATAAAGAAACCTAACAAAACAGCAACTCAAACCTAATAAAAACGAGCTATTCATGAATTTGCCAAACGTTATCAGCGATATATTCATACATTCCGACACACATACATAGAAACATACAAATATGCATATTTCAACGCTGATTCAAAGCGCAAGCAAATATGAATGAACTTATATTTTGTATGAGCGCATGCGACAAACTGACCGACGCTTGCTTTGTACTAATTAAAAATCGTTAGCATCGGTTCATTTGCATAAATTGACAAAAAATAACGGACAACATGAACTGACACAGTTGCTATAACAAGAGCATACACTTTAAAAACAGCATCCATATCAGCAGCAAATACAAAGAAAAGTAAGCATGAGCTTATTTACATAAATACATTTATGACTTTAACGGTTACTTCTCATAATAAAAAAACGGGTTGATAAAAACACAGCCAGAAAATTTAAAATGTTGATATCAAGTGATGACGCAGAATTAAATGCATAAATATATACAAACATGTATTTAAACGTATGAATTTGAGTGTTTTGCAAGTGTTTGTATGTATGTATTTATCGGCACTTAATTGGTAGTGGTAGCGCAGCGAAAGCATACAACGGCCGGCCATGATGAAAGTAGTAAATATTTAACGGGTGCATGAACTTGACTTTCAGACAATTTCGCTTAACTCAACGCCACCACCGCCGCCGCCGTCGCCGCGAGGCTGTGAGAGCAAGCAGTGCGCACACACACATTCCATTTTGTATGTAAATGGCGTTTTAGCGCTTAAAGCTTCATACAAGTTCATTGTATTTTTTGGCAAATCCAATCAGTATCATCTACAGACGCACATAAACCCAAAATGATAAATAAATGAAATCAGCTATGTACTTGAGACGCACACAGAGTAGCAATTAAATGCAAAGCAATGCGCAAAGAACTCTACAAATTGTACATTGAGCTCTCGAAATATTGCACTTCCCTCGACTTCTCTCGAAAATGTTGGCAGCGTGTTAGTGGGCGTCAAATGGCTGAAGTTTTGGGCGCGTGTTGACGCAGTTGAGAGCGACAAAGCAAAGCATAAATAAACAAACTCATAAAGAAATTTAGGATTTTTAAGTGTTTTTGTTGTGGTGATTGCACTTCTCAAAATAAGTTCTTTGTCTCAATGCAATAAGTGGCTGTTATCGGATACTTAAGTGATAATAATCAAATCTGCGCAAAATTAGAATTGTTTGCTAGAAATTGGTTTATTAGAGTGCAATGGACGTAAGCATTAGCAAAATTTTAGGAAAATGAATAAGGAAAATTATTATTTTAGCTTTCGAACAAGATTTGAATATAAGAAACAACGTTTCTTCGACAGCTGGATAGGCGTCATAGAAAGCACACTCTGTTTTCTATACAGAAAATTACTTTTGACCTTGCAGCACACTTCTAAACAATTTTAGTACACTTTTATGCCACAAAAACAATAACATAACAGTTTAAGCAATTTTTTTTACTTTCATACTTTGCATTTAAAATAATTTTTTTTTTTTTCAAACAAAACCACAAAAACCGCAAAAACCACACGCACCCAAATTCTGGCAAGTGGCAAATGACGCAATGTTTAAATACCAAACAAACTGATAAGCACAAAAGTGCATGACATAAAACTAAAATCACACTTTTTTTTTGTTGGGCGATACCACTTTTAAGGTGAGTAAGTGCAAAAAATAAGCTAATACTCGATAACAAACATATGACATTGCTTAGGTGATTATGTTTTGTAGGTAAATTTGTACACACTTTAATAATAATATTCACAAAAATCCACATGCTTGCTTTAAAATGTAACCATTCACTACTTCTGACCAAAAAAAAAAACAATTCAAAAATTAAAAAAAATGGTTTCCGTTTGAGAAAATAAAAGTAGTTTTACTTCAGTATAAGCTATACTGTGCTCTATTTTGGTTTGCTCCAAATAATAGTTAAAACCGCATTGAATTATAAATGCACTATACAAATGTACACAAACGCATTTTTCGGCTTATTGTTCATTTTTCTGTTATGTTATGTTATGTGTGAGTGCAACATAACCGCAAGTGATGGTGCAATCAGCATAACAAAGTCATATTACACAGTTGTTTGCTATAGAGAAACTCACTTGATAATAAAGCACAATGTACTACATTCTGCTAAGCTTATAGTTACGTGCGTGATGACTTGAACACAAATGAAAGTAAGCAAAACTAAAAAATAAATATGAATTACTTAACATTTTGAGATATTGAATATTTTTACAAAGAACCTTGTTTCACTTCTCTAAATTTTCAAGTAATTTAAACAAAAAGTGTATTGTTAAATAAACAAAAAACTATTTTTCATTTAACTTTCACGAAAAACGCACTCTTTATCACATAAAAACAACTTAGAATCACTGAAATTGTGAAAAAATACAAATAATAATTGTAAATAGTTTTCTGACAACGTCAAATACACGCAGATGTACACTGCTCATAAACAAAATATGTAAATATGTTGTTTTGCAGAAAGTGTATGAAAGCGCAAAACAAAATCATAGCAGCAAAACAGATAAGTAACAGCTTCCGGCTGACGGTAATAACACTAGCAATATAAGCATACTAGTTGTAATGCATGGAAGAGGTAGTGCGCCAGCTTATCGCAAAGCTGTATGCCCAAAGCGGTTTAAATTACAATTACTGTAGTTGAAGCAGCAGCATAGCAGCTCAGGTAAGGTCAAACAACTTAGTCATAGTGAATACGGCGTTGAAGTTAGTGGATGACGGCGACATCATTTGAATACTTATTCGTATTTAGCTCGCAGTTCTTTCGTTATGCCGTGCTCTATTAATAATTGCAACTTTAACGGTTAATAAACTCAATTATGGCAAGTGATAATAATGAAACGAAAGCTATTCGGTTTAGAACAAAGCAAATTAAACTGAATTCTGCTTTGCGAGCTAGCTAACAAGGTATTTACGAAGTTACACTTTGTGCCGGAAATGGCAACATATAGGCATAAACAATGCACACAAAAATTAAAACAATAAATTACCATACAAAATTAAACAAAATAATCACACAGTGAAACTCTGTTGAGTTCAACTCATACGGCCTCTGATTGCATATCGAGTTGTGTATAAATAAGCAAGTACACATGCCGATATTCTTATTTGAAATGTATGCAATCAAGTACACCGCGTGAGTGTGTTGATAAGTTTTAAACAAAAGCAAAAATTAAGATCATCATAAAAAGAATTATTCGGCTCACCTGAGCCTTTTATATGTTGAATGCGTAGTTAGATATTTGCTTGTTTGCAGTCTGACTGCTCTTTTCCTTTATGTGAACACTAAATTGTTGTTGTGGTTAATGTAGAAGTTTCTCTGTTTGGCCCCAGTTGCGCGGAGCCTCAGCTGAGCAATGTCACGAGACACCGTCCGTTTGGTGTACTAGCTACTTGCCCGAATGATAACTGTGGCACTGCGCTTTATTATATTGTTTTTAATTTTTTCTTACTAAGCGTATATTGATGATGACATGTAAAATCACATATGGGGGAGTATAGCGCACACAGCTGGAGCTTTTTGTGTAGTGGAGTACAACTAGAACAGGGAATACTACGACGATGGCTTGACGATGACTTTATATGCAGTTTGTGTTTAATTTGCTTCTGTAACTATTGCTGCCAATGGCGACCAATGTCTACATAAGTGTTCGGTTGCACTTTTGGGTTTGCCCCTTCTTCTATAGCTGCTCTTTACTACTTTCTTTCTTTTCCACTTGTAATACGTATTCACCTTTCCACTATTTGGGTTTTCGTTTGTAGCACTTACGTTTCAGCGTTATTTGCACTATACGATTTTTTATACAATTTATAAAGAAATTTATATTATTTTTTTTAAAGCTACGAGCGCTTTTAATTTTCACGAAATATCACCGTCCAAAATTTCTGACGAACGAATACTGGATGAATGAGTAGGTCGTCTGCCGTCTATGACCAGTAGGAATTTAAGAATGGGAGTGGAAGAATAACGCAAAGCGTAATATGATGACAACTGATGACGTTTTTGGTTTCGCTCTTTATACGATGCTTCGTTGTTTCTCTGCTCGTTCTGCTACTGATTTGGAACGACTGTTTTTGCTGTTTATTGCGTTATTTCGCTTTCGAAATAGCGAACTTATTTTAAATCACACTTATTCTTTATATTATATACAAAGCTGAGGTTGTTTAGAATACCTAATCATAATAAATTCCCAACTCTTTCAACACACAAAATACAAAACAAAAATTAGAGAAAATTTTCGAAAAACTATCTATTTTGTCATTCACCTTTGCTGATGATTCGTATGTTGCAAAGGTTATTGTTTTACTTGTGCTTACTTTTTCAGTTCCGAAACGAAATTTATTAACTCTATTTGCGTACGTTCACACTTATTAAAATTGTCTAATCTTTGTGTATAGCTGAATATTTTTCAACAAAAGATTTTTAGAAGTTTCTAATAAAAATATATAACAAAAAACAGGAGCAAATTTTGTTCCCACAGACTTTCCAATTCTACGAATACAACAACACTAAATTAGAAACAGTGTTGCATGTAAAGATGCCAATAGGCAGCAAATTATTTGTGCACGTAAATTCCCTAAAACGTTGGAAAATTAGTAATTTGAAATGTTAAAATTTGAATGTGTTAAATTATTAAATTTAATTCAATTAGTTTATTAGATTTCCATAATAGTATATTTATTTTGCACAATTTGCTGTAATTAATATTGGTTGGACGCAGTAACACTGATTTTTATAAAGACTGGTGGCATAATTGGGACGACGACAACGGCATCTGTGGTGCAATAGCTGTGTTTATCTTAACCTTTGAGAAATTGTTTAGAATTGGTGAAAACATAAATAATAAATAAAATATATTGAAAGAAATTAATTAATAAATTATTAAGAGATACAATATAATATGATTTATATAAAAATATATATTATAATTACAATTAAAACAAAATGCATGTTAAATTACTACAAAATATTAAATACTATTAATAATATTAAAAATTAATAATTTGAAATATCTTGATATAATTACATTTATAAAAACAATTATCTTCAAGTTAAGTGTGTATTGCGATTTTAATAATATAGGATATATTAAAAAATATATTGAAAACCTATGAAAAAGCATGAATGGCTGAAAACCATTTATATAAAATTTAGTTAGTTAATATTTATATTATTCTGTAAATGAAAACCGTTAAAATTGAGGAAATAAACTAATTAGAACAGTATTTGAATTAATAAAAACAAATATGTAAATTAGTAAATAATTAATTAAAATTAAAAATTATAAATATGTATATACATATATAATAAAATAGAAAGATTTAAAAAATTATTATTTAAAATAAGACATTAAATTTTATAAATTAAATTAATTATTGGATCAAAATTTTATAAATCGAAATGTAACTTCATTTAAATTGTGTTTTTCCATTTGTTTACTTTAACACTTCCATGCGTAATATCAAACCTCAATATTTATTTACATATTGGTGTATTATTGTTTAAAAGTATACGCATTATTAATATGTTTATCTAAGCGTCAATTTATTGCGCGCACGCGCTTTGCCACGCAATAGTTGGAAAGTTTCTCATTTATCAAACTGACATTAACAAAACATATTTAAAACAAAAAATCTAAAAAAAGAAAAGGGAAATAGCAAACGTGAGCTAATTCAATCAATAAACAATTTATATATAAATACAGCAACTATTAATATACGCTACTGTGCGAGTCATCATATTACAAACGCCTACATTAAATAAATAATAATAAAGTTATATATGTTTATGCATTTTTAAGAAAAATATTTTCCGCTTGGGCCCATGCAATTTGCTTGTAATAATATTTAAATGACTTGGCAGCATTAAAAAAGCATATAAATAATTGTCTGACATATGTATATAAATAATTGTCTGAAAATGGCATTACCTGTGTGTAATTATTATTTCTAAGTTTATGAAGCTAAAAATTTTACTAAAAAATTATTTTATTTCCATAAAAATATTATTTGTAGTTTCTTTATGTTTATATATAGTATAAACATTATAAATAAAAGTATATATAGCTGAAGCCTTACTCAACTCAATTAGCGTCACTACCACCTTCATCTCACTCCCTCACCAAATTCTCTTTGCAATAATATAAAACATCAATTATTGTTTGACTTATCAATTTTATTATTCTGCTCAATAAAATAATGAATTTCTAATCGTTTATATTAACCAAAAGTAGATTTCATAAACATACATATGTAGGTATATGTAAAACAGCACTAAATACATACATACATATAAACATATAAAGAAACATATATATATTTATATAATATATAGATAGTGAATAAATTTTGGCATAATCACAAATTTCAACTTATGTCATTTTTAGTCACAATAAATCAACATTTACATAACATACATATATATATTTCGTGTTAATTCACTACTATTACACTTTCGGAACTACAATATTTGCATTTTATCTTTCGTTTTGTTTTGATTTTTTTTTTACTTCTCTTTTACATTTATTACTTCACATTTAAGCGCTACATCAAGTGAAACAGTAACTTAAACTTAAACAAAATAATAACTTAAATCTTGTAATATTTTTAACATTAAAATAAAAATTAATAAAAAATGATCGAGTTTGCGCTGCGTATGTATGTGTTTGTGTGTGTGTGTGTGGTTGTGTGAATGTGAATTGAGCTTATTTAAGTTGTATATGGGAGCGTGCGTGCGTGTTTACGTGTGCGTGTGCGTGTGTGTGACATGGTCTTCGGATGTGCATGTGTTGAAACAAAACCGTTATAATATAATATTAATTTCAACTATAACTACTAAAACTAAATGCGTTAATCGAAATTAAATTAATTTATAATTAACCTGAAGTGGGACATAATATGTATATAGTAGACAGCACAATAGCAGGAGAGATAGTTAGATAGAGAGAGAGAGAGAGCGGGGGACAGGGAGAGGGTTGAAACTTAAATTTTAATAATGTAAATGTAATATAATATGTTTGTGTGTGTGTGTGTCACTAAAATTTAAGGATTTTCGGGCGGTTCATCCGGTGTTAGTAGACTTTGCGGTGCATTATCGAGATCGGCCAGTACGACCGATGGGAATTCCTCATGCACCGAATTCGAATTCGAATCCTCTTCGAGTACATTCGGCGGCGGACGATTTCCCGGTAGGAATTCATCCAAATTCGGTATATACTCAACCGTTGCGTATTCAGTTGGTGGCGCCAACGATGCTGTCTCCGGCGGTAACGGCTTGCCGGCCGACACTTCTTCGAGCACCGCTGGTGGCGGTGGTGCCACCACAACCGTTGATGCGCCTACAATTTTAGTCAATTCCGAAATAGCGTGTGCGGACTGCAGTGTGCCCTCTTGTGCCGCGGCCGCAGCTAGTGTGCCTCTGATAACCTCATCAGCAGCGGAGTGTGATTTCTCGTCAACTGCAACATCTGCTTCAACGGCGTGTGTCTCCATTGTGTTATTATTGAAATCAACTGCATTCGGCTTGTCTTTGGTCGTGTTCGGTGCCGTTGTAATGGTGATGTTGGTGCTTGTATTGACGCCTTCGCCCAGATTTGTGTTGGCCACTTCATGTAGTTCTATTGCGCCGTCAGTTTCGTTAGTTTCCAGAGTGGATGTGGGCGCTTCCAGCGTTGCCACCTGTTCATTAGCATTAGTTGCAGCTGTGGTTGTTGTGGTGGCAGCAGTTGTAGTCGTAGTTGTTGTTGTTGAAGGTGTAGTCGTCGCCAGTGTTGGCATTGGTGCAATTAGCAGCGGTTTTATAATCGGCGCAATCAACGGTGGCAACACTTCGTCGGCATTATTCAATGGTGGATTGAGTAGCGGTACTATAACGACCGGCTTTGCATTGGCCAGCACTTGTTGACTCAATTGCGTTGGTATAATCAGCGGATAGTTATTGACGAACAGCATCGGCAGCACGGTGCAGACTTCTTGATCGATTTCGAAGCATTGTGACTTGCCACGTATGCGCGTCTCCTGCTTCAGCATGATGGGACAGAGTTCGTTGAGACGATTGTCACAAAGTATTGGATTGTCTGCGGGTGAGGAGAGAGGGGTTATTGAAGAGTTCCAGTGTTCAAGTGAATTTAAGCGAAACTTACCATCTAAATACAATTCCAATTTGCCGGGTACATTGTGGTTCATGCATCTCGTTTGCGAAACCAAATCCGAAGATATCGACGAAATTTGATTGCTGGTCAGATTGGCTTGACACAGCACGGGCAAGCCATGGAAGTCCTTCTCCAATCGGGTGATGTTATTGTAGGCGGCCTTCAAGATTTTCAGATTCGGAAGGAAGGTCTGCAAATATTTTAAAAAAATATATTAGTTTAGTGGCAACACTCTATGTCAAAATTCAAATTTTACTTAAAGCCTATCTAAACCTATTAAAGTTATTTAAAGCCTATCCGAGTACTTTTCGAAACACTTTTCAAAATATCTCTACATTAAAGGATTTCCACATATATTCGGAAGATTTTTAATTTCTTTTTTTGCGGTACAGTTATAGGATTTCGAAAGGTGTCAACTCTGTACCAAAATAAGCCTAAATAACGACTTTCAATATTACCTATTTCTATTTGATAACGATTTACTCACCCTTTCCATTTCCTTCAGCGTCAACAGTTGATTGTGCGACAAATCCAAGATCTCCAACTTAGCCAACCCAATAAAGTCCTCCGGTAAAATGCGTTCCAGCTGATTGTACGACAGACTTAGTATACGCAAGCTATTCAAACCCATGAGAGCGCCATCCAAGGACTTCAATTCATTATGATCCAAATTCAACTCGAACAAATAAGAATTCTGATCAATATTATTCTCCTGATGGCCGGTCAAACGCTTGATGCGATTGTTGTTCAGCATCAAATGACGCAACATGAACAAACCGCGTATCTCATTCATGGAGAACTCCTCGATTTCATTGTAAGAGATATTAGCGCGATACAAACGACTCAACGGCAGCAATGAACTGTTCAAGGACTTGATGTGATTAACCGAGAAGTCAATGTCCTCCAGCATTTTGCACTCCAGAAAGTCATCTTGACGCAAATACTCGATCTCATTGTTGAAAGCGTGGAACTCATTCAAATTGCGCGCATGCTTGAAGATCCCGTCGAAGGCGCGTATGAGATTGTGTTGCACATGCAAATTCTCCAACTGTTGCATGTAACGCATGCTCTCCGGCAAGCGTACCAAGCGATTATTTTGCGCCATAATCAATTTCAAACGATTCGACTCGGGCAACTCATCATCCAAACTGCTAATACGATTCATATTAATGAACAGCGATTCCAATTTGTCCAAATGCCGCAACGTGCTGTTGAGATTCTCGATTTGATTGCGCCCCAAATGCAATGTGACCAGACTTGTCGGAAATGCGCCCTTATCCAAACGTTTGATATTATTGCTCGGCAAGAAGAGATTCACCACCATTTGTGTGCCCTTGAGATCATCCTGCAGCACCGAACTTAGGCGACAGCGTCCCATATCGAAGGTTTTCACAATTGGCATATGATTCAGCATGTGCTTAGGGATCTCTTCGAGTTCATTGTCGCCAATACTCAGATACTCCACGTTTGATAAACCTCGAAATGGTAACTCAGGCACCGATCTAAAAATAGCCAAAGTAAAGTAGATGTTGAAAAAGTAGAATAAGTGGAAGAAGAAGAAGCAAAAGTTGTTGATTTAATCTATTTTTTTTGCTTTTGCTTGCATTATTATTGTTGTTATTTTGAATATTGACAGTGAAGCGTAGAGAAAATGGTGGAAGAATACATGTATGAATGGAAAGCTTCCGACGTCGAGCGACAACGCATCAACAGCGAAAATTACAAAAAACAATAAAAAATAATAATAACAATAACAATATCAGCACATGCATGTGTATGTATGTATGTATATTATATATTCATAAACAGTTATATATATAATATATTATTTGGATTTGTTTTGAATTATCAATCAGCCACACACACCGTCAGCTACAGCAACAGTCCCTACTTATGTCGCGCCGCGCACAAGCCAAGCGCGGTTCACGGATACTGCAGCAACCGCTGTTGCCGTTGGCTGCGTAGCTGCGCGTTTGCTTTCTTATCAAATATTTCAACTTTTTCGTCACATTTCTACGGTTGTTCTTTGCGTATACATCTATATAGTATAATATATATATTTGTTGTTATTGTTATATTTTTGGCACAATGTTGTTGTTGTTGTTTTTGTTGTGTAATTCATCAACACGTCATTGGCAAATTGCGTTCAACTGTGAAATTATATTGACCGTTTTTCGCAATTAGCTAGGTTTTAGACCAGCTTTTACGAAGAAATAGCGAAGAAAGCATTTCAGAGTCTTCATACATACATATATTTGTGAAGCATATATATTCCTTCAAAAGATAAAAATCTGGGGTAATTGCCTTATGTTGACACATTCGCACATGAACTGTTTCGCATAGACACTTTTATATGCTGCTACCGGGGCATACAGTAGGCGTGCAGCAAAATGGAACACATACATAACATATATATGGGAAAATAATTTTTTGGAACAAAGTTTGGTGAAATACACTATGCAATATACTATACACAATTTTTTACTTTTCAACACTATTGCGATTTTTTATACCCTATTAAGTTTGTCACGAAGTTTGTAACACCCAGAAGGAAGCGTGGGAGGTATATATATAAATGATCAGTATGTTGAACTGAGTCGATTTAGCCATGTCCGTCCGTCCGTCTGTCTGTATATATACGAACTAGTCCTTCAGTTTTTAAGATATCGTTTTGAAATTTTGCAGAAGTTATTTTCTCTTCAAGAAGCTGCTCATTTGTTGGAACCGATATCGGACCACTATAGCATATAGCTGTCATACAAACCGAACGATCGGAATCAATGGCTTGTATGGAAAATTTTCGCATTTGACGTGGTATCTTCACGAAATTTGGTGTGAGTTATTGCTCATAGAAATAATTTAATCTCCGAAAAAAATGTTCAGATCGGTTCACTATAGCATATAGCTGTCATACAAACTGAACGATCGGAATCAAGGGCTTGTATGGAAAATTTTCGCATTTGATGTGGTATCTTCACGGATTTGACACGGATTACTGCTTAAGGTAATAATATAATCTCCGAAGAAATTGTTCAGATCGGTTCACTATAGCATATAGCTGCCATACAAACTGAACGATCGAAATCAATGGCTTGTATGGAAAATTTTCGCATTTGATGTGGTATCTTCACGAAATTTGACATGGATTACTGTTTAAGGTAATAATATAATCTCCGAAGAAATTGTTCAGATCGGCTTCGGTACAGTTAACGTTTTTTCTTGTTTTAATTTAATATAAAAATATATAATTTTATAAAAAATAAATAATGTTTGAAAATATATATATTTTTTTTAATTCAAGGAGAATATGCCTGAAACCAGTGATCTGAGATATACACAAGAATTTTATGCTACGATCAAAAAAAAAATACAATCTTTTTAAATTTTCAAAAATTTCCTTCGTTTCATTCATGACATCACAAATCGATCCCTTTTTCTGACAAACACGCTCAAAACAAGTAAAGAAGTTAAAGTTTACACTATTTCTAGCATTCTAGAAAGTAATCACGCTATATCAGAAGACTTAAAGGAATCGGAACTGTCAAATTTTTCACCTTTTTTCTTTCATGACAACACAAACCCGTTTCTTTTTCTGTCCAATGAATTCCAAAATATAAAGAGACTATCGTTTTTTCTATTTTTAACATTTTGAAACGTAATCACGTCTATTTTAATGAGAATCTAGAGAATTTTACTTTCTCAAGTTCGAAAACTATTCTGTTCGTAATAATATTTAACAAACTGCATAATTTATAAAGAGTCCTTGATATTACGATGCTTAGTAGACTGAAAAAATCCTTCTTTTCGAGCTCTATTCTTTTTAATAAACATAATTATAGTTATAGAACACATAAATTGTCCCATATTTATACTTTCAATTTTGTAATTTTTCAGCGTGTTTCCATTTTTTCGCCACCTACTGTATGTATATGACAAACGGACCTAGTCTGACCGCAGAGCATAATGAGTTTCATTCACCATATTGTTTACGGATGCCCTTGTCTCCATTGCAATCTTTTGCAGTGATGCAATGAAAATAAAACGAAAAGAATAAACAAGTTTATGGCAGACACGCGCACTGAATGTCCTTTGAATCATAATATTATAAATAAACATTATCAATATGCAATAAAAATGAAATCAAAACAAATGTACTCGTATATAGCACACCAAAAAAAAATACAAAAAATATATATTTCAGTATAATTAAAAGTTTAACGGCGTCTCGTCTAAGCTTTTTTGGAACAAAGCAAAATATTTTGCGCTAATTGGATCCCAAGTCATTAGGTAAAATATTTGCGGTAAATGAACTCTTGAGTCAAGCCATGGTCAAGCGTATGTTAAATGGAAACCGAAGAGGGTTCTAGACAAGTCATACCTAGGTCATTGTTTGCGGATTAAGATATTCCGAAGATATTCACATGATAGAAGAGCTCAAGAACTCCAAGATAAGATACATGATAGAGGAGCTCAAGAACTCCAAGATAAGAAACACAAAGACACTTGCAGAAGTCCACAAGTATTTACAAGTGAAATACAAAGGCGCTGGTAGCAGTCACTCTGTTGTTGTCTTCGAGCTGTACTTCCCGATCTACTTAAATCTAATTGGATGTAATTCCAAACAATCTCCTATAAAAAGCCTCAATTATTTTACAATATCTAATACGCAACAAAGAAATCCCAAGGACAAACGAAGGAATACCAGCCTGAGTGGAAAGGAATGCATCGACTTCCTTCCCACTACGGCACCTGTCAATCTGTCAACATGACACACTTGACTTGGGCGCCACTTGTGACAAACGACGTCACTAAAAATAGATTCACATCACACAATTAACGACCATTTGTCTGGCATTAGAAATTCTAATTTCCTACACTGTTGTGCGACATGCAGCCAACACTTTCTTTACACGCAAGTTGGCGCGCATGTGCAGCACAAACACCATGTAACAACAACAACAACATGCAATAAGCCTCACACAAAACTGGTTGCAAGTGGAGTAGGCAAGGCGTCTTAGCTCCCATTGAATGTTTGTCTGTTTGGTAAAGCCCACTTAATGATAGCATCCAAGCTCCTCTATCATTGCTTATAACTGAATTAATTAAATTGTTGCGAGAAATTCCAGTAGCGCCTGCTCGTTGCTACTGGCATACGCACGCGATGCCACAAGTGTGGACCCTGTAGGAAATTTGAAGTGACACTTCGGACTGTTGACTGCAGTTTGTGGTTGGTATGCGGATACTTCGTGTCAACGGCTACTGTTCTTTAATTGAAGTGAATTGCTTTCGCTGGACATATTTTCCTACAGGGCTTGTATGTGCGTTAGTGTCCACTTAATACAGTGCATCATCAAATGCTTGATGGATGATGATGCTCTGACAACACGCGTCTATGTTGTTAGGAATGCTTGCGGCGTACATTGCATTATTCATCTGGGAATGGACTGCAATGTTTTTGGCGCCATTGGTCAAGCGCAAGGCGTGCTGTTGCGCTGCTGCTTAATAAGGAGTGCGATCGCGATTACGATCGTGATTGCAATGTGCTATTCATAATGATAATGTTCAGCTGACTCGCTTGTTGATGGGCTGTTGTGACAATTGATTGGAGTATCCTCGCGTCTAATCACCAATAAACACACGCACAGCAGCACACTAACTGGTTTCAGCATGCTTCTAAGTTGTGTTAAAGTGCTGCACATTCCATGCATTCCGTTATCGTTGCGAATGATGAACGGCTGTCTACTGTATCGAGTTTATTTTTAGCATTTTTAGCTGTCCATTCGTGTGGAAAATATCGGCAAACAATTTATTTATACCGGGTAAGGCGAGCTATTCGCGCCATGTGACAATTTATTTTCAATTTAAACAAGATTTCTTGAGGACTACATTGTTGTTTTTATGGTTTCTATTTTCTATGGTCAGGAAGTTAGATTGTAGTTAATGGATAAATTTGCAATTCGCAGTTGGTAATTGCTGCGGAGCTTGTAACCATAATTACTTTGTTAGTTAGTGTTGTTTGATGCTCTTCTAGCAATAATTGAGTAATTATATATGTAAAGAAACACTTATCATGGAAATTCGTGAACTATTTAGGTGCAGGACCCACGATTTAAGGGTAACATGAAGATTTTTACCACAAATAGAAGGTGAAGCTCGAAGAAACACTCATTAAAGGTGCAATAAAATTATTCAATGTATCCAAAACCTGTGAGGCATCCTTAAAACCTTCAAAGAACGTTCTGGGGATTGCCAATGTGATATTCTTTTTAGAAGAAAAGACATATGGAATCGAAATTCCTACATTGATTGCTTGTAGCTAGGTGGTATAGATATCAATTCAGTATATGTTAGTTTTTCTAGTTGTCTGTCGACAATCCTAGGCCTTTGGGAGGCCCGTTGTAACTCAATTCAGTCTAACACTCGAACTTTATTTAATAAATTTTAATAAAAATTGATTCAAATCTGAAATCTTGATCTTTGTAAAGTATTCGAAGACGAATTAGGATTGTCGGAAGTAAAATACCATATGCTACTAGAATCGTGTGAATTCACCCTCTTTTGAAGGATTGATTTTTATTTTATGGTTCTTCATTTAACCAATATTTGAAATAACCCGATGTTAATTTAGAGATGTCCAAAAAAATGAGTGAAAAAAATTAACTTGCATTAGAAATTAAAATTTAACCCTTACATTGAAGAACTATAGAAGGTGTTGCCTACATTTGGGCGTATAGTATAATAATTATTCCTATAGAGGATATACACTTTAAGGGTTGGTGATAAAGCTTTGTTTGCTTGGTACCTTTAAAAATATGAGTATTATCTAAGGTTTAATGGGTGATCCAAGTAAACGTACTTTCTTCAATATCAGAAAATACATTACAATTGGAATATTCGACTAAATACGACTACATTTCTTCAAAAATGATGCCGGTGAGAACGTAAGCGTCAAAGGCGACCGTTATCGCGCCATGATAACCGACTATTTGATGCCTGGAATAGAAGATCGTGATCTCGGCGATATTAGATTTCATCAAGACGGCGCCTCTTCCCACACATCACATCAATCAAAGGATTTATTGAGAGAACACTTCGGAGATCAGATAATTTCATGTTTTGGGCAGGTTGATTGGCCAACAAGATGTTGTGATATCACACCGTTAGACTTTTTCCTGTTGGGACATATAAAGTCTAAAGGCTATGCGGACAATCCCGCTTCGCTGTCATTCGCCAGTTATTAGTCGAAATGCTCTCATCGGATGGACCATCGAGACGTAGGCCCGAACAACATTTGAAACAGCTTTTTGGGATGATGTGTTTTTTTTTTAAGTAGGGAACCTCGAAATGGATTACCATTTATAATATTCAAAAGTGTTTTTAGAAATAAATGAAATAGAAATTCCTCTTCTCCTACTTTAAAATATATATAAGATAAATCGAAAAAATCACCGTTTTATTAGATTCAATTATGTAGAAATAAAATTTGGGGAATTTAAGACGGAGAAACCACTTGTCAATCAAAAAAAAGTACCAAAGCGAAGCGAAAGTAAACGTGAGTCGAATCTTAATATGATAATCATAATACTGTATATATGGATTACTCTAAATATATTATAGTTAACTGCAAACATTTCAAAAGCAAAATTCGCACACATTTTCGTAGAGGAAGCAGCATGCAATATACAAAAAGAAAAAATGTCGCTCACTGCAAGCAGAATCGTCGATCTATGCAAAAAGCACAATCGGTTGCGTGTTATCAAATATATATTTTATTAGTTCATGTGCTGTGTGTGCGCCAGAGACGTCACAAAGTGATCACTTCTTTTTCAGCAGATAACCAATGAGCGGCGGGGTAATAGTTCTTCTTCTTTTTTTTATACTCTCGCAACCTGTTGCACAGAGTATAATAGTTTTGTTCACCTAACGGTTGTTTGTGTCACCAAGAAATATAAGAGTTAGATATGGAGTTATATATACATAAATGATCAGGATGACGAGTAGATTTGAAATCCGGATGTCTGTCCGTCCGTCTGTCCGTCCGTCCGTCTGTCCGTCTGTCCGTCTGTCCGTGCAAGCGATAACTTGAGTAAAAATTAAGATATCTTAATGAAACTTGGAACACATGTTCCTTGGCACCCTGAGGAGGTTGCTTTCGAAAATGGGCAAAATCGGTCCACTGCCACGCCCACAAAATGGTGGAAACCGAAAACCTATACTGTGTCATAACTAAGCCATAAATAAAGTTATGAAAATGAAATTTGGAACATAGGATCCCATTAGGGAGGGGCATATTTGGATGTAATTTTTTTGGAAAAGTGGGCGTGACCCCGCCCCCAAATAGGTTTTTTGTATATAACTCGCAAACCAATAAAGCTATATAAACCAAACTTTCTGCAGTCGTTTATTTTAGCCATTTCCTTATACAGTCCAAAAATGAAAGAAATCGGATAATAACCACGCCCACCTCCCATACAAAGGTTAGGTTGAAAATTACTAAAAGTGCGTTAACTCACTAACGAAAAACGTCAGAAACATCAAATTTAACATAAGAAATGGCAGAAGAAAGCTGCACTGAGATTTTTTTACAAAATGGAAAATGGGCGTGGCGTCGCCCACTTATGGGTCAAAAACCATATCTCAGAAACTACTCGACCGATTTCAATGAAATTCGGTATATAACACTTTCTTGACACCCTGATGATACGGGTGAAATATGGTGAAATCGGTTCACAACTACGTCTACTTCCCATATAACTCAATTTTGAATTCCATCTGATTCGTTCACTTTATAATGTATTCATAAGGAACCAATGAAGCTAGCGGAATAAAACTTTACACAAATACTGTATTTGAGCTGTGACATCACTTGTGGAAAAATTGTCAAAATCGGACCATGACTTTTCAAGGCCCCTGATATCGAACATGAAGAACTCAGTGCCTAATGTTAATTTTTCACCAAAAATATAGGTAAAACCCTCAGATATTTTAATGTTATTCATTCCCTATGCATTTTTTTATACTCTCGCAACAAATGTTGCTAAAGAGAGTATTATAGTTTTGTTCACATAACGGTTGTTTGTAACACCCAAAACTAAACGAGTTAGATATAGGGTTATATATACCAAAGTGATCAGGGTGAAGAGTGGAGTTCAAATCCGAATGTCTGTCTGTCCGTCCGTCCGTCTGTGCAAGCTGTAACTTGAGTAAAAATTAAGATATCTTGATGAAACTTGGCACACTTATTTCTTAGCACCATAGGAAGGTTGCTTTCGAAAATGGGCAAAATCGGACCACTGCCACGCCCACAAAATGGCGAAAACCGAAAACACATAAAGTGCCATAACTAAGCCGTAAATAAAGCTATGGAAATAAAATTTGGTATGAAGGATCGCACTAGGAAGGGGCATATTTGGATGTAATTTTTTTGGGGAAGTGGGCGTGGCCCCGCCCCCTACTAAGATTTTTGTACATATCTCGCAAACCATTAGAGCTATATAAACCAAACTTTCTGCAGTCGTTTTTTTTAGCCACTCCCTAATACAGTCCAAAAATTAAAGAAATCGGATCATAACCACGCCCACCTCCCATACAAAAGTTAGGTTGAAAATGACTAAAAGTGGGTTAACTCACTAACCAAGAACGTCAGAAACACTAAATTTCACATAAGAAATGGCAGAAGGAAGCTGCACTGAGATTTTTTTACAAAATGGAAAATGGGCGTGGCGTCGCCCACTTATGGGTCAAAAATCATATCTCAGGAACTACTCGACCGATTTTAATGAAACTTGGTTTGTAATAGTTTCCTTACACCCCAATGATATGAAAATGTTGTGAAAATAGGTTAAATCGCTTCACAATCACGCCTACTTCCTATATACCAGAACTTTGAAGACGATCTGAATCGTTTACTTCACAATATATAAAGTAAGCACTAGTGAAGATATCGAAGCAGAACTTTGCACAAATACTATGTTAATAGTGTGGCAGCCCCATTCTAAAAATCGCCGAAATCGGACCATAGGATTTCAAGGCCCCATGTATCGAACATGAGGACCTCGGTGCTTCTAACCTAATATTAGGGTTTCCAACTTTCAATGGACTTTATACAATATATATGACGAATATGTGGGTCTAATTGTGTATTATATAATATAAATAAAGTTAAATAAATAAATTGCGAGAGTATAAAATGTTCGGTTACACCCGAACTTAGCCCTTCCTTACTTGTTATTTGATAGAAAACATTTTAATTGTTTATTTTTCTTACTAATTCATTCCGCTCGCATTAATGTGTTGTTATTTTTATTATTTCTTGGAATTATCAATGAACATAGGGCATTTAAATTTTTATGATTGGCGCCAAAATATTATAATAAAAACTTTTTATTGCCGGTTTATGATCATTTAATGGTTTTGATTATTTATTTTTTACGCTACAGTATATGTTTATGCGTATGTATGTATGTATATATAAAGAGTCATGTGTTATGCCTGCGTATATCAAGCAATCATATTTGTAGAGATCGGTTTGCATCCCAAACTTATTCTCAACTGAAAATGTCACTTTTTGAGCCGAATTCTCGACATTTGCGGGAAATTTTGCTTTTCTTTTTTAATTCCAAGAAAAGTGCGGCTGAGGCTCATCGACATTTGTAACAGTTTTTATACACAAAAAAACTTAAATTTACAAAAAAACGGCAGAAGCAAAGTTGTAGACCTAATATTTATATCGGAGTCAGTGGAACCGCTGTTATCTGAATCTCACGTTGCTCTAAATTGTCTTAAAATTTTCAACCAAAAGTTCTCATCTATTGATTGTATGATCTTACTTTCTGGAGAATCTGTTTCGCTGATAATGAAGCGTGAATCAGAGTATTTAGGCCCTAATCCATCTTGAAAATGTGATCATCTCTACTGATGAACAAGATCAGACTCTCAAAGAATCATGTTCTGTATGTATATTTATCCTAACTTGCCCACGATAAAGGAAACTTTCCGATTGTTCAGTTAGATTCTGTCATCCAAAATAAATAACTATCCGATTAAGAAGAATAGGGGTACTTTATTTTCAGCAAATTATCAATGAAAATCTAATAGATAATTTAATATAAATACCCACTATATATTTCCATTTAAATAATATATCTATACTATAGGTATAAATATTTGCTGCGCCCACAGCTTCAATTAATATTAGTTATTGTTATTATTATTGCTTCTACTACGCAATGGTTATCACTCGTCTTCACAGTGCGTCAGAATTTACATACAAACAGACAGAAGAAAAGACAACAAAATATATTAAGAATGAGAATCGTTCGTGCACATTGCGTGCATGAAGTGTACTCGTATTTTGATTAATTGTGGAATATTTTCTTTCCATAACCATGCGTCGAACTTATCAAACTTTCATTATGTTTTCTTCAAGTTAGACTGTCAAGTTATTTGTATGTTCGTATTTAGTATAGTTCTATAAAAAATTCCATACAAAGTCAACATGTGACATGTTTGACAGTTCATATTTGACAAGAGCTGTCAGTTAGCGTGTACACTATTTACATTATATAATATTTGACAGTATGTCATTATGACAGATGGCAGGTGACAGATGACAGGTGACAGTTGACTTTTTTGTAGGTTTTTAGACAATTTGTGGCTTTAAAGTTGGCACTTTGTATATTATTTACCATTAACTATAAATTTATTATAGTTAATGACAGATGACAGCCTCATAGATTATATTTAAATGACAGCACTTACAATCTAGCTTCAAATTTTTCTGAGAAAATTACTAAATCAGGTCGACCTTTATAATATAATATGAAACTAATCGTTAAATTAAATTGTTTATTATTTATTACTTTCAATTAATTCTGCGAAAATCATTGTATGCGCACTTTCTGGAATGACACAACATGATATAGATGATTTACTCGAAAAAGAATGCAAGATTCTTAGAAGACACTATGCTAATTTTGAAGAATGCTGGTATGAACAACCCTAACGAGATGACAGAAAGTAATAAATTTAATTGTAAATAAATCAAGGAAGTCACATTTGGAAATGCTTTACTCTCTCTCTCTCTCTGTCTTCTAAAAAATGACAATTTTGAAATTTACCCCTCTCATTATATCAATATTTTAAATCACTTTTCCTACTACATTTTCCGACTGGGTATGCAAGCTCCAAACTATTTACCCATTACTTTGTGGTTGAGGTCAACATTGCGGGGGTTGCGTTGTGCGGGAATGTGAGCATGACGAAGTTACTTCAATTGAATTTTATTGTTACGTTCAATCAATGATCAAGAGGCCAGTATAGGTCGTGTGACAATTATAATATTTAAAATATTGATCAAGTTCACAAACTCAATTGTACTGTCATATACAGAAGAGTGTGCATATTTAGAGACAATCACTATAGAAAATGAATGCATATACATATATTGTTATATTATACATACTTTTCATAATTAGTTGCGACTGTGTGTTTGTTTGTGAAAACCTAAAGGGTTTTTTTGACTTACTACGAAGATCACTTGGCATTCATTTGTATTTTGAGATACACCCAAGCGCTTGTAAACATTTTAATTAGTGCTAATTGAATTGTAAAAAGAATTGTGGAAAATTTCATTACTCATACTCGAAGAAATATGGAAGATTTCGATCTCATTCATTTCAATCTTCTCTGAATCTACAACCTTTAATAGATTTTAGCTAAGGCGCTTCTTGTTATTATAGACACCTTTGTCCACCTCTAAGCCCACAAGTGACTGACTGCTCATTCATGGATTAGAACTCTTGAATCACAATTGTGCGGCATTTAGAAGTCGAACGAGTTCAGAGAGGCTCTTTCAGGAAAAATATCGTTCCTCAATAGGGTTTTCAAACAACTTGTGAAAGTTCTAGACCACCTTATACAGCTAATATAATATAGTTTTGGAAACGGAGTGAGAATTCTTTCCACTACCTGCAGTCTTGTCAAATAATATTGTTTCAAATATAAACTTCTTAGTTCCCCTTAGAATACCTGTTTCGACTAAGTCAAGATTTTACAAAAGACTTTAGAAGAGTCTGCTTTATCGAATCACAGTATATACATAAATGAAAATAGATGTTCAAAGGGTCTTGAGAATCGCAAAACAAATCTCAGACAAGTCTTCCAACTAGGTCTTTTAACGGTAATACCCAAAATTTAAAGAAAATAGAGCTCGAAAATCATCGTGTTCCCATTAGAGGAAACAGTGGTTCTGAATATGTCTTATGAACTGACTCAACAAAAGCTCGTGGATGCTTGGGTATGAGAGATTTTTTTAAAAATAACTTCTTGTTAAGGTCGACAGGGCATATATAACATGTTGTGATTCTTATCGACTCCTAGATTATCTATTTTGAAGACAATAACAGAGACCTTTTATTAAAGAAAAACTTGAAAATAAATCGGCTGTGAGAACACATTTGAAACACCCATTATGACCACATACATATATACACTAATACATACAAACAATCAGCTCATTTCCATTTACATTTGCCTCATTACTTTTGTATTGCTTTATTTACGATCTCGATTTAGTTATGCTGCTTAAATGTAATTAATTAGATTTCATATGGCTGTCTTCTTAGCGCATTCACTACAAGTAGATAGAATTCATATGAGACACTATACTCACACACACATACACACAGTTACGAATATTTCATGAGTCTTACTCAAAGTTATGTGTATTCCTTATTGTCTTCATAACATTTCCTTTTGTCTGCTTTGGCCCGGTCAGTTGCATATTATGGCAATAGGTCAATTGATATAAATTACTAGCAACAGCAAAGATTGAAGCCACCAATGAATTGAGTCGTTGGCGAATGAAATAATTCGATTACAAATACACACACACACACTTCTATAAAATTCTTTGTTTTTGTGTTTTTTTTTTCCATAAATTCTATTATAATTTGCTTCGGGTTTTTTTTTGCATTCTTGCGCATTGAGCTATTCTATTTCTTTACACTTGTAGCATTGTCTATAGTACAAAATGAAAGTTTCACTCGGCAAACGAAAAATGATTCAAGACCAGTGATATCTCGTTAATGAATCTCGTTTTTTTGTGAAGATTCCTAACTGTGCACTTCATTTTTGAATAAAGTAAAATATTTCATTTATTGTCTACTAATAGTCTGCTGTGATTTAGTTCGTACCAGTAGCAGGCAGATTTGTTTATTTCACTTTGTCTACGTCATGCGAATCTGTGTGAGTATGTAAAATTAATTATCTGTAAAGATTAATCTAACGGAGTGAATACAAAAAAAAATATTTAATTTTATGTAGTAATCCCTAGAAATTGTGAAATCAAATCTTATGATGCAATTAATGTTTTACTCAGATCTGCAGGCGTCAAAAAGTGGGGTGCTTCACCTTAAAAACTTAATTTGTACGAGTTTTCAAACGACCCTTAAATATACTGGAACATAAAAATAACGATAAATTTCTGTCTGTAACAAATGAATTTTTTATCATCCTAAAGATAATCCAATCGTTTTTACCACTATGGTTATGCTTTATATTGGTTTTTGGGTTCGTTCACTCAAATCTATGTGTGTTTCAAAGAAAAAAAATATTAGGTCTACAACTTTGCTTCCGCCGTTTTTCAATAGATGTCTCTAGGGTCAAACACTGGTCGATTAAATCTTTTTATATCGATCTTGGACATTTGTGTCAACATTAACTCAACAAAATATTTATAGAGATCTGTTTGTATTCCAAACTAATTCCCAACTGAAAATATCACTTTTTGAGCCGAATTCTCGACATTTGCGGGATATTTTGCTTTTCTTTTTTAATTCCAAGAAAAGTGCGGCTGAGGCTCATCGACATTTGTAACCGTTTATACAAAAAAAACTTCAATTTACAAAAAAAAATGGCGGAAACAAAGTTGTAGACCTATACGTTCTTGAATAATCAGAGCTCCGCCGTCTTCTTGCGGTTCACTATTGGACGAAAGGGCATCGTTCTCTTAATTATTCGCCTAAATGTTTTCAAGTACCTACTGGTTTCATGACAGGTCTTCAGTGTTTTCACAGTTGTCCAATAGATCTATAATCATACGATTTGTCTAAAATTATTTCTAGATGTCCATTGTTGAAATTGCTTCGAAAGTCGGGAATCATATTATACTCTCTTTCTGTCTGTATCGATTCTACTATCGAGATTAAATTCGTAAAATCTTGTATGCCATACCTTTATCCTTTTAGCCAAAGGTAGAGGGACTGAATTGAGATCACGGCGCTTTGTCTACAAGTATACATGAGGGTTCGGATACAATTTTGACAGTTTGTGGATTTCTCTACAACTCTCCAAGAGAAATTTACAAAAGCCTAGATTGCAGTTCAGTTTGATTTTCCTCCTTTTTTTAAGAAAAAACATTCTGATAGCTCTGTACCGAGAAAGTTTCTTGACAGTTATCAAGCTAATGATGTATTCAAGATAACTGCGCGGGAAATTCAAAATGACACGAACTGCTATCAAAACGTTGGGGATTTTCTAAAATATAGCACGTTTAGCCAATGTCTAAGCTATTTTACGTTTATGAGCTCTGGAATTATCGTGGAAACCCCCTAGCCAAAGTCAAATGCTTGTTCATTTGTAGTATGAGTTTATGTTTCCCTACATAAAAAGCAAACATTTCAAGCGCTTGGCAACAAAAGCGGCATGCGAGGGCTTGACAAAAATTTCGATTACACTTGGTAGAAGCAAAAACCTTTAGATTTATGCCTGCGCCTGTGTGATGTTATAGAAAAACGATCAGTTGATTTTCGAAGCAAGCAATGTGATTACTAAGTCAAAATGATTTATTTCCATTTTTTCCCATTATTATTATTATTTTTTAAATTTCTACACTTGTGAAATGAAATGAATTAAAGCAAAATTCAGCTGATAAGCGCGACTTGTAGCTTTTAAAAACAAAATCCCGCTGCTGTTGTGCTTGTTGTTGTCATCACAACGTCAGCACACAGAGCATACAGCCCACAATGGCAGCACCAACAACATAAAGCGTAGCATCCCGGCAAGTGTCAACGCGAGCGACGACAACGACGACAATGACAAGAAGACTTTGTAATTATTGTATTTATTTGTTATCAAAATTTTATTTCCAATAAACATGCAGGCTAAAGGAGAAATTGAGGAAGCAAGCTAAGACATTCTAGTATATATATATACATATATATAGTATGTACATAAAAGTGTCGCTAGAAAATCTGATTAAATGCAAAAGTTGCTAGTTAATATTCCAAGCCATTGATAGCGGCAATTGCTGATCACGCTCGCTGGTAAAAAAATGCCCGAACACATGTTTATGCCGGGTGCTCGAAGACGCGCATACAAACAGACATACCCTCGTGCATACAGTTATTGAGAAAAGTAAGAAAGAAAACATAAAATATATATATAGTATAGCTATATCAGCAGGAAGTTATATAAAAGGTTTCAAACATTTACCCTTAGGTTATGTTAGGTTAGTTTATATGTGGCAGAACAGAATCAGGCGTAAAGTGGGAGCGATTGAGAAAGTGCGGCGCATGGTTTGATGGAGAAAGATTCCAACTAACGACATAAAAAATGGCAGGTATTGGCAATTGATAGAGTCAAGATCCCCGGTAGACATATTTATTCATATTTAATACCAGCGATCACTGTTATATGGTTGATATAGAGCACAAACAATCATCTCCCTTAATGACATCAAGAGATGTATAACTAAGAGTACGAAATATACTTCCAAACGAATTATCCACAAGCCTCAGAAAATTATCCAAGACAACTCAAAGTAAAAGAAAGAGTTCCTAATAAATTGAGGTTATAACTGATTGAAAACACGGCAATAATCTGTAGTAGGTAGTACAAGTCTCGTTGGTTGGTAGTTTCAAATCGAATTTGATTTGCCTTAAAGGTAATATATATCTCTTTCTGATTAAATTCTCATCTCAATCAGCTCAACATCCACACTTCTAGTGCCACCCTATAGTCTCCGTTTGCAAATTCTTTGTGCTCTACATTGCAGCTTAAGCAAATATTTACGAATTTATCAAATTGTCAACAACTTTCCGCCCAAGGGCTGAAGAAGTGGTTAGGCGGTGCATTTCCTAATTAAATATTTTTTGTTTGATAAATTCATTTACAGTTCATTTCGATTCCGAAGTGCAACTTATGCGCGGCAGACAGCACGGCGTTGACTATTGGGCGAGTAAAATGCATGTAAATCGCTATTCTTCTTAGTAGCTGATTTCGAAGAAATCTACACAAACACTGAGCGTACATATACTCGATTGCTATTGTTTCTACTACTTTGAATATCTTATAAACCATTTGTAGTACTAATTGCTTGATTGAAAGCGTAATTAAATGATATGCCCATTATGTATTTATATGCACTGTAATTTCTTTTTTGTACTCACACACATAAATTCAGTTTTTCAGAAGAAATGATTGTAGGTGGGTGATCACAGGCGATCATGCTGTCGTGAGAATGAGTTCATTCTTTTCGAAGACGTTAATTTTTGTTTTGGAAAAGTACGAAAAGGTGTATAACATAAAAAATATGTGAGATTATCGTTAAATGGACCAGTGTCTCAATATTCATTTGATAGACAAGCTCCTTCGGCAGAAAAGGGTACATTAAGTCGAGCGATCGCTATCGATCGATCTCCGATACAGAACATGATAGGAATAAACTGATTCAAGAACGCTTTTCGCAAGTTCGGCGAGCTTTCCAGTGAAGTTTAAACTCATTAGATAGTTAGGTTAGGTTGTATGGCTGTTCCCAGAGCGGAAATACACGTAGACTATCAAAGACAGCCCTTGGTGAAGCGCCCTTGATTAGGAATTAGGATTAGACAAATCGTCCTGAACCTACTACAAATCTGCAGAGACTTTTCTGTTATATATCCTCTATTTCGCGCGGTTGTTCGAAAATGTGAGATCCGGGACATTCAAGAAGAATGTGATGAGATTACTCCATCTCGTACTCCTCAGGCAGCTTCTACAGCTTGCATCCGATAAGATTATTAATCTTACAGCGTGTATTCCGAAGGGACAATGGCCAGTTAGACTAAGGAGAAGTGGATTTTACTGTGCGCAAAGAGCTCAGTATAGACCTCCAGCGATTCACCTTAAGCCTGAAAGATCTGCACTAGTGCTAGTGACTGTCCAGCGCTGGCCCAGCTCGGCCGAGTCCCACCCAGTATGAGAAGGGTGCTCCTACATTTTCCCATGCTACTATTAGTGAGACAGACGTACCTGACCTTGTCAGCTCAACAGCCTTACAATTTCCCGCGATTTCGCTGTGGCCAGTAATACAGACCAGCCTAATAGAAAAATCAAGATCAATACTGACGCGAGATCAATAACTACCATTAAGTCCGATATATTTAGCTGGACCGATGATCAAAATAATTTGTAACGAATTGGAAAAATAGATGAATAATAGACACAATTCAAGGAATAGCTTCTCTGCCAATGATTCGATAGACTTCGGAATCATAATTTCCTGCGTTATGTTGGACGAATACAATGGACAAAGTACTACTGATGAACCATCAGAACCACTAAAAACATTATTTCGGTACACAATAGACGACTTTCAGAAAATATTCACTTTGAACTCAATGATCTTTTTCTATTTTTGTCACCACAACAGAGTAGAATTAGCGAGAAATAAAGTTCATTTAATCTTAAAGAATTGTATAGATCATTAACGAACTATAGTTTATTATACTCTACACTGCCTCAGGTTAGAAATCACAATGGTCTCACTTTGTGGATTAATTCAACCGAGGATTTTGAGCTTTTTCCTTCAATTAGTATAAACTCGAGCAGAAAGTGTGCTGGAGCCTTCGGCCAAAATTTATATTTTACACTAAAATACACATACAATGGAACTTCCCTAACTCGAATCACCATAACCCATAAACAAACTTTGAGTTAGAGAGACTTCGAGTTACGGAAGATAATTTGTATGAAATTTTACTTCTATTGCGAATTCAAGAGTTCGATTTATGGAGAAGTTCAAGTTCAATCGTATTTATTTTTTCCAAACTAACTTTAATTTGATATTATATTCTTTTGTCTCTTACTCACCTCAGCGAATTCCATTGCATACGTAATTTAACCAGTTTCAACTTCATATCCATAAACGAACGCATCTCCAGGTCCTCCAATTGTGAATGTGATATTTTTAAGCTTATATTAACGTCCGGTTCGAATTTATTCGACAACGCATCGACAATTTGATGGAACGAGTCCACCTTCTCGCACGACAGCTCCACATAGTTGTCCGCATAGATGGGTTCACAGGTACAAGGCGATAGTTCGGGTCGCACGGAGCAATGCACCGAAGCGACATTCGTAATACTCCAAACTGCATAAACAAACGATGCCATTTTGGCACGACAAGTGGCTGGCCTTACACGAAATTCTTTTTAATTTGATTTGGGTTTTCAAAGTATTTTCAAAAATGTTTTCAAATCGATTACTTTTTAAGTTTTTCGTTTTGCACGTTGTCACTGCGTCGAGTGACCGTTTAGAATAATTCTAGTTTTTTTGTTTTTGTTGTCTGCTTTAATTTTTTTTTTTGTTTTTTTTTTTTTTCAAACTACTAACACAAATTGTATATTATCTTGCTCGGCTGTTTTGAAATGTTGCTATTGTTGTTGCAGTTAGGGCTTATCAGTGTGACTTTCATCGCAAAACAATGCGCTGTTGAGCTTTACACAACCGCGTTCGTGTGTTTATTGGCATGCAAATGCGTTTGCGTGTGTGTGTGTACGTGCCGGCTTTGCGTGCTTGCTTATCACTGTCCGGTTTTTATCGCGTTAAAGTCGCGTTGTAGGCGTACGCTGGCTTCGTACTAACACTTACTTTTGACGCTTAGCACGCGCGTTCACCGCAACTCACTCACTCACTCACTAGCAGACACTGTTGTTTGTGTAATTTTCTCTTTGTGCTTATGTGTGTGTGTGTGTGTAAACATGCAAGGATCTAAAAGCATGCAGCGTGTTAAGGCAACTAACAAACAAATATCTCTCTGTGTCAAGCAGGGAGTTCCACCTTGATGAGGTGTTTACAAGCAATAGATAACTGTTTTCGTTTTTGTTGCGGGTTTTTCGCACGACTGCGGCTTTTCAACGTATTCATGCACAGTAAAGCGGAATTTCCGTGGTGAGTTTGTTGCATTCGCAGAAAGTGCGCTAAGTAGTTCAAAGAATATTTTTTGTTGTTGTAAAAATCTATTTTATGTTGTGCTGGTGATATTTTTTATGAAAATTTAATTGAAAAAAAATCACTTTTTAATTATTTTTTCGTATTAAGGCAAAAAAAATATTTTTTTATTTAAAAATTTTATTTTTTTATTCAAAAAATTTTTTTTTATTAAAAAAATATTTTTTTTTTTATTTTAAAAAGTTATTGTTTTTTATTTTTTTTTTACTTTTTTTTGTTGAAAAAATTGTTATTTAAATATTTTTTTTTTTTTGCTTGTGTAATGCTTTTAATTCTTTTTGTTTTTGTTTTTATTTTTATTTTTTATTTGTGTTTATGCTTAGGTAATGCCTTTAATTTATGTCTGTCTTAGGTGCTGAACTGAATTCCAATACACAATTCACAATCGCTTGGAAATTTGCTTGTTTTTTTATGCATATGCAAATATATACCGTTAACATTTGACATTCGCGCACAACAACAACAATAAAACACTTGCATTAATCTACATTTGTTGTAGCAAATACTAAGAATTACCGTTTTAAATTATTTTTTCGCCGATTTTTTTTTACTTTCAGTTTATTTTTTTTATTAAAAAATAGTCTCGTAGCACGTTTATAGTGTTTTGACGAGTTTTTTCACAAATATTTTATAAAAAATTTATTTTCAAAATTGTTACTCAGTTTTCTCGCTTATTCCTTGCTTTATTACAAAACCCGTTATTTTCGAGCGATCTTTGTACTTTGTTTCGCCGCTGAGCAAATATCAAAATTTAATCTTTTCCTCATTATATGTAGTAAATACATACATATATAAATAATATTTACATACATACATATATATGATTGTATATAAAAATTTTAAAATATTTTTCTGATCTTTTGCAGTTTTTGTTTTTTTTTTGTTTTGTTTTACTTGTTTTCTTCTTATTTCATATATTATTTTATTGTGTTATTATTATTATTTTTCAGCTGATATGCGCGCACACCACGATCGTTTAAATTTCTACTCAGCTCACACTCCGGTTCAGTTTTGTTTCAGTTGAGTTCAATTCATTGAAAATCGTTGCTCCGCTATTGACGTCCGTTTGCCAACACGATCCGATTACGACTGGGGAAACAATTCACTGTGACGATGGAGGATAGTCCGCAGTCAGTCGTCGTTGTGAAGATCAGAATCGATTCTTGAATGGTGGGTCTGTGGCAGCGGCGTTTGGCAGTGTTTTGGTACGACGCTGCTGCTGCGGTTTGTTGTTGCTTTAGCGATTTTTCATACGCATGTATTGGTATGCCATTGCTGCTACTGTTTGGTGGCCGTTATTGTTGTTGTTGGTGATCGTAGTCGTCGTCGGCGTTGTCAGTATTGATTCGTTTGCTCAGTGTTATCGCAATACAACTACTGTTTTCACAGCGCAACTGCTGCAGCCGCTGTCAATACAGCTACATAAATGGGCGCTCACACGCACACTCACACTCACACTCATATAAATGAGCAGTATCTTTTAAACGCCCGTTCTTAGTAGCATCCAGCGCTCCAGCTAGCTTTTTGTTGTTGCTTCGTTTTTGCAATGCATTACTGAATCAAACTGCGGCAGGCGATCGATTGCTCGGCGCGTTGTCGTGTTGTTATTGTTATTATTGCACACTTATAGCGCGCTCCTGCAATTGTTGCTTCAGCTTCGCATACCCAACTACATGCTTACATATGTTGGCTGGAAAGTTTTTATCAGCTGCCGTTGCCGATAAACTCATCATATCCAATCCGGTAATTAGACAATTGTACACGCAATCCAGCCGGAAGAAAGTTTATTCTCATATGCAAGGAAATCAATCGACATTAAAAGGCACAGTCGTCGCTGTTGCTGTTGTTGTTGTTGTACTATTATTATGCTACTATTTCTAATTGGCAGTGTGGATTCTTTATTGCCACTTCGTCGATGGCTGCTAAAATTTTAAGTGGCAATCTCATTTTCAACTGATATATTCGATTAGCTGATGCTGTAAAAAAAGATCAATGGAAGCGTATAAGTAATATGTGTGCATGGATGTGAGAGTATAAATGCATGTGGACATACAAACGAATATGAAAGTGTATAATATGTCTAGAGTTCACCAGATACTGGCTCCTTTCTTTGATTATACTCGTCTATGAGACGCATCTAATTCGTAACGGATTTAATGGAACAAGTCTGCTTGGCTATCAATTCAGTGCTATATGTATATATCGCGATGTAGACCACTTGGATATCTTCGCGATATATTCTTAAGACCTTCTATCATGAAGGGCTTCTATTATGCATTCACATAGATTCGATCTAAGCGATTCATCCAATTGCCACACCTGATGACACATATGACGGCTTATTATCCTATTTATAGCTAAAAGTAAAAATAAATTATACTTAACAGAACTAGGTCTATGAATGTTAGTTAGTGTATTAGTAACTTCTGGAACTAACTTTTCAATATTTTTCTGCGATCAAATGCTTCGATATCCAAAAAATGCTCTCGCGCTGTCGAAAAACTGTAACGGTACCTGGCTGATGATGATCCACACGCTGCTCCTAAACTAGAACACAACAGTTCTGCTCAATTTAGATGATGTCTCCTTATATATTCTATCTTGGTATAAGAGAAACTTGTAAATTGCTCAACGTAACAGCTGTTAGTTACACTATAGTTTTCAGATACTGAATACTGAATATAATAATGGAATAAAAGAATATTAAAGTTGAGGTTAAGAAAGTGGATATATTTCCAACGGCTATGTCCAAATCTGTTAACCTCTCGATCATATTATCTGCTTCTAATCTTTTCTGACCAAAATATTCTGTAGATATATTTCTGAAACACAAAACCATGATTATTATAAATGTATATTCGTAGAGGATGTTACCTTACGCATCGGGATCCGTTAAAACTGCTGCCGAATCTCCTCTATTTCGAATAATGAGAATGAATATTCCTAGTTGTGAATGCCTCTCAGAAAGGTATGACTGGTACTTCTCTAAAATATATGCCATATGAACAAGTAATCACTGTAATTAAATATATAACATTATATTGCATCAACTGCTCGACCAAGTACATAGTATCAGTGGTTCCCAACGAATCTTATTTTACGTGACGTTTACATAGTAAAAATTAGAAATTTAAATAAAATAATAAAATATTGTTTCTAAAAACCTATTAAGGGGTTACATAGGGTTCGTCGCGTAAAAAATGGGCTATTTTCAATATTTTTTTTCATGTAAAAAATTATTTATTTGATTCAAACTTTTTCTTTCTTATAGATACATATTCAAAGAATAATTTCTGAAATTTTCAAAAAAAAAAAAAATAAAACTCCTCCATTGTGACATCATTTCCGGTGACCCCTCGGAAAAAAGGTGTGTCAATGTTGTCAGCATAACTCCTGACAGGATCATCCAAATTAAAAAATAAAAATAAGTATTTTAGGTAAGACCATAAACTCGAGCTTGAACGAAGCAAAGACAAAAAAATTGGAATTTTGGCAGAAATTTTTCCAAAAAATAAAAATATCGGTCTAATTTGCTTGACATTTTTTTTAAACAGTTGTATTTGAAAAAGGAAAAAATCCTCCGTTAAAGCACGAGTAATTTGTATCTCACTCAAACACCTGTGCGAAATTTCATTAAGATCGGTTGAGTAGTTTCCGAGAACATTTGACAACTGACTTTGAAAACACAGTTCCGAGAAAAACGCGTTTTAAGTTTTGAGTAACAATAATACCTGACTTGGAGCGCACATCTTCCAAAGGCTGAATCTCCGAAACTATTATTCGGATCGACTTGAAAACTTAGGATAATATTCTTGAGATGTTGTAGAAATTAATAAGCAAAAAATAAAAAAAAAATCGATTTTTTTTAACACACGAAACCCATGTAACCCCTTAAGTCTATTTAAACCATATTGAGAATTTTGATTTTTAGAAACTATCTAATCATACACTTTACCTTCATTGTATTACAATTCGAAGACTTCTATGTTAAGTTATGGTTTAGAGTAAACCATCATCTCGACTTGAGAAAAAAATTTAATGAAATTAATTATTATTTTTTGTCCTGCGCTAGCAATACGACGCTTCAGGTATCTAGGGTCCCCACAGTACGAAATGGAGGATATATCGTTAGTGAGGCCTCATATTCTCTTAAAACTCGCGTCAAGCGCTGGCATCTTTACCAATGACTACTACTCAGGGAATATGTGACGGGACTCCATCTGGTATCGCTAAGAACCATAACTGGTATATGCGGGGCCTATTTGGCACACGAGACAAACCTAACCTAACTTAATTGTTATTTTATTTACTCGAGAATTTCAACAATTAAATACAATGATTTTTCTCAGTGTACGCATATTATTTATTGAGTATATTTTTTTCCTTTAACATATCCATATCGCTATTTTCGTAAAGGAAATGCTACAATTTTGTAATTGTTGGCAATATGACACCGAATTGAACATGCACGCACACACGACTTTAATGTCAATATATGTACATATGTATGTATCTTATAAATATTGTATCTAAGCATGCAATAACAACAAACATTGGCATGCGTTGCACATGTGTTTCTCCCGTTTACTCTTGGCTTCACTACTTCACTTCTGGCTTTACACATTATTTACATACAAGCAATCAATTACCCATGGCTTATCTGCAGCAAATAAATATACCTAAATCTAAAGAAAATGAACATACAGACAGTGACAGAAAACGTGATAATCACAATGAATGTGACACCAAACACACATACATACATACATACACACATCATATGTGCATAGCTACGAACATATGCATGTATGTATGTATGTACGCCTTTAAGCCGCTGGGCATGCAATCGTTAACAGCAAAGCATTGCAGTTGAAGTGGCAATTGACAATAAGCGTTAATGCACGGCATGGCGCTAAAGATACATATTTACATTTGCATGGGAATTAGTGGGCACTACATGTGTGTGTATGTGTGGGTGTGCATTAGAGATAACAAGTTGATGGAAAGGGATGTTGCAAGTCCCTAAAAAATTTGCCTACGCACCCTCACACACGCACACGTGCAATGTTGTCTTATATAATGTTTGCTGTTCGTTGAGGCGCCTATCGTTGCTCTTATTATCTTATTTATTTCATTATTATCGCTCAGCAAAGTGTTATGTTACATAACCGATTGGAGTTTCTCACACAAATTAATTTATTGCTTTTGGAGAATTTATACCTTTAACGACATGTTATTCGACTCCCAGAGAATTTCTTATTATTATCAAGATTATAACGGATATATGTATATGACCCGTTCATTATCACAAATGCCTCACTGATACTATATGTCTTTACTATCGTTAATAACTTCAGATATTTTAATGTCGAGCCTCACAAATAGTTTAAGTCCAAACTAACCAAGTACTTCGAGGGACTCCTGATGGATCGGTATTGGCATGGTACAGAAGACTACAAAATAGGAAAGTAGGTAGGTAAAGTGGATATCGTACGACGCACTTAGGCCTTTAGGAGGCCCATTGTCACCCACTGGGACTATAATCAACTCACACTACCATGTCCTCTCTGAACCATCCTGTGGTGTTGATCAAGTTGTTAAATTCAACAAGTTTTATAGATTCCACTTCGGAGACATCGTCAAGAAAATGGTGATCGATCGTTTGCCTTTGTTCTCCTGTGTAAAGCCTTACATCCACATAGAAGATGTTCTGCTGTATCCTCCTCTTCTACTTATTGTCAACTTCTACAATTGGAGGCTCAGCTATATCTATTACGTATTTGCCGATTAAATGTCTACATGTGGACAGAAGAATGTATATTTCTTATTTATCGGAATTTATTGGTAAGGTGGTACCTAAAGTCTGGCTAGTTCACCCGCTTCACAGTTTTCTGGAATGTCACTGTGCCTTGGAACCCATTGCTGGTTTATCGTGAAATAATCAGATAGAGCCATTAATAGCTCAAACAATTCTTTCCCGATCTTCGATGAGACTCTAAGAGACTTTAGTGACTTCAAGGTCGCCTGGCTGTCTGCAAACATAAATATATTTCTTGCTGTTCTTCGACTTCTTCGACCATTGAGTAAGCGTAACGGGAACCAGAATTGACTCGAAGGTTTTGATGGATCGACGGTTAAATATATGGTGCTCAACCTCAACACAATACATTTTCAGGTCATTCTAGAACGAGACAATAAACAACTTGTGGGAAGTTGATCGCTTTTATGAAGGATCATGAACAGTTAACAATAAAGTCAACATTATGAGCTGCGGAACAGAAACGAGTGGAAAAGTCAGTCATCTTGCTGAATTTAGAGGAATGATTCGCATTGGTGAATGATCGGTCGTTTAAGAGTCTGGGTCCATTTCGGGTTCGGAGTCCCGACTTTAGTGGGGAGTATTTATTGACTATTAAAAACATAACCTTTAACCTAACCCTAACCTAATCTACCTTATACATGAAATGGTCGCAGAACTTCCTGAGTTTCCTAGACAATTAAGATTCATCATGGAAACTTTTATCAATATGGTCAGTTAACGGTCGGTCAATGACATCAGACATCCAATGTGGTTCAGGAAGGATGTGAAAAGCGTGATCTTTTCAATTAAGTTCGAGTACAGAGGCCATTAATGAAGCTCTTTCCTCTAGATTATATTGAAGCTAATACTTTTTTTGGTTTTCTAGGCTCTAAAGAGGTTTGTGTCTTTAAGATACGATCATTTCCGCAGATACTGCCTATTTGAGCAACACAACTGTACACGAACAGATAGAGCCAATTGGTAAGTACAGTAGCAATTACGAATTCCAGTACTTGATTTTCGAATTAAAATTCCTGAAAGTACTGCTGTGTCGCCGCAATTGTTTTGACCAAATATCAACTGCGTCATCGATGCGGACCAACGCATTACCCCCTTTTGCGGTAATTGAGCGCACTTCGTGGTCGCATTGGTGGAATTAGCTTATTTCATTTGTTACGCGTCGTACAAATTAAGGAATTTTCAAAAAATAAAAAAAATAAACGAAAAACAACAATAAAAATAACAACATACATTTCATTGGCGCCAAATAACGAGCGTCAGCAGCTCTTCAACGCGCTCCAAATGTCGAATGAAGTCGAGTGAATGGAATGTGAGTGATGCCTGCAGTCGCTTGTCAGCGCGTCAGCCTACTTTGCCGCCAGCAAGTGCGTCTAAGTAGTACTTTACCCTTCGGTATTTTTCGGGCGCATCATATGGGCCACATGCATAGGAATCAACACATTCTGCAGAAGACTACTTAGCAGCTACATACATATGACTCTGCATATGTGTGTGTGTAATCGGTGTCTTGCGTGCGAGTGTTGACGTTTTTTTTTTCAAAATGAGCACAGATTCTTGCTGGATATCACATACCCGTTGGTGGTTGGCATGTGTGCCCTCCATGGATGAGTGTGTGTATAAGTTCCTATAATGTCATTAACGTATGCACTCACACATATGTGTCCCTCCTGCTGGCCAACTGTTTAACGCCTCTGCACACCGCGCGCGCCTCACCCATGGTGCGGAGCCAATCTTCTGCTGCTTGCGAATTCCTTTGCTTACGCATTCCGTAAAGTTCCTTTACATTTTACTGCAAAACAATATGTAAAAGTGTGTTAGTGTTGTTATTGTTGTTGTTGTTATTGCTTGCGTTGTTGCATTGGCCACATTACAATGTAGCGGCATACATACCCACATATGTTTTCATGCTAAATAGTGTTGACAGCGCGCAATGTTGCCGTCGAGGCGCCCATCATCATTCCGGCACTGCTCTGCACTTGAAAATTCTTTACGCTTAATTTAATGAGAGCGCATAATGAGTAATTAACTGGGTGTCGCCAAGTGACAGACTGCTGTGTGCAGCATAGCAGTGATCTTTGGCAGGAGTGTGCTCAGCCATACATACATACATATATGATACATAACGGCAAATACGAGTTTTATGTAAATACAAAAAACGAAAGAAATGATCCACTGAATATTTTATACCCAATGCACAAGGAATAACATGGAATTCTAAGATATTTAGAAGTATCTTTTTTCGGATCGTGAGAGTTTAAGGTCTCGAACTTAACCCTAAAACGAATGTGGACCTTAAGTGTCAAGTTCTTTTAAAAAGGTACTCGTGATAACAGTTAAGTTTCAAAAAATTCATAAAGTTTAATTTTAACTGTTAATAAATTTTTTATTCTTCTTCTTCTTCTTGACTGGCGTAGACACCGCTTACGCGGTTATAGCCGAGTCCACAAAAGCGCGCCCTGCATCTCTCCTTTTGGCAGTTTGGCTCTAATTGGTAATACCAAGTGAAGACAGGTCCTTCTACACCTGGTCCTTCCTCCCCCACTTCGGAGTGGAGGTCTCCCTCTTCCTCGGCTTCCACCAGCGGTACTGCATTTTTTATTCTACTCAACGAAAATATTTAAGGAACGTAACCTAAAAAGGAAAATTCGATGTTGGAATACATATATACACTCATATTACAAAAGAGGTAAAAAGGAATTACTGGTCTTCAAAGTCTTTCGTTTCAGTGTCCAAACACAAATTTCTAACCTAAAAAGTCATTTATGGAAGCTGAAACATGTACATATGTCTCTCAACACCATTTTTTTTATTCTAACCAATAAATCTTACGAATGTCGAATGTTTCATATAAGTGTGTTAAAACAAAAGCTTCGAACCCAAATTAAGATCTCTTTTATCCGTCTCAGATCTATCCTGAAGACCAATATTCATTTCTTTCAAAAAAATAATAATTTAGTCTCCAAGCCCCAGAACTTGTGCAGCATAAAATCACCTATAAGTTGACCCCTGATTACTGAACTTCTAACAAATCAATATTATCCCATGTGTTAAAGTTCAATTTGTTACTGTTTTAGATTCTACCTCGGTCTGATGAGTCTGATCGTGCTAAAGGACTGATCTACAAAAGGGCTTGGACGTATAGAAAACATATATCTACTGACAAACGATCAATGAATTTCGTGTATGTTCCTCAATGATGTTCTCTCATATTTTGGGATTCTGCTGATTGGATACTACCTCTATGGAGATAAGTGTAATACTTAAAGGATTTTGAAAAGGATTATCGACTATTTCTAGATAAAAAGAAGTGTAACGAAACAAAACTAGTATACTTTTCTTTATTTTTAATTTGTATTCTTAAGGGGTTACATGGGTTTCGTCACTTAAAAAATGGCTTATTTTCAATATTTTTTTCCATGTAAAAAATTATTTATTTAATTCAAACTTTTTTCTGTCTTATAGATACATATTTAAAGAATAAGTTCTGAAATTTTCAAAAAAAAAAAATTAAAACTCCTCCATTGTGACGTCACTTCCGCTGACCCCTCGGAAAAAAGGTGCGTCCGCGTTGTCTGCATAACTCCTGACAGGATTATCCAAATTAAAATACAAAAATATGTCTTTTAGGTAAGACCATAAACTCGTACTTGAACGCAATAAAGACAAAAAAGGAAAAATTGGAATTTTGGAAGACATTTTTCCAAAAAAAATAAAAAATTCGGAGAAATTTGCTTTACAAATTTTTTTTAGTTATAATTGAAAAAAGAATCCTTCGTTCAAGCAGGAGTAAATTGTATCACCTGTTCAAAATTTCATTAAGATCGGTTGAGTAGTTTTCGAGAACATTTGACAACCGACTTTGAAAACACGGGGTTCGGAGAAAAACGCGTTTAAATTTTTGAGTAACAAATATCTTACTTGGAGCGCACACCTTCCAAAGGCTGCATCTCCTAAACTATTATTCGGATCGAATTAAAAATTTAGGATAATATTACTGAGATATTGTAGAAATTAATAAGCCAAAAAACAAAAAAAAAACGATTTTTTTCACCCACGAAACCCATGTCCCCCTTAATTCTTATTTCAATATTCTACTCTTCCTTCTGTTTTTCTTTACAAAATACTGATCCCTCATCCATCTAAATTGGAAATGAAGACCGAATCGTATTATATTTGAAGACCCGTTTTTTCAGATAATGAGATGAAAATTGTTATTTATACTCACAGAGCTTTTGGACTCCTTGCGTTTGTGTATTGGGTACAAATAAATATTTCAGCGATGAATGTGTGTCTATGTAGCATGCCACCTAATGATTCGACTCACCACGCTGTCCCTAACATATACATAAGTGAGCGCGTGCCACAATAATTGATGCTTATCTCGTGTTTCCCCCAAGCTACTGCAGCGCCATGGAAGCTCACAGTAGAGTATGCGTGAATGCTGAGGCTGCTGAAGACACGCACAAGCGCCCAATTCAATTATTATTGGCAACAAAGCTGCTCTTGTTGAGTGGAGTTACAGTTAAGTGTGGTTCCCTTTGTTCTGGAGATTTTTTTTTTGACATCGAAGGGCAGTACCAGTTATTTGTACGACATATTTTAGTTTTTTTATTGTAATAAATATACATATACTATAGATTTTTGTTATATTTTATTAACAATTCGTTTCTAATTTTTGTCGAAAATTTAATATTTTATACCATATCCCGTTACGAATCTATTTTTTTATTTTTTAATATTTTAAGTTTCTAGAACCCTTGTTTCGCGAAGAGGTTGTTTAAACTATAACAAATAAGGAAAGGCTAAATTCGGGTGCAACCGAACATTCTATACTCTCTCAATTTATTGCCATAATTATTAAGACAACACAGAATTTGACCCATATATTCGACATAAAGTCCAATAGAAAAACGAAAATGATCATATGTAGGCTGAGATAATTCTTGATTTATATCTAAGATTATATGCTCACTTAATTTGGCTAAGATATTTCACATATGAACCGATTTATAAGCTATTAAGCCCATCGTATTTTTGAATATCCTATAATTAGGTATATTCATATATAAGGGAAGTTATGACCCGATTTTAACCATTTTTGGTACTGAGACACACTGAACACAGAAAAAGATTTCCTCTGAATTAAATTGAGATATCTGAGAGATTTATCAATATTTTCTGTGAAAAATTACTATAAGGCACTGAGTTCTTCATATTCGATATCCGGGACCTTGAAAAGTTATAGTCTGAATTTTTTCACAAGTGATGCCGTGGATCATATACATTATTTGTGTAAAGTTTTATTCCGCTATCTTCATTGGTTCCTTATGTATATATTATAAAGTGAAGAAAGAAGATCAAATTCAAAATTGAGTTATATGGGAAGATGTCGTGGTTGTGAACCGGTTTCATTAAAAATTCAATTTCAATTTTCCACACGTGTCATCAGGGTGTCACGAAAATATACCGCATTTCATTGAAATCTGTCGAGTAATTCCTGAGATATGGTTTTTGAACCATAAGTGGCCGATGCCACGCCCATTTTCCATTTTGTAAAAAAATCTGAGTGCAGTTTCGTTCTGCTATTTCTTCTACAACATTTAGTGTTTCGTTTGTTTCGTTTCTGACGTTTTTCGTTAGTGAGTTAACGCACTTTTAGTAATTTTCAACCCAACCTTTGTATGAGAGGTGGGCGTCGTTATTAAGGGAGGGGTCTGGGTTTCAGCGCAAAAAAAAACACTTTTTTTGTGATTTTTTTTCTCAAATATCGATTAAGCAATTTTATTCAAACCTTCTAAACATTATTGAGCATAGTTTTGACTATGTTCTGTAAATTTTTTATGCAAAAATATTAAACCATTAGCCCGTGACAGAGCTTCCCCTGTTGTCGTCTTGAAAAAAAAAAATTTGCGGTGTTCACTGTAACTCGGCCGGAAATTATCCGAAAATGAAAAACCATAAATATTTAGTTAAATTTTAAACAAATCGTCCCCCCAACCTTCTCTGATTATTATTTTTTATTTAAAAATTTTTGGCGGCCATCTAAAGTGTGAACCGTTATTTTCGACTAAAATTTCCGCCATTTTCAGGGTGGGAAACACACTTAATGTTTACAAAAAATGTTACTAAACGTAGGGGGGAGGTATTTTATATGAAGAAAATGTGTACCAAGTTTGAAATGAATCGGTCGAATAGTTTTCAAATGACAGTGAACACGGACTTCAAAAAAGTAGTTTTGAGAAAAACGCGTTTAAAGCTGCACTGCAATCACAACCGCCCATAGCAGTTAGAGTTAGAGCGTTAAAGGCCCCGAGACTAATTAAACAATAACTTCAAGAATATTGCTTAGATCGGATTAAAATTTTGAGGACATATTCTAGAAATGTTAAACAATAAGATAAAACAAAAAAATTCGATTTTTCGAAAGTGAAAACCCGCATCCCTCCCTTAACCGATTTCAACTATTTTCATGGTGTATGGTGGGGTACGTAAGGGAACCGACTGTTATCCGGACGGACAGACAGACATTCGGATTTTGACTCGTCTCGTCACCCTGATCATTTTGATATATATAACCCTGCATCAAACTCGTTTAGTTTTATGACTTACAAGGCGCCGTTATGTTAATACTCTCTTAGCAACTTTTGTTGTGAGAATATAAAAATACATGTTTAATAAAGCCTGGAAGCGAGTTTAAATTCCTTTTCCATACTTCCAGACTAAATTATCAAGAACTTTATCAGAACTTGACATTAAAACTATTTATGATATGTTTGTTAATCAAGAAGATTATTGTTCCTTTTTTGTTGTTGTTTTTTGATTGCAATATTTGATAAAAAGACTTTGATGAGGTGTCTCTCTTTCAGTATGACTCACTAAATCTAAAATCCAGCGAATAGCATACATCATAATCAACACACAATCGAACAAACGGCACTACATACATGTAGATTTATATATTTATATGTACTAATTTTAAATCAAACGGTAAATAAAAATAATTACGCGCTAAGCTATTTTTATCCACACACCTCACACCATATTTTGTGTTTTTTTTTTGCGATATTTATTTTTTCATCACCCCACATATTTCATTAAAATATTATAGAACTGCCTATGTATTATATTTATTTTTAATAGGTGACATTTTTTTCTGCACAAATCAAATATATATGTATGTATGTATGTATATCTTATGATTATGCCGCGAGTTTTGCTTATTTTGAATTTTTGGCACAGTTGTTAAATATAACATTTCATTTTAATTAGCCACTTCATCATACCAAACATGTTGACATTTTCATCGTACATACAAACATACAAACATACATATGTACAGATGCATGTAGGTATGCACATAAATGGTGTTGTATGACACCTAAGGTATGTGAGAAAAGAGATAAATATTTGATGTGTTTGAAATGTGTGGGCAGTGACATCGACCAATTGATTTGTGAGCGGTTAGATGGCGTGTTGGGTATAAATTCCGGACATACATGCAAATCCAGCGAAATAATTTGTCAAAACAAATATGAATTATGTGAGAGTGTGTGTGGATGTACATATTTACACACACACCTGAATATAAGTTCACAGCTTCTAACTCGAAAGCATGAGCTCTGTAAAGGATTGCAATCGAAAAGTCCTGATTATGACAATAAGTGATTGAATATATATGTATGTATGTATGTGTGGGTGTGTGTAAATCAAAAATAATTAAATTAAATCAAGTCTTCCAACCTTTGAACCACTTTCTTCCCAGAAATATTTTAAGTGCTCTGCTGCCTTGTTGATCAACTCTTCTGTTCCATTCTTTTTCCATTTCTTGTGGATTATGTTGTTGTTGTGATAACCAAATTGATATGTAGGCGCCGCTGTGGTAATTAAAATATTATTGAATTTGTTGAAATGCCATATTTCTATTTTGGCCATTTGCATCTTGAGCCAAATTGCTTCGAATTCCAAGCATTGGACGTCAATACATATATGTGTGGTTATAGCGCAGAAATGGGCTCTACTGCTGTCGTCATCACATCATGTGCCGGTGATAGTGTTGGAATGCGATTAAAAGTAAAATCCCACACATTTTAATGAATGAATTTATCAATTACGTTTTGCGTTTTTGTACTATGAACTAGGGCTGGTGCTGGTGAAATTCTTTTATTTTTGTATTTTGTTTTTTCGGCATACAAATGGGTATGTACTCACAGTGGGACAGAAGAAAGCAAAAAAGGTTTTGAAATTAAAAAAATTTCAATTGAATAACTAAATAAAATTCTATCATAAAAATTAAAAAAAAAAATGGAATAAAAAATGGAATAAAATGGAAAAAAACAATAGAAGAAAAGAAAAAGATAGAAGAAATAGAATATAAAGAAAAAATTTACTGAAAATAAAAGCGTTAATCACTTTTTGCCCCTAAAAGCAGGCTATGATTTTTGATTGTATGATTTCAATTCTACTGGATAAGCAAAATATCATTGCCTACATTTAGGGATATCTTAATATAAAGAACAGATAGTATATTAATGTCATATGTTATAACACCTCTTGATATTATTTTTTATTTATTTTATTGATTTTATCTGGATTGTGCCATCCTTATGCATATTTATTTAATTAAAAAACCACTAGAATACAGTTAAACTTCCACAACTCGACCACTTGAATTGGCAATAGAAGTCAAATTTCATGCAAATTACCTTCCGTAACTCGAAAGCCTCTCTAACTCCTCTACTTTTTTTGTGGATTATGGTGATTCGAGTTAAGGAATTTCTGACCCACGCAGTTTGGTACTAAAAATTAGCATCGTAGCGCAAAATTTTAGTCTACAATTTTTCTCCTACATTTTTTTACCCTGAACAGGGTATATTAAGTTTGTCACGAAGTTTGTAACACCGAGAAGGAAGCGTCGGAGGCCCTATAAAGTATATATATAAATGATCAGTATGTTGAACTGAGTCGATTTTGCCATGTCCGTATGTCTGTCCGTCCGCCTGTCTGTATATATACGAACTAGTCCTTCAGTTTTTAAGATATCGTTTTGAAATTTTGCAGAAGTTATTTTCTCTTCAAGAAGCTGCTCATTTGTCGGAACTGCCGATATCGGATCACTATATCATATAGCTGCCATACAAACTGAACGATCGGAATCAATGGCTTGTATGGAAAACTTCCGCATTTTACTACATATCTTCACGAAATTTGGTGTGAGTTATTGCTCATAGAAATAATTTAATCTCCGAAAAAATTGTTCAGATCGGTTAACTATAGCATATAGCTGCCATACAAACCGAACGATCGGAATCAATGGCTTGTACGGAAAACTTCCGCATTTGACGTGGTATCTTCACGAAAGTTGGTGCGAGTTATTGTTCATAGAAATAATTTAATCTCCGAAAAAATTGTTCAGATCGGCGATATAGCTACTGACAAATCTGCAGCAAACCTCGCGTGTTTTCCTCGATGACTTCTCATATTTTTGTAAAATGTGAGAATGTGTACTACAACAAGTGAATTCCATTATTTACATTTCTGTACTTACCTTAAGCCTTGATGTACAATAAAATGTAATCTTTATAATAATCCGCAAGTTTTTGAAATTCTTTAGACAATAGTTTCCAGTGGTTAGTATTAATTTTGAATTTTGTTAGCATAAGTTTTGATGATATGATTAATACGCTGGAAAATGAGGCATGAATTTGTTAATGATTAACCGATTGCAATGAATTAAATGAAATTTAAAATATTATAGCATACCTTAGGGCGCTGCAGCCAATACAAATTTCACCATTGTAATCAGATATCAATTTTATAGTGCTGAAAGGGAAAATGCTTGCCATTTTTAAGTGGAAAATAATATGAATTGTTGTTGTTGTTTTAAGAAATACTGCTGAAGTGGCAGCCTTTGATAAATCCAAATGCATTTCAGGTTTATTTTTGTTGTAGAGACAGTAAACATTCGACTAACAACTTTCGATGAATAGTGCAGTTGCGAGATCTTGTTAGATTACGTAGAATCAACTGACGCTTGAATAGTTAGTACAATTTTCCTTCACGCGTTCCATCACGCGTTGACCTTTGAAAATTGGGCCTAATCATTGAATCCGTTTCGATCGAAAATCTTTAACGTATCGAAATCGAATACGCTGCCGATTCAATGATTATATGGAGTTTCATTTGTTGCCTTGTTGCTGAAATTTTGACTTTTTAAAAAATGACAAATTCTAGTATTCTACTTTTGCCTATATATTAAATATATATATATACTTTTTTTAATATATACCATACTACATATCAATAATTCGTTGTTGCATTCCACATACATCCTATAGTTGTTTGTGTTGCCACATTAGCATGCAATTTGCGTGCGATTTGTTAGAAATCAGTGTTTATTCGCACATACAAGTGCATTGGATTATATTTTATTTGCCTTATTCTTTATATGCACTATACATAAATGTGTGAAACTTGTTATAGTTGTTTGTTATGCGTCTGTTTTGCTTTCTCTAGATGTGGGTTGGCTGTCTTAATTAAACTTAGTACTCAATATGCGTGACATCTTTTTTTTAGTGTTTCAATTTATGATTTTCTTTTCTCTTCTTCTTTTAATATATATAGTATATGTATGTATTAATATCGTATAAAGTACAATTGGTTTGTTTTTAATTAGTATATTTGTTTTGTTTGTTTTGTTTTCCACTAGGGTTGTTCTCTTTTTCCACCTGTTTCGCTCAATGCATAAGTTATCAATAAGAAAAAGCATAAACTTAATTAAAAAATGATAAAAATAAAATATAGTTACATATAATCAAATAATTTTTTTTTGTTTACGTTTTTTGTTTTTGTTTTTTTTGTATAACAAGTACCAGCAACTGCACATTAATTGCTTCAACATTTCTTCTCGCCGCTCTCTTTCATCAATATTTATTATATAACTTAGTTTCGTTTGAGTTTAGTTGCAATTCGCGTATACATGCTAATGTTTTTCCATGTCTTCCTTCTCACCACTTTTTCTTCGACATTTTTTTCGTTTCTTCGTCTACAACTGCTTTGCTTGTTTAAATATAGTATAACTGTATATATGCTCATTACCTACGCAGCACCCAACTATGATTTCTATTTGTTAACGAACTTTGCGGTATGCGGAAATTTATCAGCTTTGAAATTGTTGTCTTTCTGCAAGCGTTCGCGCACATTTGTGCGCACCGCCTCCCTAAACGAAGTGTTCACCGTCGCATCGTTGGCGATCGCCTCTGTGATCTCCTCGGCTGTGAGCGATTCCGCGGCGGCTGTCGTGGACGCACGTGGTCCCACCGTCTGTATGGCTTTGCGTACGCTGCGTGCGATTAGTGAGTTGATATCGGCTGGCGGTTTATTGTTCTGTATCATTTTCCTTCGTTTGGCCGACATGCCTGATATGTACGCATCCGAGAATGGTGTCTGATTTGGCGGATTCTGCAAGCAGCGCACAATGAATATTTGTAACGAATATTATCACTTAAGATTTAATGGTTACTTACTACACTTTGTGTACCTAGATCATGTCTTATGATCGGCAACCAGTCAATGGGGAAATTTCTATGCCACGGCTCTGAGCCGGCGCTAACTTGGGGTAATTGTTCGGGAAGCGTAAATTCGGGTTCTACATCGTCGTCGTCGTCGTTGTCGTCGATGTCTATTGAGAATTTACTACGCGGGTTTGCTTCGGATGTAGACGCCACATCGATCATTTCCACATCAGTTTCCAGCGGCTGTAAATTGAAAGGTTGCGGTGGAGTTACGAAGGACTCCTGTTGAGTTGATTGGTTTTGTGCAATGAAATATATAAATATATATGGAGTATTGAAAATTTCTTTAAATAATTTGGATTTCAATTCATTTTAATAAATATTTTACTAACTGTATATCTATAAAATTATCTCAAAATTTGTTTGCTGACGTCATCTTAGCGAATTTCAACACAGTTAGTCTCTTAGCAGTTTTTTTTAAAACAATTGTCAAAAAATTTAAGATATATCATCAATATACCTATACAATAAATTTTACCGTTATCCAACCTATCCGAAATTTATCCATATCCACGGATAAATCATATCGAAATCTGAATATTCGAATATGCATACAGTATGTCTAGATATTTCACAGAATAAAAAAATTCACCACTATAGAAAAAATTCACCACTATAGAAAAAAATTCACCACACTCCCCACTTAATAAAATTATTAATTTCAAAATATGCTTTCAACTTACTGCATCTTTCTCCGCCACACTGGGATATATCATCAATATGTCTACACAATAAATTTTACCGTTATCCAACCTATCCGAAATTTATCCATATTCACGGATAAATCGTATCGAAATCTGAATAATCGAATATGCATACAGTAGGTCTAGATATTTCACAGAATAAAAAAATTCACCACTATAGAAAAAAATTCACCACACTCCCCACTTAAAAAAAAATATTAATTTCAAAATATGCTTTCAACTTACTGCATCTTTCTCCGCCACACTGGGTACATCTCTGTGTACAATAAATTGTTGTGCATCAACCGTGTCCGTGGTGGATGGATTAATGTGAAGATACCTGTTTAAGAAATGTAGTGCTTCACCGCGGAAATCTAAAATTAAATAAATATAAAAATTTCATA